>CM064552.1:41837699-41967699 GCA_032716605.1 Paralithodes platypus | reverse complement strand
AGGATATATAATTAAAGCTCTTTCCTGTCTTCCTTCCACCCAAATTACCCACTTGTTATAATGGAGCAGCCACGTAAGTGATAATATGGCATGTTCAAATAGTATAGGTAGGCATACAATATTGCCCATGGGCTAGTTTTCTTTCAATAATCTTTATTAAAGAAAATTATATTTATAAATGGGTAACTATAATATTTTATTATAAATCGAGATTCAGTATCAGTACTTTCCGTTGTTATCTATGTATGGATATTGTTCAAATTTATACCACAAATACACTTTGACACGCTGAATCGAATGGCGCAAACATAATTGAAATCGGACAATTAGTTTAGGATTTCGCATTTGACTTGGCTTCCCAGAAGGGAAGTTTTTGGACTTTAAAAGTCCTCTGTAACCCAAACTATAAGTCCTAGGGAATTCTACTTGGTGCCATTCGATGTTTCTCGACTTATGGTTAAAATTTGAACAACATCCATACACAGGTAGCTCGTCTATGGAGTTTTTATACTTTAAAATAGGCCGATTGGGCCTAAAAATTGGTCAAAATTAAAACATTCATATGCCGTTGGAATTTTAATGACGAGACGAATCCCTATATACCCATGAAAACTCGAAATTCAAAAGTCACCCGCCAAGTGCAAACATTTTCCTGGGATTTTGGAAACAAATATTTTCGATTCTGGGCGAATGGCTGGTCGAAAATGCAATCTATGATCATTTATAGAAGCTACTCGTCGAGAAAAATCGAATGACACCAAGTAGAATTCCCTAGGACTTATAGTTTGGGCTACAGAGGACTTTTAATATCCAAAAACTGGTAATTTGGGCCCTTCTGGGAAGCCAAGTCAAATGCGAAATCCTAAACTAATTGTCCGATTTCAATTCTGTTTGCGTCATTCGATTCAGCGTTTCAAAGTGAACTAATGGTTAAAATTTGAACAACATCCATACATGGGTAACTCGTCTATGGAGTTTTTAAGCTTTAAAATAGGCCTATTGGGCCTGAAAATTGGTCAAAATTAAAACATTCATATATATATATATATATATATATATTAGAGAGAGAGAGAAGAGTTATAGTATTCATCCAAGTGTAGACCATTGATTATAATCCATGGCAGTCAACTTGTGCCTGGCTTGGGCTAGACCATACTGGCTGTATCTGGTGGGGTACCATTTTTATACCAAGTCATGCAATATACAATCCATCCCTTGAGGGGGAGGTATTCGCTTTTTATGGACACCCTTCTCCCTCATGTTTAGCATAATAGTTTTTGAGATTTTATGACGTTCGTTCCATTAGTTTGGCGATTATAAGACCTTTCGCCCCATTTCTTTGTCCATATTAAGATTTTTCGTGCCATTTAGGGGTAAATCTTTTCCTGGGGAGCGATAGCGACCCTGTAATTTTAGAAAGAACCGGCCTTTGCCCAGGAAATTTTTCTACCGAAAAATGTACAAATAAATCTTGAAAGGGGGGTCTAGGGGTTGTTTTTTCTTGATAGAGGTGTAGCGAGGAAAATATAATATGCATGTATGTATGTATATATGTAGCCTACTCTGGCACCTTCCCCAGTTTTCCTATTTGTTTTCGTGATGTCCCTGTTCGGGCTCTGTCTCGAGTCGGCCACCCCCATCACAAACCAAATATAATACAAATTGATAAATAAATGGATAAACCAAAAAACAAGCACCGCCCCCTAAGCTTGCACGTGCCGACTTTTGCCTGACCTTTGTAATACTGGCTGGAACTGGTCCTGGTCTTCTTCTTCTTCTTCTTCTTCTTCTTCTTCTTCTTCTTCTTCTTCTTCTTCTTCTTCTTCTTCTTCTTATTCTTTTGGGGTAACATTATTCTACGTAGTCAAGCCGTCTGTACCCTGTGGACAATATTTCCACAGACAAAGAAACTGAACCCTTTAATTATTTTCACAACTGTCACTACAAATGAGTGTACGTAAGAGCGAATCTTTGAGGCATTATAACCAAAATCTGAACAAGTTGATCTATATTAAAACCTTGTATTGTCTCGTTTGCATTCGATACTGTATCAAGTTGGTGTCCCATGATTTATGCACTTAACTGTACATATTGTAAATGCATGAATTATTGTTCTAACATAAGGTAATTAAGATATTTTATTTATAAAAGAAGGTACATTAACTAAACAAAATAGTAAATATTCCCATAGGCCTACTACTCTAATTACTTAAAACAAATATTTACTATTCACAATACTAATTCTTTAAGTATTTGAGACGGATATACTAGCTCGTTTGTTTCTTGAACACAGACGAACATAATGGAAATGTAACGTAAACAGTGACATAGCGAATCACCGTGAAAGGAGCTAGATAGCAGGGAGGCAGTTGCTTACAAACACTCTTTCTTCTTACATAACGAGGGTGTTTTAAAATTAACAGTGATAATAAGTCGACATCATTTCCAGAGACTTCCCATATGGTCCATACAAATTTGGACCTAACCACTACTACAGATAAGTACCCTAAATTTATTCTGCTGGCCAGTGGGGTTAGGTCGGGGTTTTATTTGTAGGCAGGCGTTACGACGTATATCTATATATCTATTGCCGGGCGCCTTACTCTCCTTAATGAGGGTGGCCATACACAGAAGGCCCCCAAATGGACCTATTCCCTGTAAGAGCGACAACCCATGCCAGTTCACTGAAGAACTTACAGGATTGTCGTAAATTTGACTGTTTAGGCAAATTTGAATGTTCAGACAAATTTGACTGTTCAGACAAATTTGATTGCTCAGACAAATTTGGCTGTTCAGACAAATTTGATTGCTCAGACAAATTTGACTGTTCAGACAAATTTGATTGCTCACACAAATTTGACTGATCAGACAAATTTGACTGTTCAGACAAATTTGACCGCTTGGACAAAGTTGACTGTTTGGCCCAATATAAAAATTTACATCAACTCGACCTCTTACCCCGATGCAAACGATTGATTCAATTGAACCTTCATATCTCATTTTACCGCTTGTCCCATTCACAATTACTACAACATTTGAATCTTGTGTGCAGACAGGTAGGGAAGGACGGGGAGGATTTGGAGTGGCCTGGATGATGTTGGGTGGGGAGGGAGTGCCAGAGGTATTTGTTGCTTTGCAACGCTGGTCCATTCGAGATGATAATGCCATTTAATTTTATTCTGACAATCATCAGATGAATTTATTCAACTGAGGAAGAATTTCCGGCTATCAAAAGGGTAAATACTCTATTAACTCTTTGGCTCTCTCACGTTTATCCTAAGCTGAATAATTATATATAAGTATTGTCATAGTTCGAACAAGGGTGATAGGCGTCATCGTACTATAGGCATTAACTGGCGGATTCTCATTAGTTTTTTGTTATATTTATTTATTGATTTATCTATTTTATTTATTTGTTTTATTTTTTTATTTTTTTGCTGTCACTCTTTCTTCAACTCTGGTCTGACAGGTTTGTATTTATAGTTTAAATATAATTCTAGCCTCTAAGATAAACTACCGTCAGTCGCTCTATTAGTACCAGTCCCGAAATATTTCCAGAACGAATTTGTCGATCAAAGGTTCCTGGAAAACCATTTGTGTAAATCTTCCTCAAGTTGTATTTGTTTAGAGAGAATAGGGCAGACACACTGAATTTATAAATAGCATAAAGCAGTAAAAAAAAATATATATATGCTTATGGCCAGTCTTCTCCCAAATACCCACTTAACCCACTCTTCCACCTCCACTCCTTCAGAACGGTGACACTATCGATGGACGATTATATTTTCAGTTTATGACGGACCTGTGTGAGTCAAATAATTAATGGAGATAGTTTATACCACTTTGAATCATAGAGGTCCTATCTAAGCTGAATACAAAAATGCCAGTAATTTTTGTTTTCTTTGCCATAAGTTAATACAAAAGTTTTAAAATGCTAAGTTTAATAATTGGCTGGGCCTTATGAGAAAAACTCTCCTTAATTAAGGCCCTCAGCATACAACTCGAATTACAGTACCAGTAAAAGGAAAACAAAATAAAGGGAATGATCAGTTCATATATGAAATAAGAAAATAGTTACAAAAATATACTTCAACACACACACACACACACACACACACACATATATATCAATCCCAAATACAAATACTCGCATACACTCAAACACTTAAGTATAAAAGTAACACACACACACACACACACAATTAAAGACCTACAAACAGACAGACACAAGTCTGAAAAACCAACATACGTCAAAGACAAGCCTATTTACATTCAGGAAATAATGCAAATTACCAGGTCTAATGTACACATTGCTGGGTAAAATTCTAACCCGGATCTAGAATAATACCGATTATTATAACAGGATAGTTCCATTAATTGGTCTTGTACAGAAAGTGTTCTGTTAATATTGATGAAAACCATTTTCTTTCATATCAAGGTGCATGGCAAACTTTAATATAACTAAAAAGATTATATATTTCCACACGGCTAACACACACAGACACTTACAATTATGCACTCATATAAACACATACTTACACTCGCATGTAACATATCACTTGAGCTACATTTTTCGCCTGAGTGTTGGGGCTTGTAGTGGTGAATGCAGAATGAAGGTTAAGGGGGGCCACAGGCTTTTTTTCTCTCCTTTTCTCTCTTTCTCTGGCTTGTATCTATTCGGCCCCATTCAGCCTACTGTTTTAAGACGTTTACTCCCATCCAGGTGTCGATTTTTTCCTGGCGAGCGGTAGTGAACCAGCATATTTTGTTTAAAGTTTTTGACAGCAGGCTAAATTTGTATATCTTTCGATAGAAAAATTTCTCCGGCGAAGCCGGATTTCTCCATACAATTAATGCTGGTTCGCTATCGCTCACCAGAAAGAAATTGACACCTGGATGGGGATAAACGTCTTACAACAGTAGGCTGAATGGGGACGAATGGATACAAGCCAGAGAAAGAGAGAAACAAAAGCCTGTCACCCCCCTTAATATAAGACACCCCAGAGCTTTATAATGTCCTTCATGCCTTAGTTTTGAGACTCGTACACTCATTATGGTAACTATATTTGGCCCTCCCATACTTTTTCTAACTTTAGTTTGGATTGCAATTAAGTTTGTACATATGATCCTGTACAACTGACAAGCTAGTTCCTTCTGACACAACGTAGCCAAATTGGGTACGTTGTGTCTATTTTTACAAATTAAAGAGTTTCATAGTATATAAATATTACTTCCGATCATAATTAAAACAAGATCCAGTTTAATATTTTCTTATGGATCATCGAATCTATATGGATCGTTAATTGAGTGACTGTACCTTGTTCCCAAACGCTTATTTCCCACTAAACTAAATATTGTCATAACATTTCGCATTCTTTTATTTTATTGTATAGTTCTGTCTGATCTAGATTTTTTTTTTTAAGATTACGTAATAGCTTTCATTATGTGTAAGTTATTCCAATTTTTAGCTTTATGCAATGTAATATATATTCAATATTTTGATACATAATATATATATATATATATATATATATATATATATATATATATATATATATATATATATATATATATATATATATTATATTCACTGCTTTCAAAAAGAGACTTTCAGAGGGAAAAAATATAGAAAGGCTGTATATCCTGTTACCTGTGATACTGTGGTGTAAGGGGCTGTTCTTGATGGTACCAGGAAAACTCTGTAGTTACCTGGGTTGAGAGTGAAAGTTGCCTTTGGTCAACGAACTGCACCACCAGTTACTCTTATACTTTCCTAGAATCAAAACGATTTTCATTTATCCACTTCCTTTAATATTTCCTATTTAATTTCAGTATATGTATTATATATTAATTAGATTCACTCCAACACCAAGCACCTCCCATTAAAATTAATGAAAGCATGTTATCCACCGGGATTCGAACTGGGTTACCACACACATAATTCAGCACACTTACCATTACACCATCAAGAATGTTATATATATATATATATATATATATATATATATATATATATATATATATATATATATATATATATATATATGTTTATATACTCCCAGCCGGACTCGAACCTTCGACAGTCATGACGAATGTCCAAGGTTTAATCCGCTACACCACGGCATGATAAAGGAAACTTAACCTTTTCTTGTATATATTAAGGAGAAGGGAAATCCTACTTGGAGAATATATTTCAATTCATACACAAGTCGTATGATCCATATTCCAGGATACCATACAGGGATTTTTACAAGTTTCCCCACGCAACTCGGGTTATAGAGATTTAATTGCATTCTCGCCCAGCCAAACACGAGAGTTATAACTATCAAGTATATCTCGCAAATACACGTGAGCTACTAAATTGTTATATACTCTCAGCCGGACTCGAACCTCCGACAGTCAGGACGAATGTCCAAGAAAATAAATTAATGTCAAACTCTACCATTTTAACCTAATCATATCATCAGACAATTATCAGGTATACCACAGAGATATGGCAAATGCAATATAAGAACGACTGTCTGTTCCTTTAATAGTTATCATAGTTGAAATTATGAATGTATATAATGGGGCTCAAAGATGGAGTTATAACTTGTCTATAACCTATGTAGGCTGCCACCACTCTCTGAATCTTGAGAGGATATATTTATTAAATGTATATAGAATAATATCAGTCCTTAAAGATATAACCGAAAGGGAACGGAAACTTTAATAACTTCACATCGAATTTATTAAATGTTAACTTAGAACTTATTTAGAATATACTATAAAATAATAAAGATCAAATAATACAAATATAGAAGTCTGGCAACACTATTACGGCCGGCAATCGGACCCCCTTGTTGATACAAAGGATGGGGTCTCTTATCCCAATGCCAAATACCGCTCTCCAAGACTTATATCAACTCTGGAAACGCCCTGAAAGTGACTTACTACAATTCATTAGGTACCTTACAGAATTCTTATCCAATACCTGAAATGGTACTAAAGTGGGGTGTGGTTTAAACCTCTGAGTACCAGCGACGTGTGTTATCTTTTATTCTAGCTATATTTAGACGATATTATGCAGCTTAGGAAGGATCTGCTGTAGTTTAAAGGGTTGGAGGAGATAGTTTCAAGTCTGATTATTGCTAGAGGTCCATCCTGATCTAAATAAAATTGTCTACTAGTGGCAACAATACATAGAAAAGGACGTCACTGGTACTGTATGGTTTAAATCCACCAGACACACCCTATTCATATGATATCCATGCCCTGGTCACATGATAGAGGAAGCATCTAATATGATGATCAAAGCAGGTTCCCATGACCCTCTCTCTGAAAGGTCAGATGAATACTCTTTGGTTTTCCTGTTGAATACAATAGGTGAAATGTAATACAAGAAATACAATGATGATTATATCTATGTTAAGCTGTTATAATAGGAATATAAGTAAGTGGGTATAATAATGATTAAATCATGCAAATACGTAAGTATGGAATACAATGGTTAATAAAGCATTGGGGCTATACAGTATATACAGTATATAACATGTAACTGAAACATTGGGGCTATACAGTATATACAGTATATAACATGTAACTGAAGCATTGGGGCTATACAGTATATACTGTATATAACATGTAACTGAAACATTGGGGCTATACAGTATATACTGTATATAACATGTAACTGAAACATTGGGGCTATACAGTATATACTGTATATAACATGTAACTGAAACATTGGGGCTATACAGTATATACTGTATATAACATGTAACTGAAACATTGGGGCTATACAGTATATACTGTATATAACATGTAACTGAAACATTGGGGCTATACAGTATATACTGTATATAACATGTAACTGAAACATTGGGGCTATACGGTATATACTGTATATAACATGTAACTGAAACATTGGGGCTATACAGTATATACTGTATATAACATGTAACTGAAACATTGGGGCTATACAGTATATACTGTATATAACATGTAACTGAAACATTGGGGCTATACGGTATATACTGTATATAGTATATACTGTATATAACATGTAACTGAAACATTGGGGCTATACAGTATATACTGTATATAACATGTAACTGAAACATTGGGGCTATACGGTATATACTGTATATAACATGTAACTGAAACATTGGGGCTATACAGTATATACTGTATATAACATGTAACTGAAACATTGGGGCTATACGGTATATACTGTATATAACATGTAACTGAAACATTGGGGCTATACAGTATATACTGTATATAACATGTAGCTGAAACATTGGGGCTATACAGTATATACTGTATATAACATGTAACTGAAACATTGTTGCTATACGGTATATACTGTATATAACATGTAACTGAAACATTGGGGCTATACAGTATATACTGTATATAACATGTAACTGAAACATTGGGGCTATACAGTATATACTGTATATAACATGTAACTGAAGCATTTAATCATAATTTTGATCGTTATGGCAACTGCTTACCATTTTCTCATGCATCTCTTTGACATTTTTGTGCACACATATTATCTAAGGTTGTTTTTTGTGACAACAGTTGAGATCGAGTACAAAGGAGTACAAAGGAAATCAAGCAACAACAGGTCTAGTGACCCCTCTAGGCTGCTTGTCCTCCAAAACACTGAGGGTCAAGTGTCCAAACAGTGGTTTAGAGTGGGTAAGGGAAAATTGGAAAGGGAACTACTGCCCTGGAACTAATGTCCGTGGCAGGGTTAGGAAGTAAGTAGGGGACGAATGGGTTAGTAACTGAGGCTCTTGGTTCAAAGTCCTATATTTTTGTATTTGCCCATTACCTCACTAACAATATACAAACATCGCTTCTCTGTCTGCCGTAATTCTACTCAGAAATAAAACAAAAATACTGACCTACGTTATTAATCTAATCTATTTATTTCACCCCTAACATCAAACACCTCCCAATGAAATTAATGAAAGCATGTGATCCTCCCGGGATTCGAACCTGGGTTACCACATACAGATCTTAACACTCTAACCATTACACCATCACTACAATTGAGAACAAAATATTAACTTTTTGTATATATTTATATTAAGTTTTGTATGTGATAACGGTGATTGATAGCGTAATGCATAGTGCGCGGAATTTCGATGTGAGTATCCTGGGTTCAAGTCCTCCGAGTGCCACATGTGTTTGTTGATTTCATTTATTGAGTTTATAATTATGTGAAGTTGGTTGGTGTAAAATAACATAATAATTCATTATATCAAAACATACCGGCTAAAGTTTGTCATTGTCATAAAAACAATATGCCAAGGTCGAGGTCCCCTAGTATAGCGTGACCCACTACAGTATTGTCGAGCGTATAACGTATTGTTGTCGTTGTGTTCTGTGTGGGTGTTGACCTTTAACACGATAGCATTAATTAAAGGGGGATGGGCTCTTTTTCGGCACCACTTTCTCCCTCATGTTTAGCCCCATTAGTTTTCAGATGTTAAGATGTTTGCCCCATTAGTTAGTCGATTTTAAGACCTTTCGCCCCATTTCTTCGTCAATATTTCGACCTTTCGTGCTATTTAGGTGTCGATTTTTTCCCTGGCGAACGATAGTGAGCCTGTAATGTTGGAAGAACAGGCCTTCGGCCAGGACATTTTTCTACCGAAAATTTTCCAAATTAATCTAGAAGGGGGATCTAATGGATGTTTTTTTTTTTTTAATTTGATGGAGGTCTAGGGAGGAAACTAGAAAAATAACGAATACATGCAAAAATCGCCCAAAAAGTGAACCATCCCCCCTTAAATGTTTCCTAAATTATGCAGGGGTTTCCGTTGTTTCGGAGCTGGGTCGGCCGAGATCAGGAAGAGATTGTTCCCCCCCCCCCCCCCCCCCATCATGTGAGGAACCTTGGGTGTTGGTTAAGGGGAGGCAGACCATTTTTCTGGACCCCCTTCTCCCTCATGTATAGCCCCACTAGCTTTGAGATTATAAGACACGTTTGGCCTATTAGTTTGGCGATTTTAACGCCTTTCGCTCATTTCATTGTCAATTTTAAGGCCTTTCGTGCCATTTAGGTGTCGATTATTTCCTGGCGAGCAATAGCGAGCCTGCAATTTTAAGAGGAACCGGCCTTCGGCCGGGACAGTTTTCTACCGAAAAATGTACAAATTTATCTTCAAGGGGGGTCTAGGGGGTGTTTTTCTAAGCTTGATGGAGGTCTAGGGAGGAAACTAAACAAATATATGCATAAATGAATTAATAGACCAAACAAACGGCCAGTCTCCCCTTAACACCCTCTTCCTACTTTCCCCCCCTGGGTCAGTGTCCGCCTGCACGGGTTTCCCCAGCACGTGATCTGCACCCTGTCTTTGTTTCCAGTGTCACGTTAATAAGGGAGATAGGCTGGTTTGTCTGGTCCCCATTCTCTCTCAGGTTTAGCCCCATTAGTTTTCAGATTTTAAGACGTTCGGCCCATTAGTTTGGTGATTTTAAGACCTTTTGCCCCCTTTTTATTGTCAATATGAAGATTTTTCGTGTCATCTAGGTGTCCTTTTGTTACCTGGCGAGCGGTATACTAAGATAATCTCAAAACTAGTGGGGCTAAACATGAGGGAGAAGGGGATCCAGAAAAACGGTCTGCCTCCCCTTAACACTTTGTCCTCCGATGAAGATATTTTCTCATTTCTAGGTACAGTAATGTTATTTAATTTTAATGACTGCCCTACATTATCGGAGTCAAGGGGTTAAAAGTAAATATATTAACTATTTCCACTTCGTAACCCTTTTAATATTGTATTATAGATACAGCCAAACAATGTCATTGAATTAGTTAGACATGATTTATCGCCTACTTACAGCGAATAGACTAGGGTTGACTACGATGTGAACGATGCAATGAGTTGAACAAAATAAATAAATAAAAAGACAGTGAAGGTTAGGTGGATCTGCCTCAGGGAATGGACAAAGATAAGGTACAGGTGGTGAAACAGACGATAATTGTAGTAATGACAGTGGTATGGTTTCATCCTTTCTGTACCAGCGACGTTTTTTATATGGGTTCGAGTCCTCGGAGTGCCACATGTATTTGTTTATTTCATTAATTGAGTTTAGATGTGAAGTTGGTTGGTGTAAAAAACATGATAATTTCAGCTACGTCTACTGTAGACGATTTTTTATATAACTTAGGAAAACAAATATGGTAGCTAAAAGGATTAATTGGGATAGTCTTTAGTCTTTTAATGTGTAGACGTCCTTTCTAACCTTATTAAAATCGTCTGATAGTTGCTAGAATATAATGAAAAGCATGCCACCAGGACTGTATGAGTTAAGTGGGTGTGGTGAGTGTAGTGACGTCACAGAGAGGGTGTGACGTCACAGGAGTTCCCCGACACACACACACACACTGTATGTAGCTGACCTACTCTGGAAGATGAGTGCTAACTTGCCTTTCACTCTCCTTAACCTCTTACTGTATCTCTCGTTCTCTCTCTCTCTCTCTCGCGCGCGCGCGCTCTCTTCCTCCCTAGACCTCCATCAAGCTAAAAAAAAAAAAAAAGGGGCCGGTTCCTCTTAAATTACAGGCTCTCTATCGCTCGCCAGGAAAAATCGACACCTAAATGACAAGAACAGTCTTACTATTTACATAGACCTTCCTGATCTTTATCTTTTTCATATTATCTTTGTGTAACAGTACCATGGCCATATATACCTTTTACATATGCACATACAGTACATTCTCTGACAGTTTTGTGTATGAGTTTTTTGTTCCTTGCACCTGTAATGAATTACATATTAGGGAACACCCCGTTCTTAACATTAATCATCCATTACAAACCTCAATGTACTTGAATAAACTAATGAAAGCATATGGTCCTCCCGGGATTCGAACTCGGGACACCACACCAAAACATAAGCATCTAAACTATTACACCACCAATAAGGTTAAAGGTTGGGTACAAGATCACGATTAATATCCATTTTCAAATTTTGGATATCAATCTAATCATGTACTCAGACCCAACAGCATTATGGAAAGCCTTATGTTTTAGTGAGGAGAAAGAACAATGAATGGGGCCAAGATCACTAAGGACCGGCCTCGCTAGACATTAGCTCCTGAAACTATAGAAATTAAGGAACAAACCGTTCTTAACATTAATCATCTATTACAAACCCCAATGTACTTGAATAAACTAATGAAAGCATATGGTCCTCCTGGGATTCGAACTCGGGACACCACACCCAGAACATAAACATCTAAAGTTTAGATAAAAGTTTAGTAAATATATCTCGATGAATTTAATTTGTAGATTATAGAAAGCTCATGTACTCTGTAGAAGTATTAGATATGTGTTGGTGGTATAATGGCATAGATTCTAAACCATTATACCACCAACACATATCTAATACTAATATATAATATTTAATAATAAAATAATAAAATAGTAAAAATACTAAAAGAAAAATGAAAATAATAACGACAATAATGTGAGAGAGAGAGAGAGAGAGAGAGAGAGAGAGAGAGAGAGAGAGAGAGAGTACGAGGCTTATGTATGGTAGTGATTAGTAAATTGTAAAACGAAAACGAGGGGTTAGAAGGTATGGCATTGGCCTGATGAAGCTACCGCTCGCCAGGAATATATTGACACCTGGATGGGGGTAAACGTCTTAAATACTCCTCCAGAGCAAAGTCTTTTTGATTCTCTGTCCTCACAACTCAGTGTCCTCAACTTAAATGCTTCTTCTGAAATCACTGTGTTGGGTGATTTTAATGTCCATAATGTTGAATGGCTCACTCATTCAGCCAGGACTGATGATGCTGGTCTTGAATGTGAGCTATTTGCAGACTCATTTAATCTCACTCAACTAGTCAACCAACCCACCCGTGTACCAGATAATCCTAATCATAATTCCCACCTACTGGACTTATTTTTAACAACCAATTCAGACAATTATGATGTTACAGTGAGGTCCCCGCTTGGATCTTCTGATCACTGTCTGATACAGGCCACCTGTCTATCACCTACCACACCTTCCCACTCTGAACCTGTTTTGGTGACTAAATGGCATTACGATAGGGCAGACTGGGAGGGTCTTCAAGGTTTCTGTATTGATATTCCCTGGACCTCTTTCTTTTCTAATGATGCACACTCCACCTTGAGCCACATACAAGATTTTGTAAAAATTGGAATGGAAACTTTTATTCCTCATCAAAAGTACAGTAAAAGATCTAATTCACCTAAATGGTTTGACCATAATTGTGCTAGAGTAACTGAACAAAAAGCAATAGCCTACAATGCATACACAAGATAAAAAACACATGAAGCCTTTAATTACTTTAGAAACATCAGAAATCATGCCAAAACTGTATTAAACTTAACTAAATCAAACTTTCTCCACAAGCAGGCAAATAAACTTCTAAATAATCCAAATGATAACAAAATATTTTGGTCTACTCTTAACTCATTCAAATCCAACTTCACTACTGCTTCATCCATTCCACCATTAAAATCTCCGACTGGCAATCTTGTAAGTGACCCAAGAGGTAAAGCTAACCTTCTTGCGGATATTTTCTCCACCAACTCAACCTTAGATGAAATAAATCAAAATGTCCCTGTACTTAATTTTAATTCACCTGAAATTCCCTCACTTAAGATCCACACCAGACATGTCAAAACTATTTTGCAGAATCTCTCAGTAGATAAGGCTCCTGGTCCAGATGAAATTCCTCCAATAGTACTTAAGAATTGCTCCTTGGTGCTCGCTCCTGTATTGGCAAAATGTTTCCGTCTGTGTACTCATACCTCATGCTTCCCAGTACCCTGGAAAGAAGCAAACATTCATCCAGTTCCTAAAAAAGGTGCCTCTTCAGATCCATCAAACTACAGACCAATAGCTATAACTTCCACTCTTGGTAAAGTCTTTGAAATTATATTAAATTATCACATAATTAAGCATCTTGAGAATAATAAATTAATCAGTGATAGGCAATATGGTTTTAGACGATGTCGATCAACTGCAGACATTCTTTGCCTTCTTACGCATCAAATCAACCAAGCTACAGACCAACATGGTGAAACACATACAATAGCACTGGATATATCAAAGGCATTTGATAGAGTCTGGCATCAATCCTTATTGTCGAAGATGTCACACTACGGCCTTGCATCATTAGTTCCACTAATTTCTTCTTATCTTCATAACAGAAAAATACGTGTAATGGTAGATGGCCTTTATTCTCAATTTCACTCAATAAATGCTGGTGTTCCCCAGGGATCAGTGTTGGCCCCAATTATGTTCCTCATTCATATCAATGATCTCATATCTACCACTCAAAATCCAATACATTCCTACGCAGATGACTCAACACTCGATCAAGTGTTTTGAAGCAAGTTCCTCGGAACAATTGCTGTGAAAATATCTGTAGAATAATGCAAGGGATGCAACGTTTCTTCGTATGGCTAATGTAGGAAGGTCCTGTGTGATTGCAGGGTTCCTTCACATTTACCAATTCTTTCACCCAACCCGATCTTATAAATTCAAAAATAAACACTGCAATTTCTCTGAACCAGGACCTTTCTAGAATTAATGGATGGGGACAAAAGAATCTAGTTTCCTTTAATGCACAGAAAACCAAGTACATTCAATTTTCTAACCGACAGAATCTCACTGACTCCCATATATTTTTTAATGATGTAAATATTCCCACTTCCCCTAGTATTGACATTCTCGGTGTAACATTAACTACTAACTTGAGCTGGACACATTATGTTAGAAGCATTGCTAAGAATGCAAAAAAAACTGGGACTCCTGTACAGAGCTCGAGAATTCTTCACTGACGAGCAGTTGGCCGTAATATATAGAAGTCATGTGCGTTCTCAGATGGATTACTGTTCACCTCTGTGGAGTGGAAGTGGAGTGGTTGCATTGAGACAGTTGGACAAAATTCAAAATAAAGCTATTAGATTAATCAATAACCCTGCAATCACACAGGACCTTCCTACATAGTCCATGAGCCAGGCCAGATATCGGTACCACCTGGGGTGACTAAACACGAATGGTACTAAAATGTTTATAGAGTGACTGTAAGTACATTAAGATATGATAGCCTTCTCGTACTGGTAGCTTAGTCTAATTTTTTTGATGCAATAGGGGCGCTACCCAAAAATAAAGATTTTTAGCGTGACGCTCGGCGTTTTCCTCATTTTCTTTAAAATCCATCACACAATCATCGCGAAACTTTGAACACCTATGTAGAATTATATTCTCTACCAGAGTTGTTCCTAGGTATTTTTCAAATTTCCTCATATTTCGGAATATACTCTATATTTTGGGTATTTTCCTCTAAATCTAGAATAAATCCTTAAATATGGGGAACATTGAAAAATATATTCTAACAGCTCTTGTAGCTTATTTGATTCTCTACAAGAATTATTCCGATGTGTATTTCAAGTTTCTCCATATTTAGGGGTTTATTTCATATTTGGGGATTTTTTGTTATATTTTGGGGATAATTTATTATTGGAAGGAGCAAACATATGTAGAGTGGTTTCCATGTAATGTGTTTGTTTGTTCATGGTTTAATGGTGATATTTTTTGCAGGTGTGTGTCGACTGTTTGACGGCAGGATGGAACCATCTGCGAGGAAGAGAGCACGGATCGACTGTATCATCCACTGCTCTGATGATGACAGCGATGCTCTGGTGTCACCACAGGATTTGGACTCCTGGAACACATTGCTCAGGGCTGCAGAAATCAGGCAGCATGATCCAGTCCTGGAAGCAGCCAAGGGCCTTGAAGAAGGAGGAATACCACACATACATTATCACCGTAAATGTCGTAGTCTCTTTACAATGAAGAAGTCACTGGATTCTATCCTTGCCAAGGGTGTCAAGATAGAATCAGCAAGCGTCGACCCCAGGAGGAGGGCATCAAGGGATGCCCCTAGTACTAGCAGGGTGTATGCCAAAGTATGTATCTTCTGCGAGAAGTCAAGCAAGTACATAAAAACAACAAAGACAAGGGAGCCACTCATACAGTGTGTTGAGCTACGAGCAGATGAGAAGATTCGCAGAGCAGCAATAAGGAAACTCAACCAGAGAATCCTTGGTTTAGTTAGCAGAGACCTTGTTGCTGCAGAGGGTCACTACCACAAGTCGTGCTACAAACTCTTCACAAAAGATGATTTCCCAGCGGCCGCCAGGTCGGGTGCAGGTGAAAATCAGGAAGAAAGCGAGGAAGCACGCTACGAAGAGGTTGAGACAGAAGCCCTCGAGGAACTCTGCTTGTATATAAGGACCAAATTATTCCCCAACCCAGAGGTACTGCCTATGACAAACCTCACATCTAGGCTTGAGAGATCCATGATGTCCCGTGGTATTATCCAACTGAAACCAGCGACAAAGAAACATGTTCGCCGAAAGATTGAAACCGAGTTTGGAGAATCACTACGCTTTGTCCCAGATGAGAAAGAAAAGCTTCTAATCTATCCACGCAGCCTCTCAATGGACGACCTTGCCCGGCAAGCACACAAAATGGCAAAAGACCTGCAAGAAGCAAGAGCAGCTAACTCTGAAGATGTCTTAACCAAAGCAGGAATGCAGCTGAGGAATGAGATCAATAAACAAGATGTGAGTCAGCCATGGCCTCCCGATACAGATCAGAATGTCATTCCTGCAGCAGTCACTCAATTCCTGCACACCCTGCTGACAGGAGAGTGTGAGTGTGAAACTCCCTCTGAAAGAGCTCAACGTCTTGCCACTTCCTTTGGCAGTGACTTGGTCTTTGCTGTTACCAGTGGCAAGACAAAACCACCCAAGCACGTACTGCTGACCAATGCTGTAAAGTCTTTGACAGGAAACACAGAACTGATCCGAACTCTGAATCGTCTTGGTCACTGTGTGTCTTACTCAATGTTTGAGGAGATCGATACAGCCCTTTGTATCCAGAAGCTGGAATGCTCAAAGGATGACATTCCACTGCCAGCAAACATCTACCCTGGTGTGTTCACAACCCTGGCCTGGGATAACATTGACCGACTTGAAGAGACCCTAAGTGGAGCAGGTACTTCTCATAGAGTCAATGGCATTGCTGTCCAGTCCAAGGTTGCAGGCTCTGTGCCAGAGAAAGTCCTGCCAGAGATTACCAAGTCCAAGATAAGAAGCATCACTCAGACATCATCAATGCTGCCAATATACAATGTTGGGCGGCGGGCAGGGCCACCTAGGATTGAGACTGCGTATGTCGACACTACCAAGGAAGTCCAGGATTCAAAGACAAAGAACCATATCTGGCTTCTTACTCGAATGTCAGACCATGAGGACCAGTCCATCAGCAGTTGGACTGGGTTCAACATCAAAATGCGCAGAGACATTGCAGTGGTTCAGGACACTGTAAGCTACCTGCCCACTATCAATGCTCCCGCAACAGAAATGTCCACCGTTAATGAAATCTTGGAACAAACGCATGCTATCATGCAGTCCTTACAGCTTAACAAGATTGTGTGCGTGTTTGATCAAGCACTCTATGCCAAAGCTGCCGAAGTTATCTGGAAACAAGAGAAGTTCAAGAACATTATCATCAGGATGGGCGTCTTCCACACAATCTGTAATCTCATCTCCACCATAGGAAAGAGGTTTCAAGATGCAGGTCTTAGAGATCTGTGTGTGGAATCAGGTATCATCGCAGAAGGATCAGTGTCAGGAGTGATGAACGGCAAGAGGTACAACAGAGCAGTGAGACTACACAAGCTCGTGTATGAAGCACTGATGAGGCTTGCATGGAAAGGCTTCCTTTCATGGCTAGAAGAAAACCATTCAAGGGACATACACCATCTAGATGAAACACTGAAGGACATCAACAGCTTTCACAGCAATGTGTCTCAGGGACTCTTTCAAGAGCTGATGGAGAGTGAATCATGCACACATATCATGAAGCTTTTCCAAGTTTATCTTGAGACCCTCAGAGATGAACACAACCTCTCAGCATTCTGGATGTCATACCTGGACATGGTTGAGATCATGCTGGACTTAATTCGAGCCTCCAGAGAAGGCAACTGGATGCTCCACCTAGGAGCAATCCGACAGATGATACCGTGGTGTTTTGCCTATGACAAAGTGAACTATGCCCGGTTCCTAACCTACTACTATGCCTTGATGTCTCGACTGCCCATTGAACACCCAGAGGTCCATGAACACTTCATGCAAGGTGGCTTTTCGGTCCAGATCGGTAGCAAGAATCCCTTTGGACGGATCCCTGTGGACCAGACAATCGAAGAGACGATCAACAAAGACACCCAGACACCAGGGGGCACAAAAGGCTTCAGCCTGAAAGGCGGAGCTGTCGCCAGGTACTACCTGACATCGGAGTATCGCAGCAGGTACTTAACCCTTAATTAGCGGCGAGCATAAGTCGAGTAAATAAAGCTGGACTATGTGGCGGCGCTCGACATAACTCGAGTGGCAATTTCAGCACGTAATGTGGAGAGAGAGAGACAAGTGGTGGGAGGAGACAAGCGAGCGTATGACAGCAGCAGAGCACCGCGGCGAACGTACTGGCACAAATCTCAGCTCCCTCCTCCCTCTTACTCAAAAACAAGATCACATCATACAAGGATCGTTATGGTGTCATTCGAAAAGCTCTGTTTATGCCCTTTCAGGGATAGGTACTTGTTTTACGTTCTGGGTCTTATTAGGCATGAAAATGATCACGTAAACAGCCCTATTTTGGCTAAAAAACACCCCGCTGTGCGGTACACATAAATAAACCGCATAGGCCGCTCGTAAGGTGTTAAGGCAGCTCAGGACTATGGTAGTAGGCCAAAAGTATACTGACTTCAGCCACCCAGACCTACAGATGCCCAGGATTAGAAGAGATGAGGCCGATGTCCAATCTTTAGTTCAACTGATGGAGACCAGCTGGTTGAACCCCTTCAACGCAGAGCAAGAAGATCTTGTCAGTTTGTCAACTGCGACTATGGCACCACCAGAAGTTGTCAAAGACCTTCTAGGGGCCTACAGAATAGGAGAGGATGCATATCAAGCCTTCAAGGAAGAGCGCCTGGAGATCGATACGCCAACTATACAGTTTCATGACACGATGACGAAGACGAAACTGAGAACGTTCACTAACATCAGAATGAAGCCACGCTCACAAGACCATGCCAAGGAGGTTATCTTAAAGGCTGACAGGAACCTATTTGGCCAGATGATCCTTGTTGCCGAGAACAGAAAGCTCAAAATGAGTGATGTCTTGGCTCATCCCCTGGGGCCTTTGCCTTGGGCACTTGCCAGCGGTGATGGGTCTCTCCGCAAGACCAACAAGGCTGCCCTCGCAAAGGAGTTAGAGAGGAATGTTTCTCCTGCAGAAGTGATACCCGAGCCCTCTGCTACCATAATTGATGGGATGAGCCTGGTCCACAAACTGAAGGGAAACGACAAAACTTTTTCACAGCTTGCAGGTACAGCACTGAGTCACGCTGTTCATGAAGGTGCTAAGAGCAGGCGCATTGATGTTGTGTTTGATATCTACAAGGAGACATCCATCAAGGATGCAGAACGAGCCAAAAGAAGTGCAGGCACAGGAATTCATTTCAAGAACATTCAACCTGGGCACAACATCCAGCAGTGGAGAAAGTTACTCGGTAGTTCCTCCAACAAGGCAAGTCTTATCAAGTTCTTGGTAGAAGAATGGAAGGCACCACAGCACAGGGAGAAGCTCAAGGACAAGGAGCTGTATGTCACATGTGAGCAGCGCTGCTTCAAGATCACCAAAGAGCAGTGGGAAGAGGCTCCTGAGCTTAAGTCAACTCAAGAAGAAGCAGACACACGCCTTCTTCTCCATGCACTTCATGCAGCAGAATCTGGGAACAAGTCTGTCATCATCACTGCAGAAGATACAGACGTCATGGTGTTGTGTCTTGGCATGTGCCACAAGATCCCATCCCATCTGTTCCAGAAGTGCGGGACGAAGAACCGGACAAGATTCCTGGATATCACCACACTGAGCCGCACACTGGGAGGCAGCGTGTGTGATTCATTGATTGGTATGCATGCCTTTACAGGCTGTGATCCCGTCAGTGCATTCGCTGGCCGAGGGAAGATGACGACACTCAAGCAGGTGAAGATGGACAAGACATACCAGCATGCTTTTCACGAACTTGGACGCTCATGGGAAGTGTCTCCTGAACTCTTTGAGAAGCTACAGGAAATCACCTGCCACATGTACCTACCATCTACCCACACAACTAAGGTAAACAAGCTTCGGTATGAGCTGTTCTGTGCAAGACGTGGAGAGGTAGAGTCAAGTCAACTCCCTCCTTGTGAGGACTGCCTCTTCATGCATGCACTGCGTGCAAACTACCAGGCTGCGATCTGGAGGAGAAGTCTTCAGAGCCAGCCATTTGTTGCGAACCCAACAGACTGCGGTTGGATGACAGATGAGGACGGTAAGCTTGCCGTCAACTGGATGCGAGGCTCACCAGCACCAGATGCTGTTATGCAGCTACTGTCTTGCAAGTGTGTGCGGTCATGCGAACTCCCTAAGTGTACTTGCCTCAGCAATGGTCTAAAATGCACGGACATGTGCAGGTTACAGACATGTCAGAACAAGGCTATTGAAGAAGAGCCGGTGGCACAACAGTCAGATTCCGAGTCTGACGTAGATGATATTTAGGAGTAGTAATTTGCCATAATAGTATGTACAAGCCCATGGCATGCTTAGTGTGTATTTACAGGACTTGTATTAAATGTGACAATTACTATATGCATTTTGTTGACATTTAGGCATTCCTGTCCCCAAATTTGACATTTTAAAAAATTTCGGAATTTTCGGTAGGGTATGTCTATTCAAGAAGTGATAACAACCATTAAGCTACCAATGTGCAAGGGCTATCATATCAAAACATAAACTAGAGACATGTAGCAAGCTAAAAACACCTAAGAGAATTAGTCACCCCGGGTGGTACCGATATCCCAAAATTCGGGTCTTGGCTCATGGACTAACATTATCCATACGAAGAAACGTTGCATCCCTTGCATTATTCTTCAGATATTTTCACAGCAATTGTTCCGAGGAACTTGCTTCAATTGTGCCGCCTCTCCACATCTTTCCCCGTAGAACTAGGGCAGCTGAGAGCCCCCATGAATTTACACTTTCTCCTCCACAATGCAGAACTTCTGCTTATCAGAATTCATTTATCCCCAGAGCTACTTCTCTTTGGAATTCACTTCCCTCGAATTGCTTTCCACAAACTTACAATTTACAAATGTTTAAATCCAGTTGTTACAAACATTTTATGAATGGAGGATGCCTTTAGGCACATGGACCTTTTTGTTTTATCTGTGTTTTTCCTTCCTCCGTTCATTGTCTCTTAAAAAATAAAAAAAAAACAAAAAAAAAAACAGTAGGCTGAATGGGGCCGAATGGATACAAGCCAAAGAGAGAGGGAGAGCAAGAGAAAAAAGCGAGGTGGGCTCCCTTAACTGAGATTTTACGACAAGATTTAACAAGAACTATGCTGCAATCACAGCGTTTATCACATCGTAGAATTAGGTAAAAGCGAAGGAGATAAGTACCTGTTATCTCCTCTTAACCCCTTCAGCACCATGACACCTTTTTACCTTTGATTCTGGCTAATGTTAGACGATTATATGCAGTTTAAGGACCCATGTTATTCAGAGGGTTTATTGATATCGTCTTAAACCCTCTGAGTCCTAGAAGCTTAAGAAAATCGTCTAATAGTAGCCAGCATATGATAGAAATTACGTCATGGTACTGAAGGGGTTAAATTTTCAGGGTTCCAGGTAGGAATCTTAAAAGTTATAATGAACAAACAGGTACAATAGATGCGTCCTTTAACTACCCTCCTAATAAAGAACAATAACTACAGGTAGCGCCAACGAACTTGACAATAATCTTGACCCCTTAACTTCTCATAACTCAAAATGTATGAAAGCGATCGAGCTGAAATTTATATCATTTGGGAAGATCCCACCAGGAAATAGGTGTGGGAATTTACAGCCAGTTTGCTCTAGGCCCTTTTTTGAGTTATGAGAAGTTAAGGGGTAAAAAAAAAAAAAAAAAAAAAATATTGCACAACAATCACATGCATCAATCATAGAAACCAAATTGTGCATCTTGGTGTTATGTATTCACCTTATGCACTCTCGCACTTATGCACTTATGGGCCGGTTTTCTGGACCACTTTCTCCCTCATGTTTAGCCCCATTAGTTTTCAGATGTTAAGATGCTTGCCCCATTAGTTAGTCGATTTTAAGACCTTTCACCCCATTTCTTCGTCAATATTTCGACCTTTCGTGCTATTTAGGTGTCGATTTTTGCCCTGGCGAACGATAGTGAGCCTGTAATGTTGGAAGAACCGGCCCTACCGAAAAATGTACAAATTAATCTAAAAGGGGGATTTAACAGATTTTTTTTTTTTTTTTTTTAATTTGATGGAGGTCTAGGGAGGAAACTAGAAAAATAATTAATACATAAAAAAATCGCCCAAAAAATTAACCATCCCCCTCTTAATAGTCCTCAGTTGGTTTTTGTCATCTACTGTATACAAAATGCGTATACTATATTATGATCACCAAGGAAATTATGTACAGTTATTATGTACAAATGTACAGTTCGTGCCTGTTTTAGGAGTTATAACTTTTCTGTTAAGGGGAGATGGTTCACTTTTTGGGCGATTTTTGTACGTATTCGTTATTTTTCTAGTTTCCTCTCTAGACCTCCATCAAATTTAAAAAGAACATCCATTAGATCCCCCTTCTAGATTAATTTTTACATTTAAAAAAAAAATCCCGGCCGAGGGCCGGTTCTTCCAACATTACAGGCTCACTATCGCTGGCCAGGGAAAAAATCGACACCTAAATAGCACGAAAGGTCTAAATATTGAAAACAAAATGGGGCGAAAGGTCTTAAAATTGACAAACTAATGAGCCGAACGTCATACAATCTGAAAACTAATGTGGCTAAACTGGAGGAAGAAGGGGGCCCAGAAAACCGGCCCATCTCCCCTTAAATCCCGATATGCATCACCATTATGAACACTTTATATTGCATGTTGACAGTGATATCCACACAGCAACGGCAGATATTATTGCATGAGGTGGGTGGACATTTTATGTTACCAAGTTTCACCCAGAATCGTTTTCCTTTGAAAACTCCCCGATATATTACACTACTCTAGGAAACATTGTATTCCTTGTTACGATTGATGTCATAACTCGGGTCACTAGGGCAGCGACCGAAATAATTGCAGCAAACGATCAGGTGCCGGTGGGAACTTTACACCAGGTTCAAGGCGAGTGATATAAAACAGTGGCAATGACGGGGATGTCCTCAGTCACCAGTCAGCCACGGGAACCTTCACACACACGTTCACGCCTACATTCTCTCTGTCTCTCACCTCCCCGTCGCTCGCTTCCCCGGGACTGGAAAACAAACTTTCACACAGTAACCGCACGGCGCCAGCGAACCTCGACATACAGTAACTCGCACACCTCCCTACCGGCCGTGTCCTGTTCGTTGTGCTCTCATTCACAACCATGGAAGTGCTTGCTGTGATATTCTCCCTCATCTCTCTGGCCTCAGCCCTCAAGATTAACTCCATAGCAGGTAAGATTGTCGTGATTATGTACAGTCGAGGTTAATAAGTGTTGTCAGATATTTCACAAAGTTTCGGGCACTGACTAATACTCTGAGGGATAAGCACTTTTCCCAGTAACTATAAAGATATCAATAACACTTGTTGAACGAAAACCACTGGAATCTATGACAACACTTAATACCCTTGATTGTACAGTCGGCCAAATAAGTGATATATTGGCACCAAGTAAATTTTTATCAATAATTGGTATGAATAATATATAAACTTGATTTATTCATTTCGAGTGAGATATACAAACATGTGCCTACACTAACCCACCCTATTCAACTTCTGACAGACATTAATACAGTACAGAGGCTAAGATGTTTGCCCCCATTAGTTAGTCGATTTTAAGACCTTTCACCCCATTTATTAGTCAATATTTAGACTTTTCGTGCTATTTAGGTGTAGATTTTTTCCCTGGCGAACGATAGTGAGCCTTTAATGTTGGAAGAACCGGCCTTCGGCCAGGATATTTTTATACCGAAAAATGTACAAATTCATCTAGAAGGGGGATCTAATGGATGTTTTTTTTTAATTTGATGCATGTGTTAATCATGTTTGTCTATAGGATTGTCTTCTGTCTATATACTCTTGCACATACCCCCCCCCCCCCACCTCCCTTTGTTATACAGTATATTTATGTTTTCCTGTCTATGTCCCTCTGAAACCAGGTGACGATGCTGTGGTGCTATATACAGCCGAGGGCCCCAACTGCCTGGCGCCCCGTGACGTGGGTGACGGTCTGGGGCAGGAGGAGGCCTGGCATTATAGCGAATTAGAGGGCAGGTGCGTCTTCTTCATCTACTCCGGCAGCGGGGGCAACAGTAACAGGTGTGTATTATCGACCATTTTTATATAACCCTTTGAGTACCAGCGACGTGTTTTTTTGTTTGTGTGGTTTTTTTTTCTGTGTGTGGTGTCCCGAGTTCGAATCCTGGGAGGACCATATGCTTTCATTAGTTTATTCAGGTACATTGGAGTTTGTATTTGATATTAATGTTAAAGAACGGAGTGTTACTTATTCTAGCTATATTTAGACGATAATATGCAGCTTAGGAAGGCTCTGTGGTAGTTAAGAGGGTTGGTTGAGATGGTTGAAGCCTTAATATTGCTTGACGTCCTTCCTAAGCTGAATAAAATAGTCTAATAGTTGCCAGAATATGAGGAAAAGGACGTCCCTGGTACTCAATGGGTTAAAAGCCTTACCCTGATGAATTCCGACGACCCATAGTTGAACGAAATCAGCAGAAATATACTTCAGTCTATTAAAAATAATTGGTAATGTTAAGTTGTCTTTTCATATATCAACATTCGGTTATTAGTCTTATTCTCCCTGAGGTATAATCCTGTGTAGCGGGAGGACCTGTACATATATCTCAATAAGTTGGTAATGTTACAATATATTTTGACATTTTACATTCATAAATAGTCCACTAATATACTAGGTCAGGTTAGGTTAGGTTTTGGTTTGGTTAGGTTAAACAAATTGTTCAATGTTTCTTAGTAAATAGGCATCGGAAAAACAGTTCCTCCCGCTACACAGGATTTTACCCTTCCTGGTTTATAGAATGCCATCCGAATACGGCCATGCATAATATTTGTATCTCTATGGTACATTATATAATGTCGTTTGGCAGATGAGCGGAAATCCTTGTAATTGGTGTCACTCGAGCAGTTTTAATGTTAGTTTTCCTCGTAATCGTATAATCAGAGTTTCAAATATGGTGTTGTGCAGTCAACTAGTTGCATGTCTAATAGGCTTATGAGAAGTTCTATAAAACATTGACTCTGAAAAGAACCTATCCTCTCCATTAGTAATCAGATCAGCAATTTAGGGCTGGATTATTTCTTAGTCAAAGGTCTGATCAGAAAAATGGCGTTACTTAACAGTTAAATTCAGTTAGTTAACAGCTTTGGATCTGGTAGCATATCATTTCATATAGATACATTATGTAGTGAGAATCATCAATCTCTACATAATACCCAAATAAAGCGAAGAGTAATATATTTGCAGCCTACCATAGAATTGCTCGTTTTGATTCTGGTGTAATACCTCTTTGCAAGGTATAATTCATGATAATATTCATACATTCATGAGAAGTTCATGTCGACTCAAATTAATTATCTGAACATAAATAATTCTATATACATGTAGCTATTCAGTTATTGGTGAATACGATTGTAAGTCCGTATGTCTTCTCCCTGCCAGGTTCTCCAGCCGGGATAAATGTGAGGCCGTCTGTGAGCCCTTCCGTTGCCCCGAACTAGACTGTCCGGACACTTGCAGTAGGACCAAGGACCACAATGGTTGTGACGTCTGTGCCTGTACCAAAAGTGAGTAGTGACATTATTAGTACAGCCCTCCCTTCGTTTCTGTCTGTCTCTTTTACTGTCCTACTTTTCTTCCTGGGGGCGGGATGCTAGGACTCCTCCTCCCCTTGTAGGGTCACAAAACTTAAATTGTTGTTTATGTTCGGTATCTGTCTCGAATCTTCCACCCCCAGCTATTGGGTATGTGCCTAGGTATATACATACATTATATATACTGTAGTGTATATACAGTATATATATATTATTTTTATGAGCCATAGGGTCAACAAGCCAATCAACAAGTTTGGGATTGCACAATTTGAAACGCAAGTTACTACCACTATTGTATTGTGTTATTGGGACGACTCCATTAGTCACTTTGATTTTCTATATTTATTGTTTACGTTTTCAATCGGGTCCAACGAAACATAATCTAACGTCCCGTATAACTGTTGTCTTCATTGTTTATTACTCGCTCATCTTTAAGTTTGCGGTTATGTGTGGAAATATATGAACATTTATTTATTGCATACACTTATCATTGTGAATCGTGAAGAATATTTTCAATGAACATGTATGCTAAAATACAGACGAATCTCAATATATTATCTTCGGTCACAACTTTGCAAATACAACAGGGTGACTTTGTATAGGTCACGACAGGGGGTGGGGGGGGGGGGGGGTGCGTGACGAGGCAGTTTAAGGGGGGATGGGCCGGTTTTCTGGACCACTTTCTCCTTCATGTTTAGCCCCATTAGTTTTCAGATGTTAAGATATTTGCCCCATTAGTTAGTCGATTTTAAGACCTTTCGCCCCATTTCTTCGTCAATATTTAGACCTTTCGTGCTATTTAGGTGTCGATTTTTTCCCTGGCGAACGATAGTGAGCCTGTAATGTTGGAAGAACCGGCCTTCGGCCGGGAAATTTTTCTATCGAAAAATGTACAAATTAATCTAGAAGGGAGATATAATGGTTGTTTTTAAAAATTTGATGGAGGTCTAGAGAGAAAACTAGAAAAATAATGAATACATGCAAAAATCGTACAAAAAGTGAACCATCACCCATTTATGTGTGTACAACTTACCCACCGCTGTGTTAGGGAGGCTTATGGAGACCACCTGCGAAACTATGGTGCAAAAAGACACCATTTAGTCCTTCATATATATATACAGTATATATATATATATATGAGAGTGTGTATGTGTGTGTGTGTGTCTGTCTGTCTGTCTGTCTGTCTGTCTGTGTCTGTCTGTCTGTCTGTCTGTCTGTATCTGTCTGTCTGTCTCTGTCTGTCTGTCTGTCTGTATCTGTCTGTCTGTCTGTCTGTGTCTGTCTGTCTGCGCTAGACCGTACAATAATAGAAGGGACAGTATAAAGGTAGGAGGCGTCAGCATGTTTACCCAACAGTCAGCGAAAGGTAAAGTACCCACACACACTTTCACTCCTAGAATTTCCCGATCTTTGTTTACATGTGTCCCAACGCGTTCCAAGGTTCTCCCCCTTCCTCCCATTTAGGTTACAGGTGCACAGTCGCAAACATAATTACTCAGTGTGTATTTCCTGAGCCAACGTAATAGTCGCATTAAAGAGGGTCGCCGGATTTTGTTTATCTCTCTCTCATTTTCTCTCTTTCCCAGGCTTGTATCCATTCGGCCCCATTCAGCCAACTGTACTAAGACGTTTATATACGTATTATATACAATACTATTAATCTAAACTTAATAGGGCATAAAACTTTCTCTCACATTATCGATGAGAATGTGGAGCAATGATACAGAGCTAACATACAATTATATACTAGAATCTAGGACGGTGTGTGTGAGAGATAATGAGAGAGAGTCAGTGTTAAGGGGAGACTGGCCGTTTGTTTGGTCTATTAATTAATGTATTCATATTTTTTAAAGTTTCCTCCCTAGACCTCCATCAAGTTTAGAAAAACATCCCCTGGACCCCCCTTCTAGATTAATTTGTAAATTTTTCGGTAGAAAAATGTTCAGGCCGAAGGCCGGTTCTTCCAACATTGCAGGCTCACTATCGTTCGCCAGGGGAAAAATGGACACCTAAATAGCACGAAAGGTCTAAATATGGACGAAGAAATGGGGCGAAAGGTCTTAAAATCGACTAACTAATGGGACAAACATCTTAGCATCTGAAAACTAATGGGGCTAAACATGAGGGAGAAAGTGGTCCAGAGAAACGGTCTTCCTCCCCTTAACTCCGAAAAAAAAATGTAACTTCATATAATTTTCTTGGTAATAACGTGGCTTTTTGCAGCTAAATACGTGATATATATATAAAGGATACTAAAGCAAGGGGAGATAGAGAGAGCATCGTAAGTGTTTGTCTTTGCAAGCACTTTTCCTTTATTAAATAATTATAGGTTGCCCCTGGTAATATCTCGTTTGAGTACTTTTGTAGTTATTTCCTTTCTCGCCATATGGCTCACAGTGTTTGCGGTTAAGCTCCTTAAAAATAAATAGCCAAAACTTACTTGAGAGAGTTACTGCACCGACAGATGTTCCTTAACAGACTTAACATTAGGCACACATTAGGTAGCTCTTGTAACGCAGTACCCACGCTATATATTAATGCCGAAATTGAGAATAAACCTTTGAAGCAACTTGGTTGAGCCCGAGAACTTTCAGTCTTCTATTGTATTTCTCACTTCTCTTGTTCTTCCTCTGTCCAATTGCTCTTCTTTCCTACTTTACTCCAGCCATCTGGTCTGGTCTGGAATAAACCTTTCACTTCTACTGTATTTCAATAATTTCCCCATCTACACTTCCACCTAAAATTCTAATTTCCACGCTTTTCTATCCCCCATTTTATTGATTGATTGAACTATTTTCATGGGACTGGGGTTCTCGCAGAGAGGTTCCAGTCCTGACGCTCTTCTTGACTTAGTGTGCTGGCTTAATAATCCAATAGGGTTGATAGCCTCTGAAGTCCTATTTTAACTAACTAAGAACTATTTCATGTTGATCAATTACAAGCACCTCTTCATTGCTTTCTTTGTTGTGTAAGAGAGAGAGAGAGAGGGGGGGGGGGGGTGTAGTTGGGTGTTTTAAAGATTAACCATTTCTAGCCTTTTCCCCATCCAATACCCAATTCAGTCGAAACTATTTGAGAAGTATTTGATCTTGAGCTTGACTTACTTGCGAGTCAAGAAGAAATAGAGCACTCTCAGGTTTATTCAAAAATTTGATTCTGGGGCGATATGATCTGTGTCTTTGTTTCCTTTGTTATTTTTTTCCTGGTACATGTTTGATGCGCGTGTGGGTGACAAAAATACGCCTTTTTTTTCTTGAAAGAATGTACATTTTGTCTGTGCTGTCAAACATGTACGCTATCATTCTCGTTCTCTGACCATTGTACACATAGTCATTTTCTCACTCAAGAATCATAGCACATAAGAATTCTTGTTTTAGTTGTGAGCTATTGTTAGAAGAAAAATCGATCAATTATTTTACTCTTTCCGCGTTCACTGTCACAAAATTTTACTCATATTTCCTACCATAATAATTATGGCTCGCTATCGCTCGCCATGAAGAAATCGACACCTGGATGGAGATAAACGTCTTAAAGCAGTTAGCTGAATGGGGCCGAATGGATACAAGCCAGGGAAAGAGAGAAAAAGAGAGAAAGATAAAAAAAAGCCGGTGACCCCCCTTAACTGTTGACCCTTGACAGGCACACAGTGAGAGGGTAAGAGTGGTTCCCCGCGCGGGGGGTTCCCTGTAAACATTACCTTTCACTATCTCACCTTTAGGGCTGCAGTACAAATTCCCTTCATTCACATTCACATATTTATAACCTTGCAAGGGACTGGGGTTCTCGAAAAGAGGCTGCAGTCCTGACATTAATCTTGACTTACAGTGTGCTGGCTTAATAATCCAATAGGGTTGATAGCCTCCGAAGTCCTATTTTAACTAACTAATTATAACCTTGAAGGAACTGGAGTTTTCGCAGAGAGGCTCCAGTCCTGTTGTCATTCTCGAGTTACAGTGTGCTGGCTTAATAATCCAGAAGGGTTGATAGCCTCTGAAGTCCTAATTCAAGTAACTTATAACCTTGCCATTAGTAGTATATATATTTACTCTTTGAGGATCTTTGACGCGTTTTGATAGTTTATTCTGGCTATCATTAGTTTATTATTATTAGTTTATTATTAGTTTATCATTATTTTGTTTTATTATTAGTTTATTATTAGTTTATAATTATTATTGGTTTATCATTATTATATTAAGACCTTTCGTGCCACTGAGTTGATTTTTTCCTGAGCATGCCAGGAATTTAGGAAGAAACGACCACCACTTTTCCTTGGCCGTCCTTGCATGATTCTTATAGCCTGCGAGTAGTACTATTTTATTCACGTAGTAGAAGTGTCCAGTTAATGTCTCTCTCACTAGATTCCACGATAGCACGAAAGGTCTAAATATTGACGAAGAAATGGGGTGAAAGGTCTTAAAATCAACTAATTAATGGGGCAAACATCTTAACATCTGAAAACTACTGGGGCTAAACATGAGGGAGAAAGTGGTCCAGAAATGTACGCATGATCATAACTGGGTTGCTTTAAAAAAAAATCGGATTTCGGGTAAATAAAACTGGTCCTTTGTGTAGGCCGGGGAATCCTGAACCACGTCACTGTCACTATAGGCGCGTTCACAGAAGCCATAATTCAGACAGCTTTGGTCCTATATGCTTGATTGATGGCTCCATAGTTAGGAGCTATGGTTATCTTCCAAAGTCTTGCCAGTCATATAAAATATCTACTTTTTCTGCCTGCTGATTTTGGATGGCCTTGTTGAACAAATGTAATCCTTTGAATGGGCTCTATAAGCACCTGTGATTTTGGATGGCCTTGTAATCCTTTGAATGGGCTCGATAAGCACATGTGACTCATTTCAAGCCAGTTATCGCTTACCTCGAAAACAAAATCCACTTCCTAAAACTTCTGCAATTGGAGGAGGGATTTTAAGTTTCGGATTTATTATTATTTTGATTGCAGTCACATTACTCAAATTCATTGTCGATTATTGTACACTTTAACTCGTCCAACCCAACCGAAGCTATGTTTCATTATAACGTTGCCGAACCCAACAATACCCAAATTTAAGATAACCTAACCTAACTATATACTAACGCAGCCTAAGCCTTATTTAACTGAACTAAACCAAGTCTTCAACATAACATTGCTAATCATAATAAGAATTAACATATTTAGAAAATTGAACGAGTAGATAAATGGACGAACAAACCTGGTAAATATATGCTCGACACCCGTGGTGAGGAGTGATTTAGAAAGTATAAAATTATGTGAGGTGAATGACCCGCGGGGCCAGGCCAGGCGCCACTACTCTGCTACCTGCCCCCCCCCCCCCCCCCCTTTCTCCTCTCTGGCGACAAGGGATCCAGCCACTATGCACGTGCAGCCATAACAATCGTCGTAAAGACTAAATTGATTGTGCATTCGATTATTTTTACATACTGTACAATATTTGGTCATGGTTCATCGGTGAAATTACCTGCTAGCAGTTAATTCGTTGTCCTGGATTGTATATATATATATATATATATATATATATATATATACACGGGCACGCTCACAGAGAAGGGCATTTGTCATATCAGTTCATCATAACCATTCACTGACAAAACATTGATGAGAAGTTAAATTTCCTCTTACTACCTGCTTTGTTGCCGAGGAAAGTATCAGCTTGAATCAGGTTATCTAAATACTGTTACAAGCACTAGCTCAGCCTCATGAGAAAGCAAACTATTCGATGAATGGCACTCAGCTTAAGAATGTAAACAGAGAAACCGATCTGGGAGTAACAATATCGAGTAACCTAAAACCGAGTCAACAATGTTCAGAAGTTGTTAAGAAGGCAAACAAAATAATTGGCTTTATAGGCAGGTCATTTGAGCATAAATCCAAAGAAGTTATCCTAACCCTTTACAATTCCTTAGTCCGCCCTCTTCTGGAATACTGCGTTCAATCCTGGTGCCCTTATTACCAAAAAAGATATAAACAAGCTAGAATGAGTTCAATGTAGAGTTACCAAAATGATACCCAGCCTAAAGAACAAACCATACGAAGAGCGTCTTAGAGAATTAAATTTATTTCCTTTAACCCACCGCAGATTAAGAGGTGACTTAATTCAAGTGTTCAAAATCATCAAAGGCATCGACAATATGAACTGTAGTAAGTACTTCACTATCGACCAATCTAATTACACACGGGGAAACGGTTGCAAAATTATTGGTAAATCTTTTAACTCGCACGAATCTAAGAATTTCTTCTTCAATCGAGTTGTCAACTTGTGGAATGGGCTTCCCCGAAACGTTATAGACTGCATCACCGTTGTTTCATTTAAACTCCGCCTAGACAAATATCTCGCATCAAACCCGCGACTGACTGCGTTTGTAAATGAATAACTTTATTTTATCCCCCCCCTCAGTTACTAACCCATCTGTCCTCTACTAACTTCCTAATCCTGCCACGGACATTAGTTCCAGGGCAGTAATTCCCTTTCCAATGTTCCTTTACCCACTCTAAACCACTGTTTGGACACTTGATCCTCAGTGTTTTGGAGGACAAGCAACCTAGAAGGGTCACTAGATCTGTTGTTGCTTGATTTCCTTTGTACTCCTTTGTACTCATAGCAAATTAGCTTCTTGGGATAGGGAGAAAGTAAAAGTGTTGACGAGGGGAGTACCCACTGAAAAGACGTCTCCTGCCAGACCCAGCCACTAGTTTTATTAATCACACCAAGATGGGGCATATTGCAATCTAATCCATTTCATATGTACCGGTAGTTTAAAGTAAATAATAATAATAATAATAATAATAATAATAATAATAATAATAATAATGTAACTTAACAAATCAATACACAATTAAGCGATATTTGGTGGCTGTAGGAGTTTGATTTACAAATTAACAACGTCAGTCACATAATTACCTAACTTTAGTTACATCAAAGTTTAATTTGTACGTGTAGTTCTTAAATTGCATTGTTTTCATAGAGAGCATGGCCATCTGTTTCGCTTCTCTATACTTTATTTCGTTGTCGACTTAATTGCCAATTCGTATAAGTTTCTAGTTAAGACTCAATCATTGAAAATTAATCCTGTTAGGTGATCATGATAATTGTTTGGATTGTAGGGAATATTGGTTCGTGGACAAGAGAATAGCAGTGACTAAGCGGGGACACTTTTAATGTAGTCATGGAGAATGGATCCTGTTGCTAAGTAAACAGTTGAAGGTCCCATCACTTATAACTCTCACTTTCAACCCAACCTGAGGTGAGGTGGGGGCACACTGAAAGGTTAACGAATACAAGTGCAATTCTGAATACCATATGTAGCATTTTCATTTATAGTATGTATAGGTATAGTATGTATAGGTATAGTATGTATAGGTATAGTATGTATAGGTATAGTATGTATAGGTATAGTATGTATAGGTATAGTATGTATAGGTATAGTATGTATAGGTATAGTATGTATAGGTATAGTATGTATAGGTATAGTATGTATAGGTATAGTATGTATAATTGTAGAAACATTATTAAGGCGCTTCACAAGTATTTTTGCTTTACAAAACAGTATGCATAGTCAATCAGCCAGCCAGTAAGTAGCAAAACCTGCACTCCCTTAAAGGTGTAGGGAGGATCAGCAAGAAAAGACTTGCTGATCCCTTCTTGGGGGTAAATTCTGGACGTGGGATTCCCAGTCCAAACCTCCAGGGGCTGCTTGCACCACACAAGTTACTATGCACTCTGTTTACAAAACAGTGAGCATAGGAACTTAAAATAGATATGTGTCTATTTAAATAAAATATATGTTTTAATTAGTATTTAATCTGGGAGAACTAACTTCACAATGTCAAGAAGAAATATTTTGTCCATACAGATTCGTTGACAACTGTGGAAAGACAGGATAATGCTTGCGTATCTATTATAACAATTTTAACATCAAATGTATGTGTGTCTCTCTTTTATCATCGATGAAGAAACAGATAGTGCAATGCTCCAGCTATTGTATTAATGTATGATTCTTGAACTCAATATTGGCATAAGTCAAGCATGTCTAATTAGCGTTTTAATTATTGCAGTGGAGGCATCGGAGTTGTGCGTGGAGCCGACACAGCGCGGGTACTGCCGGGCCCTGCACAACAAGTGGGCCTGGTCCCCCTCTGAGGGTCGCTGTGTCCCCTTCGTATACGGCGGCTGTGGAGGCAACCAGAACAACTTTGACGAAGAGATCAACTGTCTCAGGGTCTGCCGGGGCTTCTAGGTGTGCCGGTCATGTGGTTATTGTTTACCTTGTTGTGATCTCTCTTACTTATTTCCAATGTTACCAATAAACGTGATTTGTTTTCTTCCTAACTATATTTTTCACTTAATATGTATGCGTAAGTATGGAGCCTCTCCCTTTAAGAGATTGCACATATTTGTAACATATTTATGTGGATTAGATTAGACATTTTGAAAATCAATGTAATATGTTTAATCAATCTGCCATGTTTATGCTAATGAACAAGATGCGTGCCAAGTATGTTAACAGACGAGCAAATCAGAATCATTTAACCCAATCTGAAGCAGACCATGGGTGATGAAGCTTTGTTTCACCCCTTTAAGGGGGGATGGGCCGGTTTTCTGGACCACTTTCTCCCTCATGTTTAACTCCATTAGTTTTAAGATTTTAAGACATTTACCCCATTAGTTAGTCGATTTTAAGACCTTTCGCCCAATTTGTTCGTCAATATTTAGACCTTTCGTGCTATCTACCGAAAAATGTACAAATTAATCTAGAAGGGGGATCCATTGGATGTTTTTTTTTAAATTTGATGGACGTCTAGGGAGGAAACTAGAAAAATAATGAATACATGCAAAAATCGCCCAAAAAGTTAACCATCCCCCCTTAATCCTGATATTTAACGTCAGAGTATGCAGTGGAAGCGTCGGAATCACCAACAACCAAGAAATTCAGGACTATTTCATTCAAGGCACACTCCTAACATGTGGCCTGAATCCAACAGAAAAAGAAAGATGGAACAAGTACCCTGAACTCCATGGAGAATAAAATGATTAACAAATAACGTAACAAGATGTGCTTAACGACTATCTATCATTGTCAGTCATAAAGCTTAAGGGGGGTCACCTTTTTTTTTTTATCTCTCTTTCCCTGGCTTTTATCCATTCTGCCCCATTCAGCCAACTGTTTTAAGACATTTATCCCCATCCAGGTGTCGATTTCTTCCTGGCGAGCGATAGCGAGCCAACATTGTATGGAGAAATCCGGCTTCGCCGGAGAAATTTTTCTATCGAAAAATGTACAAATTTAGCTTGCTGTCAAAACTAAAATATATACTGTATATATGCTACCGCTCGCCAGGAAAATATCGACACCTGAATGGGGGTAAACGTCTTAAAACAGTAGGCTGAATGGGGCCGAATGGATACAAGCCAAAGAGAGAGGGAGATAAAGAGAAACAAAACGAGGTGGGCTCCCTTAAGGGGCAACCCTTGTATGTAATACTTGTACAATGCCATGCTAGTGTTATACTGAATTTGTTCTTTGCAAATATATATGATCAATGTGGTATGCATACTGAATCTTACAGTAAATATGTTTCTACTTGCACCATAAGTCATATCCAATGTTAGTATATAAAACTTTCTCGACCTTGTTTCCCCACATGAAGAAATTGCATTCACAATAAATATATATATATCATTATGATGCAATATTAATATTATTTAGTCAACTTATGTGATATTGTGATTATTGTTACCAATGTAGTATTAAATAAATATTAATATCAGTGATTATTTACTAATAATATCCCAACAATATTCTTTCTGCAGGATCACTTGGCCTCCCAGAACGGGTCAAATGACCAGTTTTTGGACTTTAAAAGTCCTCTGTAGCCCAAACTATAAGCCCTAGGGAATTCTACTTGGTGCCATTCGATTTTTCTCGACGAGCAGCTTCTATACCTGATCGTAGATTGCATTTTCGACCAGCCATTCGCCCAGAATCGAAAATAATTTTTCCAAAATCCCTGAGTTTCATTCAGCCCAGGAAACATTTTGTACTTGGCGGGCGACTTTCGAATTTTGAGTTTTCATGGGTATATATGGATTCGTCTCGTCATTATGATTCCAACGGTATATGGATTTTTTAATTTTGACAATTTTTTAGGCCCAATAGGCCTATTTTAAAGTTTAAAAACCACGGTCCCCTACATGGTGTCTGTCTAATTCAGAGAAGAAGCTGTTGGAGTGGCTTTGTTGTGTGTGTTATTAGTTAGAGAAGGATATATAATTAAAGCTCTTTCCTGTGTCTTCCTTCCACCAAAATTACCCACTTGTTATAATGGAGCAGCCACGTAAGTGAAAATATGGCATGTTCAAATAGTATAGTTAGCCATACAAAATTGACGATGGGCTCGTTTTTTTTTGAATAATCATTACAAAGAACGATACTTCTGAATGGATAACTATTATATTTTAGAAATCGAGGTACAGTATCAGTACTTTCCGGTGTTATCTATGTATGGATATTATTCAAATTTATACCACAAATACACTTTGACACGCTGAATCGAATGGCGCACACATAATTTAAATCGGATCATTAGTTTAGGATTTATAATATGACTCGGCCTCCCAGAACGGCCCAAATGACCCCTTTTTGGACTTTAAAAGTCCTCTGTAGCCCAAACTATAGTCCTAGGGAATTCTACTGGGTGCCATTCGATTTCTCTCGACCGACAGCTTCCATAAATAGTCGTAGATTTCATTTTCGACCAGTTATTCGCCCAGAATCAAAAAAAAAAAATTCCAAATCCCCATGAAAATGTTTGCACTTGGCGGGTGACTTTCGATTTTCGAGTTTTCAAGGGTATATCTGGATTCGTCTCGTCATTACGAGTCCAACGGTATATGGATTTTTTAATTTTGACCAATTTTTAGGCCCAATAGGCCTATTTTAAAGTTTAAAAACTCCATAGACGAGTTATCTATGTATGGATTTTATTCAAATTTATACCGAAAGTACACTTTGACCCGCTAAATCGAATGGAGCAAACAGAATTAAAATCGGACTATTAGTTTAGGATTTCGTATTTGACTTGGCCTCCCAGAACGTGCCTGGTTTATTTCGCTCAACTACATGCACTGGCATATCCATGGTTTGCCCGCTGAATTTGCCCCTTATCGAACATTTCCCTTGTGTCCGACGGGCAGTGCTCGATCGTGTGGACGGGGCTTAACCCATCAAAGTGGCTAAATAAAGCCAGGCTTGGAAAGGATTTGTCCGAGGTTCATGTCTTGGAAGCTGTACACTAAGAATGAGGTAGAGAGAAAGGTATGAATGTGAATGTTTACCTGTTGCCTACAAGACGCATTGCCCACAATCACATCCAATTTATCTTGATTGCACTGAAGCATACGGATATTATGATTTTGAGTAGATTTCCTTTTTACTAGAAATATGTATAGTTTTCATAACGTAAATATATATTCTAAAATCAAGTTATTACAATAAAGGGTTGACCAAAGGATTATCAGGCTTGTGCATTGTGTAAAGTAATAATATATAATGCAAGCCATAATCAGTATATTCGCTATTCTTTGCATCAACCTTTGTTTGTCATTAGGTTGTCTTTAGTGTTTGAACTCAAGCAAGTCTTTTACCTATGATTTGAAATGTTTTGATGAGTAACGGTAACATTAGGCTAGGGTAGAATTAGCTCGTATAGGTTAGGCATGAGCAAATCCACTGTTAATTGTGGTCGAATAAAAATGTGACCAAAGATGTGAAATTAGCGTGTGTTTTATGGAGAGGAAAGCTTATAACTGTCTTATAAATCCTAATGAATTTAGGTAATAATAATTCAATGGGCTAAACTAATATTTATTATAGGGTGTGGAGAACAAACCATGTCATATGAAATGTTTTTAAATTATGCATTTCACCATATCTTTAAATAATAAATGTGTAAAATCTGTCAATACTGATACTTATTATGACGATGATCTTAAATATAGGCAATGTAATGACTGCATAGCATTCGACATTTCTAAAGCTATGACGAATATATTTCAAAAATAGTTATAACTTGTAGATTCCTCTAGAAGAAGCAAGTAATTTGTTGTTGGTCTTATTTTAATCATTTAACCCTTTCTGTACTTGTGCTGTCCTTTTAACTATATACTGGGAACTATTAGACAATTTTATTCAGTATAAAAAGGTCCTCCAGCAGATAACAGGCTTGGAACTATCTCACCTAACCCTTATGTAATACCACAGACCCTGCTTAAACTGCACAAACTCGTTTAAATACAGCTAGAATAACATTATATAGACGGCGCGGGTACAGTAGGGGTTAAAACTGATGAGTGGCTAGAGTCGGACGATCGGGTGTATGAATAACCCTAGCTTGCCAAATGTCAAAGGTCATATTAACAAGTAATAACACAAATAACATTAAACCTACGGGTTCATGTATAAAATCGAAACTTATGAAGAGTTCAAGTATAAATTATGTTTTATAGAGAATGCTAGACTTATGAAATTGATAGAGTCCAATGTATATCTATGAAATATATCGTGGATGCGTAATTTTAGGATATTAAAGTAAACATTTAACAATGTGGGGCCCAAAAATGATATTAAAATGTCTAAGAGTTGAGCTTGGAGCATTGCCCTCTAATTAAATTAGAACCTATAGATATTCTTAGTGTCACATACTGTAGAATATCAGAGCTTGGCTATATGCTAATATTGTATAATTTAGATCATTACAGTCAGACGTCCGCAAATCAAAACAATATTTAGCTACAAAATGTACGATATTATTTGAGAGGGAAGCAAATAATAATTGTTTAAAAAGTCAAATTAATTGCAAAATAGCAATAAATGTAAGGAATTGAAGTTGAATGGTAAAATGTATAAAAGGGTGTGCAGAAAAAGGTTGAAGTATTAGATTATCATATTCAAATAAGGTAAATATCCAACGTTAACGAGGTTAGATTAAATTTGGTAATAGCTGATGGGCAGATACAAAGGTAAATGATAAAAGTCTGGAGTTTGTACACACAAATTAGGCCTGTGTTTATACATCATCGTCTTAACCAGGCTGCGTTTTCCAAACTTGTACTACACCTACTTTTGTGGAAGTCATGGTATGGTTGTCAAAGGTCTAGATGATATTAGTTTTATATAAAATAATTAAGCCAGTTTCAAACCAGAATTTGTAGATACGAGAAATATGATTTAGCTTAAGCATTTATTGTTATGTAACACATATTGAAGGGATGCGAACTTGTTGTCAAGAAGATTAAAACACAGATTCCGGGTAACGAAAGAAGCAAGAATTCTATTTTTGTTTAGACCAATATAGTAATAGTAATAAGTTAATATAGTAAAAGTATAAACAAACAAGTTAATACATATATAAATAGATAAATAATGAAATGTAGATCAATGTAGAGGTGTTCCGTCGTTCTGTTGTCCCGGGAGGAAGTATAGCCGAGCAGCCAGATAGGTCCCTGGGGCGGTAGGGTCATTACTCAGGAAGAACTCCTCACACAACTCCTCGAAGCTGTCACCAGTCACAACACGCCGACCCTGGAGACGTACACAGATTCCTTTTAGATACAAAGGAAATCAAGCAACAACAGATCTAGGGACCCTTCTAGGCTGCTTGACCTCCAAAACACTGAGGATCAAGTGTCTAAACAGTGGTTTAGAGTGGGTAAGGGAACATTGGAAAGGGAACTACTGCCCTGGAACTAATGTCCGTGGCAGGATTAGGAAGTTAGTAGGAGACAGATAGGTTAGTAACTGAGGGGAGGATAAAATAAAGTTATTCATTTACAAACGCAGTCAGTCGCGGGTTTGATGCGAGATATTTGTCTAGGTGAAGTTTAAATGAATCAACGGTGCTGCAGTCTATAACATCTCGGGGAAGCCCATTCCATAAGTTGACAACTCGATTGAAGAAGAAATTTTTAGCTTCGTGTGAGTTAAAAGATTTACCGATAATTTTGCACCCGTTTCCCCACCACACTGGGTGTGGTGTCCCGAGTTCGAATCCCGGAAGGACCATATGTTTTCATTAGTTTATTCAAGTGCATTGGGGTTTTTAATTAATTAATGTTAAGAACGGAGTGTTACTTAATCTATGTGTGTGAAAGAGACAAAAGCCAATTCCGTATTTCGAATTATGAGAGGATAGGCGTCAGAATTGTTTAGAGTCGTTCTATCCCACAGACTATAGCAACATATATGGTTTTAGGTCTTGTATTCTTCAGCGAATCGTTTACCATTAGTTCTTTATTTCTTCATTTTATCCTACCTTAGACAAGAGAAACCAAGAATTTTTAGCATCTTGGTCTGAGGCTCCGTACTGCGTCATGATGTACACAAACTCCTCCTCGTCCAGCACACCGTCGCCTGTATCAAGAGACAAAACACACTATAATACTTTCTGGATTTGGTTTTCGGTAGTTTTAGTCTGGCAGTTTCAGGATTGATGTTTTGTACGAAAGCATCAAATCAAACAAGCTACCTTTGGCCTACTTGCCAAAACTAATACAAAAGGGCCAACACAAATTTCCAGGTCGAATTTGACAAGAACGAATGTGTGGTAATAACTAATATTTTATTACAGTAGAATCACATAAGCAAATAACACAAATTAAGGATTTATTCCTATTTATTGCAACAATACAATGCAGAGTGGCATTTTACCGAAATAATGGAAATTGGCTAAAGCTACTCCTGTATTAGAAAATAACACAACCAAAAAAACAAAAATCACTATCCTATAACTATCACCTTATCAGTTTGACTTCAATTTGTATGTACATTTTTGTATACATCATCAGAGGTCAAACTTTATCATCAGAGGTCAAACTTAAAAATTATTTCGGAAAGAGAAATAACCTAAAGATTCACAACACAGTCTTCGAAATAAGCAATCGTGTCTAACAAACATCCTCTATTTTTCTCTCGATATTTATATTTAATGTGATGAAAATAAAGTCATTGAAAATATCTACTTTGATTTCAAGGAAGCCTTTGATAAAGCCGTCTGTAGGCATTTCTTAATAAAATTAAAAAATCATAGCGTATATTATGGTTAAGTACTTCAATAGATTGTAAATTGGCTTACTGGGCATAGGCAACGAATAATTATGAATCATAAAGCTTCTGATTAGAGACAACCCAGCAAGTTTTGACAACCTAACCATCATAACCTAACCTAACCTAACTGATCATAAACCGAGCCTAACCTACCACTACTTAATATTTACCTAATGCAGAAAATAATTATATAAATGACCATAATTTGCTACTATAATAATAGGTCTCTACTTATAGAAAGCAATGTCTCCCAGGATGAACTGGCCGCGTCCTTGACATTCGAGAGTAAATACGATGTGTTATTGTATGTGTTTCGTAAATTCGATGTGCTTTTACTTAATTTTATTGTATTAAGTTAACTAACCCAACCAGCCTAACCTAATGCAATACAATTAAGTAATAATACAACGCAATAGAATAATGATTAGGCTCGAATGTACTGTATATGGATAGCGGCTGCTTAACCTAGTAAAATATCACGGAGACAAATATTTCACTACACAGACAGGAACCTGTAACCAGGAGCTTGCTGTCTAGGAACAAGTGACCCTATAATTATAAACAAATAAAAATACAAAATACAAATATATATATATATATATATATATATATATATATATATATATATATATATATATATATATATATATATATATATACAGGTATATATAATAAAAAAACCGCACACACAATAACTACCCTGGACTGTGCATGGGCTAATGTAAAGTGCGAAGGTAATGAATAGTAGAAAGAACGCATGATAAATATTGTTTAAAAAAGGTGCGGCTTGGTCGCTCACACAAACACCTAAGGAATGGCTGCTTGATATTATTTTAATATTAATTGAATTTAAGATAATGATAGAAGATAATTTACGTATGTAGTCTTTGAAGGGATTAGTCTGGCTCAAAAAGTTGAAGACAGGGATAAAATAAACACATGGTAACAAGGAAATGAAAAAAAAAAATACAATTGTTTTTCCCTATTCACTTTTCAGAACAGACCCCAACACTGCGGAATGTTGTTACTGAGTGTGTATGTGAGTGTTTGTGATTCCTGCTACACGAGTCAACGTTAAACCATTCGTTTTCTGTTATGTTACTTTGAAAGAAAATGAAGCTGTTGTAGGGTAAGCAATAGTATTTTGATTATATTTGTATATTACATACTGTACAAACGAACGTCCATCTCTCTCTCTCACACACACACACACACACACACACACACACACACACATGTACATACACACATACACACACAGATACCCACCTCTTCAACAACAACGCTTCCCAGAGTGTTGAGGCCTGTTCTGAAGGGTGAATGAAGGATAACATAGTATACTGCAGCGTATACAGTATATTACATTGTCTTATAGTCTATACCTTACACAAACCTGAATCCTGATCGCCCGAAATATCCTACCTCCTCAACTTTCTCTTATATACTTCAAGACATGTGCAATGTGTGGATGGCATACAAATCAGACACATGCTTTATGCCATGTATGATTTATATTTTAGAAACCCACATAATTATGATCATGTATACTATTTTACTGTATGGTACAGCATAAAGACCAGGTAAAGTATTATAATCAACTCTTGAGAGGTAAGGTTTTAGGATACCTATAATATAGAATGTGCTAGACATATTAAATGTTGAGAATGATTTTAAGTTGAGCTATTATAAAATTAGATTACAGTAGGTGATATATTTTGGAATGTTAACAGATGAAAAAGTTTGATTTACTCTAATACTTTGGCTACACAGAAGCCACCCTCTGGAAATTGGGGAATGTATAATCCGAAATGCTTGAGGAATAAGAAAATTCAAGTTTGTCTTGCCTTTCCCTTCCTCCCAATTATCCACTTGTAGTAATGATGTATCTAGCCCTCTCAGTATCATGCCGATTTTTGTAATGTATGCTTGCTAACACTAAACGTACCAGCGACACAATTTTTATAAACGATTGATTCTTAAGCTGTCAAACCAAAGTTGCCTAAAGAAGTTGCCAGTAGAAAGAACGCCCTTGTGAATAATTGTTATCTAAGTCGTAGTAAAGACGAGCATTATATATCAGAAAATCACACTTGTATTCATCCTTGCCTCTCTATCTCTTCCACCAACTCACCAGCAGCGTCCAACAGCATGAACTTGAAGTTGAAGTATTCCTTTATCCACTCTGGGAGCTTGTGTGCCTGTCCGTCTATATCTTGGCTGAGGTGGGTGCTCTCCAGGGCTACTCTAGATCTCCAGTTCCGCTCTACCTCCTCCCATAACCGAACCTGAAGTAGGATGAAGAATATGTTTTAATTTTAGATTCTGTAGTGCATCTTTACACAATTCAAACATTAAATAGAACATGAATGATGATGATGTTTATATTTTAGATTTTGTAGTACATCTTTACAAACTTCAAACATGAAACAGAAGATGAAGGATGATGAAGACGATGTTTATACTCTAGATTATGTAGTACATCTTTATACAATTCAAACATTAAACGGAACATTAATGATAATGAAGATGATGTTTATATCTTACATATTATATTACATGTTTATATATTTCAAATGTGTCTCGTCTGAAAGGTTCAAAGTGTAAAAATATGTGCCGGAATCAACTGGCCCCACCTTAGCAGTACACCTACCCACTCCATTCTAGTGATCTTGTCATCCTGGTTGATATCGGCATGCTTCCTGAGGGCCAGCCAGAGTTCAGCCATCAACGTGGTGACCCTGATCGCTCGGGGGTCATCTTCCTTCCATCCTCCTCGCTTACACAGACGCTGAGCCGCCGCATCCAGGTCACGTTTCTCAATTACCCCATCGTGGTTTGTGTCTGGAAGAAGAGAAGAACTTATATTAGGCTTCATATCAGCCTAACTACTGGTAAGCTTCTGCAAAACTTTCAGTGGGCTATCAACCTACTGTAAGTTTGGCTCTATGTTAACCTAAGACTCTGTCAACAGTTACTAAAAGCCTATCATTTCAACCTCTAGTTTACATAAGCATTGATCAGTTCACATCAACTCAGCACCTGGTTACCTCAAATGTATAACTACTGAAGTTCTGGTCAGTTTATCCCCTGTTCATTTCTATCCTTAGCCAACTCAACCTCCCTTAAAAAATTACTCCTTGTTGACTAATCTTTGGTCAACTTGACCCCAGGTCAGCTAAAGCCTCCATGAAGTCAACCCCCTGACAATTCAACTCTTGGATAATTAAAAATCCTCTGCCAAGTTAATTCACGTCAAATTAACTTCATGCAAATTCAATCACCTACCAATTTATTACCCAGTCACTTTAAGCACTCTATAAACTAAACATCCTATCAACTAACTCCTTTAACTTCGCTTCTCTCCTAACCTATCATATTCTACGCAACTAATATTTTACAAATTACCATAACTAATGAGAGGAACTGAGTCGCAGAAATATTAGCAGTTTGCATTGCCTATTGTGTCAGGCAAAAGGTCCCTTCACACTTGCAGACATTTAATATGAAACATGTAATCGGCAGGTCATATTTAGGCTATATTTTGTTCAAAAATCTTAAATATAACGTCTTGTAACTTAGAAAGGGATGGTGCAAACAGGCTGTAATTGTTCACACCTACTTAGTGGGTGCCTCTTTCCAATTGGTAAATCGTGGCCATAAACAAAGTCATACAAGGACCAATCAAGGCCATACAAAGCCCTTACCGTCCCTACCCGGCAATCATGGATAGCATCGATTGGCTCCAGTAATGGTTTTGGATGTACTCGATGGACACCTGGTTATCATTTATATTTGTCACATGAATTGAACAAAATGTCCGTATTGTGATGGCCACTAGTCTACAAATGACATGTTTTTTCGGCTTTGCCTACAACTAGAAACTTTATATCATGGAATGTATTATAAATACACACGCTAATCAAGTCTTTGTTAAGGCTTTGTATATATTGATTAAATTATTCAAACCAAGCTAATGAATGTTGACCAAGCTTAAGCAATTTCTGTGCCGACCAGGTGTACCAAATCCAAGCTTACTCAGAGGTTTGACAATCAAATTAATGTAGCACACAATTGCGCTCTACCGCTATTTCACATGCAGTATTAACTAACTAATTATAATATTAACTTGCATATCAGTCAATGGTGGTTAACAGTATATATATATATATATATGTATAAGATATCGTCAACGTATCCCTCTATACAATACCATTCTTAGTAGCGTCAGATAAACTATCGCATTTCTGATACCCCATTATCTTCTGCGTTCACCGTTCTGTTTACTTGATCAAATTGGGAGAGTTGAACTGCAAAATCAATACTTGTAGTCAATTAAAAGAGAATAGTCCCTATTTACATATAATCTGTAACTATAAATTAAGTACAGCAGAAAACTGGAACATAATAGAAAATGTAATTAATACTATTGTAATTGAAGAACTACATACGTTTCACGAATTAATATATGTTATTCTTCTATGTACACCAGCTAACATTCGGACAATATACAACACTTTCACGTAATATAAAAATATATAGTTTGAACATTACACACTTCAAAGAAATCCATTATTCTTCGTACTATACCAGCATATTCCCTAACACCCTGAATAACATGATGATGGCTTGAGTAAAGTAGGAGATTAGAGAGTTTTGGATAGAGGAAGAATAAGTTGAGAAGTTGGAAGTACAGTAAAAGATAAAAGTACTTGGGCTGAATAACATGTTCACGAAATAATATAAATATAGTTATCGCCCTGCAAACCACCAGCAGCTGTTATTTGTCCCCCAGCACGTAGTAGGTATTCCGAACACTCCCTGGTATTCCGAACACTCCCTGAGCCTCATCAAAACACCGTCACGCTCCCGGCCCCGCTAAAATATAGTCCTACCCACATCACAAACTTTTCCCGGGGCATAACAACAGGTCCACGTTCACATAAACAACAGGGGGTTTAAAATGTATATGTGTGTACTGTGTAGTTATTATAAACATGTCCCTACCACCTACCCCCCCACCCCCCTCTCCGCCCCCCCCCCCCCCCCCCGCCCCCCGTCTCTGTCTCTCCAAGTAAATATCATCGTTGTTTCCAGTATAATAGTTATGTGTGAGATGCACATATTACATTATTGCAATGAGAATCAGTGCCTAGTGAGTGAAAAGTTCAAACGGTGATGATGTGTGAAAGATGCTATTTCAAGACGTCTAAACTGCAGCAAGCCAGGAGGAGACAACCAAGCGCCATAGGTCTATGACTACGCACGAAATGGCAACAACACTCATGCGCCTCGTTGTCTCACTCACTATCTGAAATAAGACCTGATATCATGGTATTGGGCGATCGAATCTTCAAATTATAAGCCTATGTCTGGAGGTATAGCATATATAAATGGTTTTGACAATGTAAAATACAGTGTAATGGATAGCCTCAATGTGAATACAATATGCAACTATAAAGGGTATTTGAATATGAAGAGGTTTAACTGTATTATACATGGCAACTTTTTCATATTGAAAATATATTCTACACATAATAAACGTCCCATGAAGTTATAAATAGTTCTTCCGTGGAGCAATGTTATAGGACAGTATATAACATAATTAACTCTTTGTTGCACACTGCAATATCCCTCTTTATTTCTAGAGTACATGTTGATGGTTATTTTAAGAACAGTTGCAGACTTCTCCTAAAAAAAAGGGTTACTTCATAAGGAAAGTTCAAAAATCTGCATTAGCTCCCCATCATAAATAAACGTTGTTTTTAATATATTATGGGCTAGGCATATCCCTTCCTACATGTTTAAGAATACGGTGAACGTACAGTTGCTAAGAGATAAACCTGATACAAATGGTTGGGATAACTGCCTGTGATTTATCATCTTAATAGGTCAATGTACAGTTTTTAATGTAGGTGAATGAATTGGCTTACTTCTAACAAACATTATCACAAAGGCTAAAGGATAAATATACCTTCAAACTTTAAATATATCTATACGAACATTACATTCCACCGTCCCCCTTGCAGCGGCGCGTATACCTGTAGTAGTACCTTGTCATTATGCAAACCCCTCCTGACACTGAATTATGTACATACCAAAGAGCTCCATTGAACCACTTTCTAAATAAGTATTTTCCTTTGAGGAATAATTTTGGTCCTTTTTCGGGTTACCTTAGTGACATATTAACGTTATTTTCTACACTTATGGTTGACAAAATGGCGTTATGAGGAATGCCTATTGTCCCCTCCCTGTATTCGAAGCGCGACTTTCCCCTCCCTCAATTGCTATCTCTTTGTTTATCTGTCGTTTTATGTATCTACAGTATTTACAGCTTCCTCTCTCTCTCACTCTCACTTACTCTCACTCTCACTCTCTTTCTCTCTTTCTCTCTTTCTCTCTCCAACCACAGCTCACACCAGGCTTTTCATATTCTCGAAGGCTTTTAGTTCCCTGTGCTTCCACCTTCCTCCTCCTCCTCCATCCCCCTCTTCCACCTCCCCCCTCCTCCTCCATCCCCCTCTTCCACTGCCCCCCTCCACCTCCATCCCCTCTCCCATCTCCCCCCTCTTCCACCTCCCCCATCCTCTTCCGTCCCCTTCTTCCACCATCTCCCCACTCCTCCGTTCTCCTTTTCCACCTCCCCCATCCTTCTCCGTCCCCTTCTTCCACCATCCCCCCTCCTCCTCCGTCCCCCCTCTTCCTCCATCCCCCTCTTCCAACATCCCCCCTCTCCTCCGTCCCCCTCTTCCTCCTCCTTCGTCCCCTTCTTCCACCTCCAGCCCCTCTCCTCCGTCCCCCTCTTCCACTTCCCCCCTCTCTTCCTACTCCCCCTTCCTCCACCTCCCCTCCTCCTCCTACGTACCCTCTTCCTACCCCCCCCCCCCCTCTCCTCCTCCGTCCCCCTAATCCTCCATCCCCATCTTCCACCATTCCCCCTCCTCCTCCACCTCCTCTTCCACCTTCCCCCCTCCACCTCCACCCCTCCCCCTACTTCTCCACCCCTCCACCTCCACCCACTCTTCCACCTCCCCCCGCCGCCCCTCCAAAATGGACTTGGTATATGTAGTGCGCCCGACGTCTCGTAACCCGAACCCTTTGATTCTTTCTTCTTTAAATCCGGCTTTTGTCTTGTGGGGGGCGGCGGGGAAAGGTAGGTATAGGTACGGGGGGGGGGGGGGGGGTGAGAGAGAGAGAGGGAGGAGTGAATGACAATCAGACAAGAGAAAGAGGATATAGTGAGGTCAAAGTAAAAGAATAAAACAGAGAGTGTGTATGACAGACAAACGGATCAGAGAGAGAAACAGACAAACATAATATAGAAGAGAAACAATAGGTAGCAAAATGTTCAGCCAGATTTCATCATTGTATTTTGAACAGACAATAATTATTTTACGAGACTAAAAAGAATGAGTACCTGATAAGAGGATGGCGTTTTTTATTACGGCGCAAATAACTGTGCTAAACGGTACAGGGGGATGAAAAGGCTATGCACAATGGATATATAATCATTAGCGTAATGCATAAGTGCGCGGAATTTCAGTGTGACTATCCTGGGTTCGAGTCCTTGGAGTGCCACATGTATTTGATGATTTCATTAATTGAGTTTAGAGGTGAAGTTGGTTGGTGGAAGAAAACATAAATACTTAGAGTGTGTACCTTTCTATTCTTATATAATACGGGTTGCAATACTACCATTTTACTTTTATAAGGGTAGATAATTATGGCTTCTTTCATTATCCTGTTCATACACATAATTCTTTAGTGTGTGCTGCAATCCCAGTTTTTACTAGGGTTTTATTGTGAAGATTACTTTCACATATTTACTTACAGTATCTAACCCTGTGAATATACAAGGACGCTTTTTTTTATATTCTGGCTTGCATTACACGATTTGTTTCATCTTAAAAATTACCTCTGGAAATATTAACAGGACAAAGTTTATCGTAGTTAACCCTTTGACACCAGCAGAACCATGCAAAACCGTCTTGGTGGTGTAATGGTTAAGGTGTCTAAAAATCCAGATTCTAATCCCGGTGGATCACATAATTATATGCTTTCATTAATTTCATTGGAGGTGTTTAGGGGTGTGGTGAAATTAATAAAAAAAAAATTAAGTCGTCTATAATTGATAGCCAAAATATAACGAAATAGCAACCATGGACTATAGCCTTTGGTCCAAAATCACCCCCAACACGCCCATGGAATACGCGCCTTTGGTCAAATTAATAAAATATATAAATATATACAAAATAAAATATCCATTATCATTTTCCGAAAGAATATTCAATATTACGTGAGATTAAGAAAGAACCCCAGATAAATATTATATAAGAAAGTGTGAGGCAGCAAGCAAGAAAAGAAAGAAAGAGTGAGTGAGTGTGTGTGACAGAAGAGACCTGCCACTGTGCCTATAAAGAAAGCGGCACCATTGTTATCCTAGAGGGGTGGGGGGGGGGGGGGTGACCTGCGCTAAATGGCCGCCTTAATTATGTATTCCGCCGGAGTCCCGCTACTGCCGGGAATTTCGAGGATAGTGACCACGGTAATGTCTGTGTGTATGTGGCTATATGTCCCTATTTGTATGTGCTTACTTTTAGGCACACAGTATATCCAGGAAAATATATATATATATATATATATTTTATATATATACATATACGTATGGTTTGTTTAATTTACTCGAAACATTAATTAGATAGGAGTTATAATTATAGACGTTACTATTTTATGAAAGTATTCTGCTTTGAGAAGAACCTACAATCCAAGCGAATGTTCGAAAAATACATAAATAATTAAAGCAGCCATTAGTTACATGGATTGGCGTTAGGCTATAGTTTGATCCCATCTACTGTAGGTAAGGTAATTCATTATATGTTGTATTTGCCACACTCTAGGTCCGTAACACTCACCAATAAAAGTGTTGAACTCGAAGAGCAGCTTCTCTCTCTTGAAGGGGGTGACGTTGGGGCAGTTGTTGCGGCGGCGGCGGGTGGAGGAGCATAGACAACAACAGGGACACGCCTGAGACCACCACGCCCCACACAACACCCAACACCCCAGCATCATTGGGCCCGGGGCTTATGGGCAGGATGGTTGAATTCTTAGCACCTGGAGTATGAAATGAGACCCTTGTAAGTAATGCGTTGGAGGAGAACCTTGCAAGTAATGCATTGGAGGAGAACCTTGTAAAGGGGCCCTCACACAGACTGGAGTGCAAGCTAGTGGGAGTCTAACAGGAGTCACTAGGAGTAGGTAGAGTCACTAGGAGTCATTGATTTTCACCGCGAGCGAGTGGGAGTCTGACAGGAGTCGCTAGAGTCACTAGGAGTAATCGATTTTCACCGCGAATAGGCCCGCGAGTAAGAAGTTTCCCCTACCCCTAGTGACTCTAGCTCACACTCCTGACTGTGTGAGGGCCCCTTTAGTAATGCTTTGGAGGAACAGAGACTACAACAGGAACTAGCCTGAGACCATATGCCTTCACACAACGAAAACACCCCAGCTGCGTCTTATGGTCTGTTGATTCTCTTTCTTGACACCTGAGGTAAGTATATAATTAACCCATTGAAGGTGTTGAGGCATTAACATGCCCAGCATCCTCGAGGCCGGGTCTTATGGGGCAGTGAATTGCTTTGTTGACACCTGGAGTAAGAGATCCACTTTATTTAGATCTTCAATAAACCCTAATATTCAAAGAGATAAATCCCATGTTAAAAGAAAATCGTCTGGGGGAACTAAATATCGGTACATTTGAGTCGTTACATGTTGGTGCGATGTCAGTTTATGGTCAGAGATAAAGTACAGTATACATAGCACATAATGCACCCATTGATTGGATACATCAAGTTGAAGAATATTTTTGTTGAGTTTTAGTTACAGCAATCTTGTACTGGTTACAATATCTGAAACTTAAGCTTTCTCTGGGTTAAGGTGTACTTATTATATACTGTATATGTACAGAATATACATTATACATGCCTGATAAGTGTGATAGATTTTGTTTTATCTTGAAGGACATGAAGAGCAAAATATTAATGAATGGATTATTATAGCTGCAGATCACTAGGATATATATATATATATATATATATTTGCCGTGGTGTAATTTATTAAAGCGTCGGCTATCATCCTGATGGTCGATGGTTCGATCCCCACTGAGAGACTAGAAACATTTAGTGGCTCACGTGTATTTGTGATATATTCTCAATATATATATATATATATATATATATATATTTGTAAATCAAAGCAAGATTGGCTTTATCTGTGTGTGTGTGTGTTTTTTTTTTTTTTTTTTGTTACATACAAATAGATGTGAAAGTTCTATTAAATTTACGGAATCCTTCTAGTTTATCCTTATTTCGTTCGTCACTCGCTATTTTTTTTTTTCTCATCATGACAGCGGTGGTGGTCAACTTAAGTGTGTAACCTAACAGTCTTATATCCTGGAGAAATGGCCTCTTCCGGACGTTCACACAATATCTATGATCTTATTTCCGGGTGCCGGTGGTAAGGGATGGCGGCCGTGGCGGTAGCGTCGTGTGTGTTGCCGGCGGCGCTACGTACGGAGACACCCTGGTCATCCCCTGCTTCCGGAGACTTTAAGGGGAGATGGGCCCTTTTTCTGGCCTCCCTTCTCATTCATGCTTAGCCCCATTAGTTTTCAGATTTTAAGACGTTTGGCCCATTAGCTTGCCGATTTTAGGACTTACACCCATTTTGTTGTCAATATTAAGAACTTTCGTGTCATTTAGATGTCGATTTTTTCTTGGCCTGTAATTCTAGGAGTCGGCCGGGACATTTTTCTACCGAAAAATGTACAAATATATCTTGAAAGTGGGTCTAGGGGGGTGTAATTTTAAGCTTGATGGAGGTCTAGGGAGGAAACTAAAACAAAATAATACATTAATGAAAACAAAATATCGATCACAAAACGAACCATCTCTTCTTAAGGCGACACCATGGCACCAGAAAGTGAAAATAGCTCAAAAGTACTGCGTGGAAGCTCTTGGATATATCGCTGAGCAAAATAGTGCGTCGTCTGCCCTGCTGCTTTCACTGCACAATAATAACATAACAAAACAGCATAGTATTGTTTGGTAGTAAATTGACGAAATAATTCAAATGTCGTGCGTGGAAACTCTTGGGTATCTCGACAAAGAAAACAGTGCATCATTTGTTGCATTTTTGTGATTGCCAGGTTGCCTTTCAACATTGCAAGCACTTGACCACAAAAGCCATATTAACCCCTTCTGTACCGGTGTTGCACTTTTCATTATATTCTGGCAACGATTAGACGATTTTCTTCAGCTTAGGAAGGACGTTTACCCATTAAAAGGCTACATACTATCTCAATGAATCCTTTTAGCTACCATATATCTTTCCTAAGCTTCACAAAATCGTCTAAATGTAGCTGAAGTCATATTAAAGAGACGCCGACGGTACAACAGGGGTTAATCATAACATAGTCTAAAAGTACTACAGGGAGACTCTATTATGCTACTCATTTGACTGATAGATCTCAATCTAAACCTGAATAGAATCGTCTGATGATATTCAAATATAAATATATCAACATTACTAGACTAGAGTTTTTGAGTATCTCGAAAAGATTCAATTGCATTCGGGATACCTTCTAAAACTTATGATCACACCATAAGTTCTTGATTGTCCACAAGACCCAAATCCTGCCACAATTATAAGCTTCGAGATGAGAAGATTGATAAGAAGATTCGGGTCAGTTCGGAATAGCTTCGGAAACTTATGACCACGATCTATGTCTTAGAGTGTAAAATCGGCTGCACAAGTAACTGGTACCCCATTTTATAATAACAAGGGACTGGAGATCTTGAAAAGGGGCTCCAGTCCTGACGCTATTATTGACGTACAGTGTACTGGCTTAATAATCCAGAAGGGTTGATAGCCTCTGAAGTCCTATTTTAACTAACTAACTAATATAACAACATTGAACCAGTGGACAATAAATGGGGTCTATCTATCTATCTATATGCTCAGGCTCAATCCCCATTTTGGGGGTAGCCGACTCAAGACAGAGCAAGAACAGGGAAAACACAAAAACAACATAAAACAAAAAATAAACACAGATAAAAAACACAAACTCTCACACATCCAGGTCACCCAGGAGAAGACCCAGAGACCAGGGTTACCAAGGTCGCTCCAGCACTCCCCCGGCCCCTGACCACCAGGAGAGGTTCCGATCTCGGCAGGCAGACATGCAGCGGAGCCAAAGCGACAAGCCCTCCCACCACACTTCCAGGCACACCCTTCATATTAATCGTCTCCCCGGGCCAGGCGCCTGATGGACTATTATCTAGTCCAACTTGCGCCCGAGCCCTTACTCCAAATGACCACGTGTTCACTCAACTATTCACAAGCATTCTCCATTCACTCCTGTCCACCACCACTTCCCCTGCCTGATCTATAGTCATTCCTCTATCATCCAAAGCCTTTCTTACAGTCTCTCCATCTCAATGGGGGTCTTCCTGCCCTTCTATCTCCCCTTGTACCTGACTCACATATTCTCTTTGTAAGCCTTTCATCTCCCATTCGTTCAACATGACCATACCAGCTCAGCACCCTTCTGTCCACTCTGGCTGACAAATGTTCCTGCTGCCCCACTCTCCTACGTATCTCTTCATTTCTCAATCTGTCTCTACGAGTAACTCCACACATACTCCTCAAGCAGCTCATCTCCATCACATCCAGCCCTCTTTTCTCCTTTTTCTTCAGAGCCCATGTCTCAGCCCCATACATCACTGTTGGCACAACAATTCCTTGATACAGTGCACTTTTTACTTTATGGGGTATAACACTGAATTGAACAAATGCTTAAAGGAAAAGTTTTTAAATATTTCATAAATGTATATGACATTTTCAATGAAATGTACAGTACAGTACACCTGTCACGGCAGGTACTGTACAGTCGTGATGCACAAGCAATTAGAAGCTGTATTCAACCCAAACCAGACAAAGCTTTATTATATCCCAGATACTTCAGAGCTTGGCTTTAAGCTTCACAGATTCAAATGGCTGTATCTGTGTAAGTGCTCACGACTGTACAGCACGTTCCAAGGGACTGGAATTCTCGAAAAGGGGCTCCAGTCCCGACGTTCTTCTTGACTTACAGTGTGCTGGCTTGATAATCCACTAGGGTTGATAGCCTCTGAAGTCCTATTTTAACTAGCTAGCACGTTCCATCCAGTCACCATTTACACATTAGCCACTGATCGAAATTATTGTAATCACCTCACATATCCATAATTGTTTGTGTCCGTACTCGTTAGGGTGTTGATGTTGTATCTAACTCCTACACAATTTGTTTTCCCCATTGGTTATCAGGTATACCATGAGAAACTTCGTCCACATAGTATATACCATTATTCTAGGGATTTAATACAATAGTCTCTCCTTTAGCGTTCTAGCATATCCGTTCTCTCTGTATGCTTCGTTTTAGATTCAGGAGCGTCTACTGTTGGTGATAGTTGTCCTACAATTATGTTTCAATTGACTATAATGATTAGCCTAACATAATAGATTATTTGTCTTGCTACAATGACTTGACTTCTACTTTCATTCATCGTCACACTATGTGCTTATGTATTTCTTTTTAGAGTAGGTGGAATAATGAAATTAATAGCTAAAGCACGAGCCATGTTTGATTCGAAGCAGTTACAGAAACATATTTGATTCATTATGCATACTGTATGTACTGTACCTTATATTTTGCATTGTTTCTTACTTACATATTGCCTACTTTATATAATTGTCCAGACAAAATATATATTGGTTCCTAATTAGTACTCAAAACACATACTGCACATCATACAGTAGGGTTATGGAACAATAAGCGTCGTGAGCTATATGACTGAACCAATTGATGCAATGGAAATCAAGGGATGGCATCTCATTAATCTTGCCATCATTGGGTATCCATTTACATTTTAGAGTTTTATGCCGTAACTCTAGTCACTCGAAGGAACTGGTGGTTACGTGTGGTTGTAGTTGTGCTTGTTGTGTTTGTAGACGTGATTTCGGAGATAATGGACACACGGTGATTTTGTGCCAAAGGAAAGGAGAGTCTCACTATGGACATAACGGAGGTGAGTACATTTTATCCTACAATATTCAAGTATTCATTTAGACGTTGTTAAGTAAGATCCTGTGTAGCGGGAGGAACTGTTTTTCAGATGCCTATTTACTAAGAAGCATTTAACAATAGCTTTAACCTAACCTAACCAAAACCTAACCTAACCTAACCTAGTATATTAGTGGACTATTTATGAATGTAAAATGTAAAAATATATTGTAACATTAGCAAATTTTTGAGATATATGTACAGGTCCTCCCGTTACACAGGATTATACCATAAATGGACTTAGCCTTACTTACAGTATATCAAGAGGGCGCGCGAAGTTTGCTCACGGGCAGCATGATATGCGGGAATTGGCAGGAAGCTAAGGGCTAATAGGATTTATGAAAATTGGAATTAGGAGACTGGTGATCGTTCTTTTAAAATGGTAAAATTCAAGGTAAGATTTTACGGTTTGACAGTTACAAGCCCCATCGATGTTTGTGTAGCCTATAGGTATGTTATATAATAGTCTTCAGTCCTATATATGTCCTTCCCGTCGCAAATGTATTATAAGGGAGATATAGGGTAAAACACAGAGTCTTGTCTGCATAATGACAAGTCCTGTTTTACGGGATTTCTGCTTTATAGATTTTTGTTTTCCCTCCTACCTTACTCGGGGAACCTTACAGTTGCGCGATCCAGTGCTGCTTTGGTAATTGCGTACATTTTAGGTTAGTTTCTATCCACGTATTACTTTTAGGTTAGGTTAGGTGGTAATTCTGCATATACTACTCCTGCTATTTTATGTTTAATTTATTTTATTTGTGTATGTTAATGCTTTGTAAGTGTGTATTTTCGGTAAAATTCTAGTTTCACGTACACAGCGACAAAAGGGAGGCGCCGTTGTAAAGGCATAGCTTCCCGACCAACTATGAAGATCAGGGAAATTGCTGGGTAAAAGACGTAATATAATGATAATAAACTACATTAACGACATTAGCCTAACCTAACAACCTTACCTAACCTAACCTAGTATTATGTAATAGCTATGGTGCCGCATATGGGGAGATTTTTTTTTTTTTTTTTTACAGTAGGTATAATTCCTTATAATGCATTTCCGCCGCTTTGGACATATATAGGAATTAAGTATGGTATATGACGACTCTAAAGTAGCCATAGAAATTTATGAGTATGCTGTGAAAGCGAAACTAGAATTAAACCGTATTTTCTATTTAGAAAGTGAGGAAAGCCCAATTTATTAGCATTTGTATTATTAACACCTAACGAGCGGCCTAGGCGGTAAATAATATGTAGCCACCAGCGGGGTGTTTTTACCCAAAATAGGGCTGTTTACGTGATCATTTTCATGCCTAAATAAGACCCAGAGCGTAAAACAAGTATCTATCCCTGAAATGGCATAAACAGAGCTTTCCAATGACACCCCAACGATCCTTGTATGACCGCTAGTTTTCTTGCAACAATCGCGCAACACGAGTGCAAAAACCATGTAATTCGGTACTTTCCCCACACAATTCACTATGTAGTGAGTGTGAGAGGGTGGAGGAGGGTGGGATTCATGTCAGTTGGTCCACCGCGGTGGTCTGGAGCAGTCATACGCTCGCTACTCTCCTGCCACCACTTGTCTCTCTCTCTCAGCAACATTACGTGCTGAAAATGCCACACGACTTATGTTGTGAGCCGCCACATAGTCCAAATTTCTTTCACTCGACATATGATGCGCGCCGCCAGTTAAGGGTTAATTGTAATTCCGATACCTCAACAATCTAGGGAAGAGTTTGGGAATGCGGGGTTTTGGGTGGGGTAAAAATAGGGGTATTATGGGAATAACTCTAAAAATGTAATAAATACAATTGAAAAAACACCAAAATGTTGAAATCCGAGCCAAGTTTTGGCAAAAGTTGGCTCGGATTTGGCCAATTTTCAGAGTCCAAAAAGGGCAAAATTGGAAAACAAAATTGGCTCGGATTTCACCCTTTTTCAGCTGAAGAAAACCCCAAAGTGTTAACCAAACTTGGCTGGTGTTTGTCGAATTTTCAGAGTCCAAAATCACAGTAACCTCATTTTGAAAGTTGGCTGGGGTTTTCTTGTTTTTCACTGTTGAAAAACTCAGTAAGGATGTGGTTAACATTAGCCTAACCTAACCTAGTATTATGGGTGGGGGCTACCGCCCCCACACCCCTGCTAAATCCATGAAATCCGAGCCAAGTTTTGTCATTAACCTAACCAAATAACCTAACTTAGTATTATGGGGTTAACATTAGCCTAGCCTAGCCTAACCTAACCTAACCTAACCTAGTATTATGGGAGGGGGCTGCCGCCCCACCCCCCCCCCGCTAAATCCATGAAATCCGAGCCAAGTTTTGTCATTAACCTAACTAAATAACCTAACCTAACCTAACCTAGTATTATGGGGTTAACATTAGCCTAACCTAACCTAACCTAACCTAACCTAGTATTATGGGTGGGGGCTGCCACCCCCACTAAATCCATGAAATCCGAGCCAAGTTTTGTCATTAACCTAACTAAATAACCTAACCTAACCTAACCTAGTATTATGGGGTTAACATTAGCCTAACCTAACCTAACCTAACCTAACCTAACCTAGTATTATGGGTGGGGGCTGCCGCCCCCACACCCCCGCTAAATCCATGAAATCCGAGCCAAGTTTTGTCATTAACCTAACCAAATAACCTAACCTAACCTAGTATTATGGGGTTAACATTAGCCTAACCTAACCTAACCTAGTATTATGGGGTTAACATTAGCCTAACCTAACCTAACCTAGTATTATGGGTTTTTCCCTTTTTGGACTCTGAAAATTGGCCAAAACTTGGCTCGGATTTCAACATTTTGGGATTTTTTCAATTGTATTTATTACATTTTTAGAGTTAGGCTATTCCCACTGTCCACAATACCCCTATTTTTACCCCACCCGAAACCCTGCATTTCCAAACTCTCCCCTAGATTGTTGAGGTATCGGAATTACAATTAATAATACAAATGCTAATAAATAGGGCTTTCCTCACTTTCTAAATAGAAAATACACACTTACAAAGCATTACCATACGTGAGTGTGTGTGTGGGGGGGGGGGGGGCCTGAGGATATGTCCCTATATAATGGGCGAAATTGGCCTTTTTGACATGGAAAAGACCCTGTAATGCAAGCCCTAAGGGTCTATTTATGGTTATATATTGAAGAAAGATAGCCATACTCGAGAAATACCGCCAAAAACACCACTAAATGTGAGGAAAACTAACCTGGCATGAGGCCTTCCAGGAGGTTGTGTTTGAAACTGACGTCACACTTCACAGGCGAAGTGCATTGTGGGTACAAGTTAAAATGTATTGTTACAAATCGATATCCCAAAAACTAAATGTAGAAAAATTAGAAAGTAATAAATTCAGACAGTATGTAAAACACTGGAAGAGACAATTGTAAAAGATAATAATAATTTGTTGGGAAAATAAATCACTAGGTGAAGCTCGACTCTCATTGGCTAATGAACATCCGGGAACTTCTGGGAGGAGCCTAGCATGTAAACAAAGTGTTGTGGACTGGACTGGACTGGCTGGACAAAACTAGGACTTAACTCTGAAAATTGTATAGGGGGGTGACAATGAAATTGACAAAATAAGAAAAGTATCCCTTATCCGCGCATCTGTAGGGTCCCTTGAGTAAGGTAAGATCAACAACAAATAATTACCTAAGACAGGAATCCCGTAATCGAGGAGTAGTAGTGGTGCAGTTAACCCCCAAATTCAATAAGACTTTCGTAGCGTTATTACTTTTTTAATTTTAAAGACATATGTTGACTTCAATATATCAAAAATTATCCTATACAGGAGATTGGTAGGAAGGTTGATAGACAGGTTAAAGTGAAGAAAAGTGTGGAAAAGAAGGAAGTAGAAGAGTGAAGAGTAATTATGGGTGTTTATTGTTTTCCACAAATTGACAACCTACAACAGGTCACGTCCAATTGTTACAAATATTTTATGAACGGAGAATGCCTCTAGGCACATGAATCGTTTTTGTATTGCCTTTCCTTCCTCTATGTATTGTTTCTTATATATATATATACAGTATATATAGTTAGTGTCGATGCGTTGGTTAAATCTTCAATATTTGTGGGGGTGGCAGCTCCCACCTAAGATACTAGGTTCGGTTAGATTGTTTGGTTACTTGTGGGCTATATTACTTGTGGGCTAAATTACTTGTGGGCTATATTACTTGTGGGCTGAATTACTTGTGGGCTGAATTACTTGTGGGCTGAATTACTTGTGGGCTGAATTACTTGTGAGCTATATTACTTGTGGGCTATATTACTTGTGGGCTATATTACTTGTGGGCTATATTACTTGTGGGCTATATTACTTGTGGGCTGAATTACTTGTGGGCTGAATTACTTTTGGGCTAAATTACTTGTGGGCTATATTACTTGTGGGCTGTATTACTTGTGGGCTATATTACTTGTGGGCTGAATTACTTGTGGGCTGAATTACTTGTGGGCTGAATTACTTGTGGGCTGAATTACTTGTGGGCTAAATTAATTGTGGGCTATATTACTTGTGGGCTGAATTACTTGTGGGCTGAATTACTTGTGGGCTGAATTACTTGTGGGCTGAATTACTTGTGGGCTGAATTACTTGTGGGCTGAATTACTTGTGGGCTGAATTACTTGTGGGCTGAATTACTTGTGGGCTATATTACTTGTGGGCTATATTACTTGTGGGCTATATTACTTGTGGGCTATATTACTTGTGGGCTATATTACTTGTGGGCTATATTACTTGTGGGCTATATTACTTGTGGGCTATATTACTTGTGGGCTATATTACTTGTGGGCTATATTACTTGTGGGCTGAATTACTTGTGGGCTATATTCCTCGTGGGCTATATTCCTCGTGGACTAAAGTACATGTGGACTAAATTACTGGTACGATTTTACTTACTGGACCCCTATTTGACAGGTACCACCAAGGATTTAATAATTTGTTTTCGGTTTCCACGCATCCAACACAAAGCTACACCTTTTTCTGTTCCGGTACCAAATTAGGGCTAAGTTGTTTGTGGGCTATATTGCTTATGGGCTAAATTACGTGTGGGGCTAAATTACTAGTGAGCTAAATTACTTGTGGGCTAAGTTACCTGTGGGTGAAGTGACAGCGAGAATTGTGTGGGCAACAGTAATTCAGTAAAAAGGTCTAAAATGTTCCTCTAAGCCGAAAACAAATATATATATACAAATGTATTGCCTTGTCTAATTAATCAGTCTATCTGAGAAGTAAATGTAAAACTATATTTATGTATACCGTTTTGATAAGCACCAATTTCAGTTGAACTCAAATAGTAGAAAATAACAACACAACTGCCCGTGAATGTACACCTGAATATATATTTATGAATGTTTATGAAGGAAACGATTACAGCAATAAATAAATATCTTACCTGCCCCTGAGTGTAAGATATATATATATATATATATATATATATATATACAGTATATATTGGTGGTTATTTATTTATGAAAACTGAAAGGAATACATGGAAATTAATTGTGTAATATATTATTGAGTGACCTTCAGTGACTGTGTCCATTACTAGTGCTCCGTTGATTGGTATAGCACACCTGTGTCTGTCACTGCCACCACACTTTTCACCAATACTATCTTCACCACCACTACTACTACTGTCTTTGCAGCTTTCACCATCCTCATCACTTCTACCACTATCATTACACCTTTTACTATCAGCAATATACTCATGACAACACTATTACTACCCAATTAATTGTTTAGCCTATTGTATGCTACCCACAACATCTATCAAATATAAGAGTATGAATAATAGTATTATTACTACGCTAACTACTACTACTATTACTATAAGTAACACCCCGTTCTTAACATTAATCATCCATTACAAACCCCAATGTACCTGAATAAACTAATGAAAGCATATGGCCCTCCCGGGATTCAAACTCGGGACACCACACCCAGAACATAAGCATATAAACCATTACACCACCAACACTCGACCATTCTCATTGGCCAAGTAGATATTTCAATATATCATGGCTATTTGTTAGGACCGTCACTCTGAAACAATAAATGCATTATGTTATTTGTGACCGGGCGATCTTCCTGACCATAAACAAGGATATGCGTCAGAGTTTAAGGGGAGGCAGACCGTTTTTCTGGACCCCCTTCTCCCTAATGTTTAGCCCCACTAGTTTTGAGATTATAAGACCGAACGTTCGGCCCATTAGCTTGGCAATTTTAACACCTTTCGCCCCATTTCGTTGTCAATTTTAAGACCTTTCGTGCCATTTAGGTGTCAATTATTTCCTGGCGAGCGAAAGCGAGCCTGCAATTTTAAGAGGAACCGGCCTTCGGCCGGGACATTTTTCTACCGAAAAATGTACAAATTTATCTTGAAGGGGGGTCTAGGGGGTGTTTTTTCTAAGCTCGATGGAGGTCTAGGGAGAAAACTAAAAAAATATATGAATAAATTAATTAATAGACCAAACAAACTGTCAGTCTCCCCTTAATACCACGTCAGAGTTATGGGAAGCTAGACTCACATTTATTTATGGCGGTATTTTGAAAAACATGCTGTGGAAACCTTTATCATTTGTGGTTTATATATATCGAGTTATACTGTTAGAGAAAGAGGGAAATAGGTCAAAACGGTCCCACTCCTAAACAACCAAGGCCAAGTGTACTTTCCTAATCCGGTTTGAAATGTAGTAAGTTAGGTTAATTTTGGTTAGTTAAGGGGAGGTTTGTATTTATATAACCTTTTAAATAAAGTAATGCCACTTGAGAAAAACCTCATACAAACCACCCGGGATTCGAACCCTGGACCTTCCATTATTTATGTACAGTATGTATTATTTTTCTAGTTAAGTTTTTTCTTTATATTTTGTTTTATTGATCATCGTTAGCTAACGCCGATACAAAGACCAGTTGAGTCATCCAGCACAAGTCCAAACGAAATCAAACTAAACCAAGGAATACCAAAATATACAGGTATAAATACTGCCGGACAGAGATATAGCCAGTCATATATAGCAAGATCAAAATATATGCATATATAAATGTAGGTAATCATAGATATAGGCAGACAGACAAACTGGGTACATAGTCAGCAGATTAATAGGGTGACATAGAAACAGGCAGACACAATAAGACAGAGAATGCCAGACAGATATCTATGAGGAAGTAAGAAAACCGAACAATGTATAATTATATACTAGATAAACGATAAGATAAGAAGGGTGTTATGGTATTGAAGGGTTTAAATGCATCTTCACTCTCTCCTCACACCTGAACCCAAATAATTACCATATGTTTGCTCCACATTTAGAGGGGGGTATAACGCAAGAACGTTTAGCATCAATTTTCGATGGCCAACACACACATTTCCAGCAACATTTCTAAGATCAATTGTACTGGTATCGGAAGCTATGTTAAAGATAGATTGAGTTAGGTGACCGAGTTTTAAAACAAGTTGAACGTAAATGATATTGGCTGCTGATGCCGATTAAGGGGAGGTTTTTTAGGTTGGTCCCTAGACCTCTATCAAACTAAAGATAATAGAAAGAACATCCATAAGCCCCCCCCCCCCCACCACCACCACCACCTTCGAGAAAAACTAGTGCATTTTTCGATAAAACAAAAAATGCACTGGCCGAAGGCTGATTCCTCCTAAATAGCAGTTTCGCTATCGCTCGTCAGGAAAAAAATCAACACCTAAGTGGCACGAAAGGTCTTAAAATCGACAAAGAAATGGGGTGACAGGTTTTTAAAATCGTCCGCTAATGGGGCGAACGTCTTAAAATATCAAGCCTAATGGGGCTAAACATGAGGGAGAAAGGGGGTCCTGTAAAAACACTCAGATTTGTGAAGATTAACAACACATAATGATCTGCATATTTCATTCATTATGGCGAAATATTACACATCTGGTAAGGTTGAGAAATCTTACTGATAGACAGACAGACAGACCGGTAACCAATTTGACAGACAAACAGACGTAGACAGATAGCTAGACCAACAGACTGACAGACAGGTGACCAAACTGACAGACAGACACCAATTGAAAGGCTACAGACTATCTCGATTAATAATTTTAGCTACTATACAGCATATCCTCCCTAAGCTTCATAAAATCGTCTAAATGTAGCTAGAATACTTATACAAAGACGTCACCGGTACAGAAGGGGTCAACTCTTTCAGTATAAATCGGTGCTTTACTTTGTTTATGGCTATCAGTAGACGATGTTACTCAGTTTAGGAAGGAATATTGAAAGTCAGAGGGTAACTGAGATAGATTTCACCCTTTTGGTTCCATGAGAGCCTTCCAAACCTGGATGAAATCGTCTGTTAGCCAGAAAAAGGGTCCTCATATGCTGAAACCCGCGCGATGTACAGTATATTATTCTTCTGAGCTCGAATCCACATATTAATTTACCTCTTCAACTGAGTCGATTAACCCTTTCAGTAATATCATAAATGCAATATAATTCTTGCTGATGTTAGACGATTTTCAACAGCTTGGAAAGGACCTTTAACATTTGGAACGGTATTTTACATTTCAATCATCAATTTTACCCACAGAAAAACTCTTTCTAAATTAATAATCATATAGCAATAGCCCAAATACGCTTACACAATGCATCCAGGTGTATCGAAAGGGTTAATATTTGACATGCCTCACCTGCAGAACAATTTGACCTGCATTCCTGTCCTTTGCAGCATTTAAAGCATCAGGGGGAACAAACCATAATGGTGAAAAGTCTAGTTTGTCTTTTAATGCAACTTATTGTTGTCATTTTGTCCTCTAAATTGAAAAGTTTATGGGTACAATAAACAGGCTAGACAAATATATTTCTGTATTCATTATTATTATCATTATTATAATTATTTTTTATTTTTTTATTTATATATATATATTATTATTATTTTTGTTATTTTATTATTGGGAATAGTCCCGAAAGAGATGGCCCTGCAACAGTTCACTGATCTTCAGTGAACATAAGAAGCTATCTGCAAAACGTTGGCAATAAAATGCACATCCTTAAATAGTGTTTCTATTTATTCTGACATTTCAACAACAGCCTAGGAACCGAATACTGGCCTGGATGAGTTGTTGTCTGTCTTTCTCGTTGCCCAGATCAGCGCTGTTCAGAACACAATGATAGTACACCACGGAGGTATATTTACAAAGTAGTAGTAGGAATGTTAGCAATAGTAACTTATTAGGGACACGACTCGATATTTTTTTTCTTTGGGGACTAGCAATCAGTGTATGGTGTAATAAAGCTGTCTGTTCCCCAGTCTAATTTTAATTTTACGCACTTCATTCCGTATTCTGCACCACCTCCTCTTCCCTCCACCCCACTCCCCTTCCCTCCCCTCCACCCCACTCCACTCCCCTCCGACCCCACCTGCAGCTGAGCTTATATGGTGATTCAGAGCAGGGGAGGAGAGTTACAAGGAGTTGCACGGAATAGTTAGTATTTCAAAGACCTTGCAGTTCCCTGCGGGGAGATACTCTAGGTGGAGAGATATCTGAAGTGTACTACTCGCTGGAGAGTGTGCAAAATACTATATCCTCTACTTGAATTGCTCTACTTTATGAGTGCATATATGTTTGTGCATGTGTGCATGTGTATGAAGGTTCATTAATGTGTGCTTGCCGGTTGATATACTGTACATGCAAACATACTGTACATACAAGTTTACAGACCGTTTTGTCCACAGAAAGTGTGGTTAGTCTCACGTCCTGAAAAAATATTAATTTATATGTATAGTAGCCACCATCAGAGAAATACTTAAGTATGTAACGAAAGGTGCCTTAGAAGAGAGTTAAATTCTCAAAAGGCTCAGCCAGTGCCATACTCTTTGTTTATAAACTGCTTGCATATACATGTTTTGGAAAATGTTAAACCAAAATCAACCAATGAAGAACATTTGCAACTTGGGCATTTGTTCTAGGTTGTACATATTTTATGTGAATATTATCCAACATATAAAATGCTATTGTTGAACCTCTTCAAGGTGAATTTCTAACCATGGTTGCATGTTGCATTCAAATTAAGACTAAGTATGTATGTATAATCCATGTTGTCAAAGCCATGAAGTACTATAAATATTGCAGTTAATTAGTCTACGTGTTTCCAGCTAAATGAGACCAAGGGTCTCAATTGATCTTAATAGCCCAGTCCTTTGCTTGATCGAAAAAGCTATGTAATCCTAACTTGGACTTATTCTATAAGGGTAGGCTGAACCCTCAGCTGAGCCCAGAAATAAAAAAAAAAAAAAATTGTTCTTGTTCTATAATGCTTCTTTCAACATAGGAGAATAGCATAGGAGGGAACAAAAAAATATATCGCATCCATAAACCCCCGGGGCGGGGGTTCGCCCACGACCCCAGAAAAACTAAACATTTTCCTTTCAGCCACCCAAATAAAAATGTTGTCTTTTGTCTAAAGGGCTTCTGTAAGCAATAGAAATGATTATATGAGGGCATAAACACCCATATGACATCCCTAGCACCCCTCTTGGGGGGCCCCAATATCATGGATTTTGGTAAAAAATGATGTGAAATTATTTACTTATGATTGGCCCTGACGAAATTTTAGTTTAGTTGGTCATAAAACTTGATCTTATATGAGCGCACCATGATAGAAAACATTCTCTAAGGAGGACTAACTATTATATCTCCCCCAAAATGGTATTTGTCTGCTGAAAACTTAAGAATTTCAGTAGCCAGCGATCATATATTGGCACTTACGAGTGCATCTATATTTTTTTGTATTGCTCAAATTCATTCCCCTTCTAAACACTATACATGGGTATATAGGAACGCCTGTTCGTTTAGATAATGGACGTTTTGCCGAAAAAATCTGAGTTTTGACCATGTTGGTGTCAAAATCAGCTGTACCCCCAAAATAATTATATAATATATTTTTTTCAGCACTTTCTATTATTCGATATGGGTAAACGAAAACACTATGTTGTAGGGGATGCTTGTAGGATACGCCATGCAAAAATTGCGGGAAATTTGAACAATTTTGAGAGACTAGATGATTTTACAAATAGTGCAATGAAATTCTGCGCTCACGTGCGCACGCACGCACATAGAGAGCTGATTTTTTCAGCGAGTCTTAGTATTTCCATTGGTAATAAGATGGTATAATGCCAGAAACACAATCTTTTATACAGGCTGACTTGGGGGTCAAAGGTTCAGCCTCCCCTTGTTAACTGTGTCATGGGGTGGAGAGGCATACATATCGTATACAGCAATATCGGGAGCAAATAGTCTTTCAAGATGGATTGTTGGTGAGGAGAGGAGGATTCTGAAATTATGTGTTATATCTGTCATATAAAGCAATAATATTGGACCACATGTGCATAGGCTTTAAACACAAGCCACAATAGAAGGATGACCACCGAGAAATCATGAGTAAGGAACATTTATTTACAGAAACATACCGAGAGAACAAGTGTTGGTGGTGGAAGGTGGAGGAAGTTTCTGTTTCAGACAGATTAGTGTTTATTTTGGAATTTGGAATGATATCAGGCTGTGTGAAAGAACTACCAAATGTGAAGGAAATGTGGAATGTTGAGTCCTCTGTGAAGGAATGTATAGGGTTATGAGTGGTATATAGGTGATAATTGATAAAAATAATCAAGAGTTTAACCCAAAACTGATCTCTGAGGAACGCCAGCATTTATTGAGTAAAATTTGGAAAAAAATATGGATTTGTTTTTCTTATTATGAAGGTAAGAAGAAATTAGTGGTACTGTACCAGACGTCACCGGCACTGTAAAGGTTAAGAATTATAAGAGTAATTAAGGGGTGGAGTACAAAGGAGTACAAAGGAAATCAAGCAACAACATATCTAGTGACCCTTCTAGGCTGCTTGTCCTCCAAAACACTGAGGATCAAGTGTCCAAACAGTGGTTTAGAGTGGGTAAGGGAACATTGGAAAGGGAACTACTGCCCTAGAACTAATGTCCGTGGCAGGAGTGAAGGAGAGGTGAAAGGGTAGGAGAGTAGTGTGGGAAAGGTGTGAGAGTAAGGGAGAGGTGTGGGGAAGGGAAAGGTGTGAGAGTAAGGGAGGGTGAGAGATAGGGAGGGATGTGGGAGTAAGGGAGGGGTGTGAGAGTAAGGGAGGGGTGTGGGAGTAAGGGAGGGGTGTGGGAGTAAGGGAGAGGTGTGAGAGTAAGGGAGGGTGTGAGAGTAAGGGAGAGGTGTGAGAATAAGGGAGGGTGTGAGAGTAAGGGAGGGGTGGGGGAAGGGAGAGGTGTGAGAGTAAGGGAGAAGTATGAGAGTAAGGGAGAAGTGGGAGTAAGGGAGGTATATGAGAGTAAGGGAGAAGTGGGAGTAAGGGAGGGGTGTGAGAGTAAGGAAGGGGTTAGAAGGAACAAGCTGGCGTCACACGAACACCTGTATTCGATTATCTGTGTTAGAGTCTGGTATCCACAGGAATTTTAGTATTATATTTTGTTTATTATGTAAGCACTTTATTCGTGTTTCAAAGTTATTTTTTCTGATTTTATGCTACAGACTTTAACATAACGTATACATGGAAATAACATTGGTCGAATAGTAGTCTTTTCTATGCTATACTTTGAATCTGCTGAAGTGAATCTGAGCCGAATATCGGCTACATGCCCTCGTATGACACCGACATAAGGTCGAAGAATAGGTGAAGGAGGGATGAACTGAGGGAGGGGGGGGGGGAGGAGTGCAAGGGAGTGGGAGAGGTGAAAGTATGAGAGTTAAGGGAGGGAACTATGGGAGGGAACTTGTGGGAGAGAGAGGAACGTAGAGGTGAAAGGGAGTGGCTCAGAGAATAAGTTAAGCGGGGGAAAGGTGGATGAGGAAGGGAGGGGGAGGTGAAGGGTGTAAGACAGGGGAAGAGAGGGGTTCAGGGGGTGGGGGATAGGGAGGGGGGCGGAGGAAGGACTGCAAGGGTGAGAGAGATGGATCATATGAGTTCTGCTGATCAAATGGGGGCAAGAGTAGGGAGGGTGAGGAGAAGGGCAGTGGAGGGAGTGGGGGGCGAGAGTAAGGAGGGACAAGTGGAGGGTGGGGAGGAAGACAGTCGAGTGGGGGTTGATGAGGGGCGAGGGGAAGGAGGGAGCGGTGGAAGGCTAGGGTAAGGACAGTGGAGGGGGGGGGGGGAGGGGGGGGACGAGAGTAAGGAGGGAATGGTGGAGGGTGAGGGGAAGGTGGGGTGAGAATAAGAAAGGAGTGGGGGTGGGGGGCGAGAGTAAGGCGGGAATAGTGGAGGTGGAGGGCTAGAGGAGGGATGTGGTGGAGGGTAAGGGGAGGGGAAGTGGACGGGGTGAGGGGTAAGAGTAAGGAGGGTGTGGTGGAGGTTGAGGGGAGGGGGTGAAGGAGGGATGTGGTGGAGGGTGCACGATAAACCAATTACAGAAGGGGGTAACACTTGTGATCACCACATATGAACTTCACTACCAATCTTAATAAATAGAGGTCAATGTTTGTCCGTTTGTCAGTTACCCGACCTTTGTTACTAAACTCCTCCCACAGTTTTGGTGCCAGGTGGGAGTGTGGGGCACCGTTGGAAAGCCCAGGCTTTGGAGATGGTTTTAGGTGAGTTTAGTGGAAATCAGAGACACTTTTGTTTAATAAAATTTTCGGCAGAACTTATGTAGTATATGGGAGCGAAAAAAATGAGAAATAAATGGCCGTTTGGGGCAGAAGGAGGCCTCCGATCGAAAAGGTGTATGGAACGAAAGTTGTTCGCAGCTCCCCAAAAGGGGGGTACGGATGAGGTCAGATCCAAAATCGGAAGTCATTTAGCGGCCGAAATCGAGGTCGCCGTTTAATGAGGCACGGGGAGGTCGAGGCCGGTGATTATGGTAGTAGTAGTATTGTGATGATTGTGGTAGTAGTGATTGATGATGGTGATTATGGTAGTAGAATTTAAACCCGGGCAACGCCGGGTACCCCTCCTAGTAATATATATAATACTGTGGCTCTTTTCCCTTACCCCTTTATCTCTCTTTATATCTATCTATCTACAGTATATGTGTATGTTTGGTTATATATAAATAAATTTATGGATATCTATATATGTCTGTCTGCCTGTTTCTACTCATATGTCTGTCGATATTTCCATCTGTTATTCTATACCTAGCTATCTCTAGCACACACACACACACACACACACACACACACACACACACACACACACACACAAATCCTGTATATACTCTCCCCTGACATTAAAACTCCGCCGCTCCTGGACACCCGACCCGATTTGATTAAGGGGGTAGTACTCGATTTGATTAAGGGGGTAGTACTCGATTTTTCTGGACCCCCTTCTTCCTCATGTTTAGCACATTAGTTTTGAGGTTTTAAGAAGTGCCTTCCATTATTTTGTCGATTTTAAGATCTTTCGCCCCATTTCTTTGTCAATAGTAAGGCCTTTCGTGCAATTTAGGTGTCGATTATTTCCTGGCGAGCGATAGCGAACCTGTAATTTTAGGAGAAACCAGCCTTCGGCCGGGACATTTTTCTATCGAAAAATGTACAAATTTATCTTGAAAGGGGGTCTAGGGGGTATTTTTCTAAGCTTGATGGAGGTCTAGCGAAGAAACTCAAAAATAAATTAATAGATAATATATGTACCAAAAACCAGGCAGTAACCCCTTAAAAACCTATGCCACTGCTTGATTAAACCCGGCAACTAGAGGACATAAAACCTGTCCGGTATTTTTCCTGCCTCAACTTTATATTAGTAAGTTAGTGGAGGCTGCAAATTAAGCTGAGGGGGAAAGGGTTATGTTGTGTGGGGGAAGATCGTAGTAGAGAGAGAGAGAGAGAGAGAGAGAGGGGGGGGGGAGGGGGGTGTATATTGGGAACTCAATCAGCATATAGACAGGGGGGATGGAAAGTGTACTGTGGATGTTAAATATGTAGACGTACTAACAGCAAACAGATTGGCGATGTAAGGAAGGTATTATTGATATGAGTGTAGCTGAAATACAAAATGAGGATACAGAAGGGCTAGTATTCTCGTACAGTCACGCTCAAAAGTTCTAACCGACCTCAAACAACACTCAAATGTTTTTATTTTCATACTCATTATAGTCATTATAGTGCATACACAAAATTTATCCCCCACCAAAACTGAACAAACTTGGACTATTAAGGCTTTGATCATAAATAATAAAGATATTTTTCTATACGCTACCTGTAGATAGATAACTAAAACTGAAATTTTGTAGTGAGGACCGACTTTTGATAATTCTGTCCCTGACCTGAAATGTATGGGCATTGGTGGAATAAATGCTTTAAGAGGGTCGAGGATGGGAAGCTAAGGAGTTAAGAGTGGTGAAAGAGAAGGTTAGAGAGGTAATCGGATTAAACCATGGAAGTGTGAAGGGGAGGAGAGAAGAAGAAAGGAGAGCTGAGCCACAGACATGACGATCTAAACAGGAAAGAGGGGAGTGAATGAACGAAAAATTGTCACAAAATAATAAAAAACATGGGAAACGTACACAAAATCCATAAGTATAGGACATGTTTATAGTATATTCTCTCCAATTGATGACCTATGTTTACATATTTGATCAAATCTCGACAGTTGCATACTAAGTATAACTTGATGTACGTTGTGGCTCCCGATAGATACTTCCTAAGCTGAATTATAACTTCTGAAGGTAGCTCTACTACAATACAATCAAAATAATGTTATTGAAAGTTTTAATTGATTTGAAAAGAAGTTGGAACGCCTATAAAAAGGAGGCAAGGCTAGAGAATATACCTTACAATATATACGGTACTCCCATTTATACACATACATGATGCACATACAGTGTTTCAATCGATTATCTGTTCTAAAAGAATGGACAATTTAATATGTGTATCATTTTTGTTACATTTAATCACAATTTTTACTGTGTAGTTACTGGAAGCGAAAATAATTATTTTGCTTAAGAATAGAAAGCATAGGCTAACAGGTCACATATTTGAACAATGAAATAGTAAACATAATATAAAGAATAATTCCCTTAATAATAACGAGCAAGAAATCATTGACATTACTAGTTTGATAAAAAAAATACCAGATATACAGTACTACGAATGACTAAATCAAAATTTCGAACATTTAGCTCTATTATTGAGTTAGCAGTTTAATTATAGAGTTAATTTATATAAAAGTATGAGCTTTATCATTATTGGTGACGTTACTTGTATACTTTCATGGTCTGCAAGCAACATCTGACCAAATAACATGTAGAATAGGATGAGGGTTATGTGTCTAGGCATTTTGACCCCAACGTCCCTTGAATTTGGCTATCTGTCACTCTTTTGGCTCTGGGTGAGAAACTTGTTATAGGCAACCTGCCTTTTGTCTCCTTCATACGCATAGAACAAAATCATATTTCAGTCGCTAAAGAACAAAAATACACTATGAATTAACCTGAACAAGCATAATTTTTAACCCCTTCTGTACCGGCAACGTCTGTATTATTTGATTTCAGCTTCATTTAGACGATTTTATGAAGCTTAGGAAGAATACATGGTATCTAAAAGGGTTAATTGAGATAGTCTGTGGCCTTTTAATGGGTAGACATCATTCCTAAGCTGAACAAAGTGGGCTAATAGTTGTCAGAATATAAGGAAAAGTACATCACCGGTAAAGAAGGGGTTAAGCAGGACTTCTCTGTTCATACAAGAATATGCCATAAAAGCAGCCATATCCCTATCTTGATTACTGAGCTGAGGTAAGAGCTAATACTATACAGTGCAATGTATTAACACACAATATCCAAAAGAAAATAATTGTGGTATTATCTGCATCTGCCTTTACATAATTATCAACAAGTAGTTTGTTGTTAAAAACTATGACCTTTTAATTTAATTAATGAACAGACTATATTTGGGGGTAGGACATGCACTTGTTTAGCAAACTTGACCTATGGATATTTAAAAGGAGTTTATGGGTATTAATTTATGCGTATATAAAGCTCCCGTGTGCCACCAATTGAGACATAGTAATTTAGTAAAAAGAAACAAAAAATGCAAAAAATGGATGGAAATTGTGTTTAAATATATGTTAATTAGTTACAGTATATGCATAGTACACACGTATTTTAGCTTATTTTCGGCTATATAATAAGGTGAATAGACTGACTTTCCTTATAGCTGTAAACTCGTAAGTGGTCAATTAATTAAGAGGCCCTGGCTGGCTGATTCAATTAACCTGTGTGATGCCGTGTACCAACTTCATATTTACGAGCAAAGTCCAGCCAAGGGAGCAAATCACTAAGTTGATGAGAGGAGACTATATTATCTCTCTTCTCTCCTCTCCTCTCCTCTCCTCTCCTCTCCTCTCCCCGTGCCAAGATAAATGAACATCACGTCTTACCCACCCATATCATTGTGTCAATAGTAGGTGTATACATAAGTCAAAGTAATTAAATGTAGTCTATATAATTATACAGTCTAAGTCGCAAACATTACTGTCATAACAGGTGCTTAGGTTATGAAAGGTGGTGGTGTCGTAAAGGGGGGATGGTTCACTTTTTGGTACTTTTGTATTTATTTATTATTATTTTTTGTTTTAGTTTCCTCCCTAGACCTCCATCAAACTTTAAAAAAAACATCCATCAGATCCCCTTTCTAGATTAATTTGTAAATTTTTCGGTAGAAAAATGTCCCGACCGAAGGCCAGTTGCTCTTAAGATTACAGGCTCGCTGTCGCTCGCCAGGAAAAAATCGACACCTAAATGGCACGAAAGATCTTAAAATTGACAACGAAATTGGGCAAAAGGTATTAAAATCGCCAAATTAATAGGCCGAACGTCATAAAATCTGAAAACTATTGGGGGTAAACATGAGGGAGGGGTCCAGAAACACGGTCTGCCTCCCCTTAACAGTAATGTGAATTGCCATGGTCTACTGTACTGAACCCCTTCTGTACCGGCAATATCTGTTTAAATATTATTCTGGCAACTATTAGACGATTGTAGTAGATTTCAAAAGGGTCTACAGCAATTAATAAGGCTTCGAAATATCTAACTTACCCTTTTTACTACCGCATATCCTTCTTGAACTGCATACAATCCTCTACATATAGATAGAATATAATAAAAAGACGTCGCCGGTACAGAAAGGGTTAATCTTGAACTTACTGTGAGTAGAATCTCATTTATGATTGTAGCGAAGTTTTGAATCCAATTGCCGACTTGCGAGTTTCGTTCTATAAGGAAGTTGGAGCTGTAGACATTGATATTTAGCAGAATTAACAGCTAAAATACGGTCGTAGTACATTCATAAATACATAAAACCCAATTCAACATACTTTGTATCCATTAGAAACTTACATTATTATTGTATTTCTGCTTCATATCGATGTTTATGGCTCCAACTTCCTTATAGCCTGAAACTCGCAAGTGGAGAATTGTACAGTACATTCAACTACAATATAATATTATGTCAATTGAAATCTACAGTTAAATCTATAAATTAAGCATTCAGTTTTGCTTAGAGAGAACGCATATGTTTTTCAGCTTGATAAAATGCTGATAACCTAAATGTGAACTCAATTATATACAAGTTTAATTAATTAACTCGCTTTTATACTGAATTACATTTCTAGCGATACTGGAATCGAGTTGAGTACACTCACAACAATTCGCCTACAATTTTGTTAATGCACTGTGTCAATTGAAGTCTTTATCACTTTCAATTGAGAGCTTTCACGTGTTTCTGATAGCCTGTGAGTATTGGATTTTGGTTCACGTAGTAGAAATGTCGAGGTAATGTCTCCGTATACTGTATGTATCACTCAAATTATCATCCAAACATTCGACGAGCTATTAATTGTCTCTACTTTTGCTTTTCATTATAAAGAAGGTTACAGAAGAAGGTCACATAAGAACATAAGAACATAAGAAAATGGGAGTCTGCAGAAAGCCGATTGGCCTAAGCAAGGCAGATCCCTGTCCCACACAACCCCAATTCAATTACAAAGCCCAATTATAGGCTTCACACTCTAATACCCTGAGGATCATCTTACCAAAACGGTTAGAGATTAACGCAGGATTATGGGGGTCTGCAGAGCGCTGATTGGCCCAACCCGGCTGATCCCCCTTCACACCCAACCCTTCTCGTCCATATGCTTATCCAATTTTATCTTAAAGCTCCCTACAGTTTTAGATCCCACTATAGCACTTGGTAGTCCATTCCACCCATCTACAACTCTGTTACCAAACCAATATTTGCCTATATCTTTTCTGAAACGAAATTTATCTAATTTGAAACCATTGGTACGAGTTCTTTCGCTATCACTGAGCTTTAGTACATTTGTCATGTCCCCTTTGTTAATCCCACTAACCCACTTGAACACCTCTATCATATCCCCTCTAACTCTGCGTCTCTCTAACGAATGTAAACCTAATTTCTTCAACCTTTCTTCATACGAAAGATTTCTAATATTATGGATCATTTTTGTCATTCTACGCTGTACTCTCTCCAATGAATCTATGTCCATTCTGTAATAAGGACACCAAAATTGGACAGCATAATCCATATGGGGTCTCACTAATGACAAGTAAAGTTTTAAGATAACATCAGCAGTTCTGTTACTCACACTCCTAGAGATGAACCCGAGAATCCTGTTTGCCTTATTACGAACGCTTATACACTGTTTTCTAGGCTTCAAATCATTGCTAACAAACACACCTAGATCTTTCTCGCAATCTGAATTTTCTAATTCTAAATTAGCTAGTTTATATTTAACATTTGTTTGCATCTTCCCTATCTTTAATACCTTGCATTTGTCAATGTTAAACTTCATCTGCCAATTTACTGACCATTCATGTAAGGTATCTAGATCCCTTTGGAGGCACTCTATATCGCTATCTGAATCAATTGATCTCCCTATTTTAGTATCGTCTGCGAATTTACTTATCCTACTAGTTATACCTAAATCTAGGTCATTTATGTATATAAGAAACAACAGTGGACCTAATACCGATCCCTGGGGGACACCACTTTTGACTGCTCCCCACTCTGACTTGGTACTATTTATGCTGACTCTCTGTTTCCTACCAATTAGCCATGACCTAATCCATCCCAACAACGCCCCACCTATTCCATGTGCCTCAACCTTTCTCATCAATCTCTCATGAGGGACTCTGTCGAAAGCTTTACTGAAATCTAAATATATAATATCGTATGCCTTGTCATTATCTACTGCTTCATATACCTCTGAGAAAAAACTAAGCAAATTAGTAAGGCAAGAACGTCCCTGTGTGAATCCATGCTGAGAAGAATTGATTAAGTTAAATGTTTCTAAGTGGTTTCTCATTTTCCTAGCAATAATTGACTCTAGTAGCTTTCCTATGATTGAAGTGAGACTAATGGGACGGTAATTGGATGCTATTGATTTATCACCTTTTTTGAAAATCGGAACTACATTTGCAAGCTTCCAAGCTTCTGGAACTATACCTGTTTCTAATGAATTGTTAAAAAGAAATGTTAATGGGTAACTTAACTCATCTCTGCATTCTTTTAATACTCTGGCATATACCTCATCGGGACCAGGCGATTTCTGAGGTTTCAGTCTGTCAATTTCCTTAAGCACATCATTTCTACTTATAGTAACCGTACTTAACCTATTTTCTATACTATCTCTATATACCTTACGGACTTCTGGAATCTGTGCCAAATTTTCATTAGTGAAAACGGATAGAAACTGACTATTTAATGTACTGCACATTTCTAAATCATTTTCTGTCATTTCTCCTATCGAAGTTTTAAGGGGGCCTATTTTATCTCTAACTTTAGATTTATATAGCTGGTAAAAAGCCTTAGGGTTATTTTTTGAGTCATTGGCTATCCTGATTTCATAATTTCTTTTGTCTGTCCTTATACATTTTTTAACCTCTCTTGATAGATTCTGATAGTAAGCAAGTAGGTGAATTTCGCCTTTCTTTATTTTTCGATATATTCCTCTCTTTTTTCCTAGAAGATCTAATAGTCTATTATTCATCCATTTGGGTTGGTTCTGTGTTGATCTAAATTTTCTTTTGGGGATATATTTATTTTGCGCATTGTGGAGTGAAGAAATAAAATTATTATATGTAGCTGTCAAATTATCCTGAGTTAAGACAGGTATCTGAGAGAGAGTATGTTCATTAGCGCACCTGGGTCCACTTAATAGTTTAACCATAGGATCGACTCTTAAGGCTCGTCTTAATCCACCATAATTGGCTTTTCTGAAATCTGGGATAAGTGTCGTATTCTCTTTAGCCTTTCCTGTCCATTGTATGTTAAAATAAATTGATTTATGATCACTATTTCCTAGTTGGTCTCCTATCTCTACATTATTTATAATTTGTTCATTATTACTGAGAACTAAATCGAGGATATTATTACCTCTAGTAGGCGAGTCTATGAATTGAAATAAAAAACTATCCTGTACCGCCTCAATAAACTCTTCTGAATCTGAGTCGCCGATTTGATGCTGCCAATCAATATTCGGAAAATTAAAATCCCCTATAATACACACATTGCTAAACCTTGATGCTATTTTCACTTCCTGCCATAAAACTGTACCTTCGTTTCTACTCATATTTGGTGGTCTATAAATAACTCCAATAATTATGGTCTCACTACCTTCGCTAACCTCAACCCAAACACTTTCGTTATCAGTATTTAGTCTAATACCTGATTTAATACAGCTTTTTTAATTTAATACAGCTTAATATATGTCACATATATGTCACATATATAATACAGTCACATATATGCTTTCATTAATTTAATTGGAAGTGTTTGGTGTTGTGGTGAAATTAATAAAAAATAGATAAAACTGCTACAGATTAGTGCTCCTTTTTTCAATTTGGGTTGTTAGGCATTTCAGTTTATTTGCGAAATATATGGAAGGAGGAAAGGGGAGGGGAGCGGGTATAGCAAATATGTACGATGCAGGTAGTTTCAACTAAGATATGTTCAAATCATTCGTGATATGAAAACGCTATCAACTGAGCACAAATAGTCATTTCCATTATGATTGAAAGCCATTGAATGACCTCGATTCTATTTAGATTTCCAATGATACTTAGCTCTGTAGGCAACAATTATATTATTAAATAATTAATCATCTTTGAGGATCCATTATTAGGGTAACGTTTGTGTAGCTCAATCTTTGTTTTAACCTTTTAAATGTGATTACCTTTATGATATGTTATTCTTTCAAACTTCAGGGGATTTCTTTCAGATTAGGAAAGAATTCTCGGAGCCAACTGGTTATTCTCGAGAGGTGTTATATTTGTTTTAGATATCTGGGTATCTGTGAAATATCTTAATCCTTTGCTTCCAGGAGAGTATGTTTAAGTTGAATAAAATCGCTTGGAGATAGCTATAATGTAAAATAGTCGTGATAGACCTGAATATAAAAGTCTACGGTATAATAGCACACTAAATAAGGCACCTTTCCTTGGTTCCTTCCTCTTCCCAGCGACACAACCACCCACACACCATCACCACACTAGCTTACACACTCACTAAACGCTCCCTCCCTCTATCACACTCACCCAGCACACACACACACACACACACACACACACACACACACACACACACACACCCGCATACACATACACTCTCACACTTGCCAACATTTGCATAACCGTCCATAATTTGCCCGCACTTTTCTCTATAATTTGTACTTCGATCCCAGCTGATCTATATATCTATCGTATATAGCTATAACTACTCTCTATCACCCACTCTACTTTTCTGATATCTTTCACTCATAATTGTTCACACCTATACTCACTCCAAATAATTCTCCTCTGCCTTCTGTACACGAGAGTACTCATGAGTACAAAGGAAGCCAAATAACAACAGTATAGTGATCCCTCGAGGTTGCTTTCCCTCTAAATCACTGCTGCTCAGTGTTCAACATTGGTTTAGAGTGAGTAAAGAAAAATTTAAAGGGAAATACTGCCCTGGGACTAATATCCATGGCAGGGATAGGAAATATTAGTAGGAGACAATTGGGTCAGTAACATAGCACAACTGTAAGTGATCTTTCGTGTATCAGGGGAAAAGAGGGTATCATATTCGTGATTTATTTATAAAAGAGGGTATCATATTAGTGATTTATTTATAAACGCAGTGATACTTTACTTTTCTGAGGAAAGGGAAAAAAGAAAATTTACAAATGCAGTCAGTCGCAGATTTAAGGCTAGGTGTGTGTTTAGGCGATGTTTAAAAGAATCAAAGATGCTGCAGTCTATAACATCTCCAGGAAGCCCATTCCACAAGTTGACAAACTCAATTGAAGAGGAAATTCTGAGAGAGAGAGAGAGAGAGAGAGAGAGAGAGAGAGAGAGAGAGAGAGAGAGAGAGAGAGAGAGAGAGAGAGAGAGAGAGAGAGAGACAGAGAGAGAGAGATAGAGAGAGAGAGAGAGAGAGAGAGAGAGAGAGAGAGAGAGAGAGAGAGAGAGAGAGAGAGAGAGAGAGAGAGAGAGAGAGAGAGAGAGAGAGAGAGAGGAGAGAGAGAGAGAGAGAGAGAGAGAGAGAGAGAGAGAGAGAGAGAGAGAGAGAGAGAGAGAGAGAGAGAGAGAGAGAGAGAGCGAGAGAGAGAGAGAGAGAGAGAGAGAGAGAGAGAGAGAGAGAGAGAGAGAGAGAGAGAGAGAGAGAGAGAGAGAGAGAGAGAGAGAGAGAGAGAGATTCCAAGTATGATTTTTCGAAAAGTATTCACCACATCAGATATATTAATACCACGAAATAAGGCGTTATTTGGAGGTTAGATATGTATTGAAAACTACAATATTAAAGCAGTTTCTTTAATTAAGAAGAATTTCAGTGTAATTCTAATACACTGTGATTCTGTGTTTATATGAATCGTTAACTCCACCCATGTTCACAGCTGTGCATGTACACATTAATATGTGTATATGTTAATTTAGAAATAAATAAACAAACTATGCAAATAATTACTATGTAAGTAAATATAAATGTATATCAATGTTAATGTAAATACATAAAATGAAGAAATCAATCTATCAACAACACACTATCAATCTCTCTCTCTCTCTCTATATATATATATATATATATATATATATTCTTATCTACTGTATATGTATAAATGCTTTCAAGTCAAAACGGCACACTCCGAAATGGCCACAACCGAAATGGCCACAACCAAAACGGCCACAAAACGCTCGCATGGCTACACTGTTGAGAGAGACAGAGAGAGGCCCGCGCGAGACACACTCAACATCAGTGAGCCGCTCTGAGGGTCGGAGGTGGGCCCCTTACGCTCCCGCCCACTGACACTCGATTTTTACGGTTTTTACAAGCTTTTAACACCTAACGAGCGGCCTAGGCGGTAATTAATCCAGCGGGGTGCTTTTACCCAAAATAGGGTTGTTTACGTGATCATTTTCATGCCTAAATAAGACTCAGAGCGTAAAACAAGTATCTATCCCTGAAAGGGCATAAACAGAGCTTTCCAATGACACCCCAACGATCCTTGTACAACCGCTAGTTTTCTTGCAACAATCGCGCAACACGAGTGCAAAAACCATGTAATTCGGTACTTTCCCTACATAATTCCCTGTGTGAGAGGGTGGAGGAGGGTGGGATTCATATCAGTTGGTCCACCGCGGTGGTCTGGAGCAGTCATACGCTCGCTACTCTCCTGCCACCACTTATCTTTCTCTCTCAGCAACATTACGTGCTGAAAATGCCACACGACTTATGTTGTGAGCCGCCACATAGTCCAAATTTCTTTCACTCGACATATGTTGCGCGCCGCCAGTTAAGGGTTAAAGCCTGGAAATTGCTGTAACTTGCCAAAATATTCCAGAACGTCACCCGCAGCGAAAGGGTTAATATGGATAGATTATGGTTGGGCTTTGTTTAAATGCTGCGGTAAATTCTCCCTATGAAAGGCTGTTGTGTTAACCCTTAACCCTCTCCGACATATGACACAATTTTTGAGCCTATTAGGGATACTTTAAAGCCTTTGTTACCGTCAGGGGTATTTAGAAACCTTTAGTTTAGTTATTTCAACCTCTGCAGTTGTCTTTGAGTTAGCTGTGGGCAGAACACTAATTTTGGAGAGGTAATTATAAGAGTGAGATAACTCTATTTCTTATTGCTAATCTGGCAACCTCTGCGTCATATGGTAGTGAGAGGGTTAAAGAGCGGCGCTCGACTTAAGTCGTGAACCAATTTGCAGCAAGTTAGGAGCATTATTAAGGCTTTTAAAGGGTTAAAATCGAGTGCAAATGGCCGGGAGAGCAGCGGGCCAGACAGCCGACTCCCAGGGCTTACCGCCGCCCATTAACTCATGTTCCCTGTGTTCTCGAGAGGCCGGCAGTGTAGCAAGTAGTGAGCATAGCTGGGAAAAATATACCGATATATGCTAAACTTCCATGTTTGTGGCACCACTGCAAGAGAACTAAGAGTGCTACGTAGCTCGTTCTGGTCTCATTTTGAAGCTTTTAGTACCTAGTTTTTTTTGCTAAATATTATTTTTTTTCATGCAGATGCTTGATTTATCATGCAGGAGGGCCTGAATATGCCCAAATGAGCCCAAAACACCCCGCTAGACAAGGGTTAAACACTAAGCTCCACCCACCAAGTCATCACTCTTGCCAACCTAGCATGTTCATCGCTAGCTCCATCGCTACTAGCTGTATGTATTCCTATCTTGTGACTTAGTTTTATTACTGTTTTAATAGATTGAGACATGAAGTATAGTATTCTTATGAATATATGTAATATTTAGGAATTATATTTTAGATATAGTTATTACCGTTTATAGTGATAAGAAGCATTTCGACTATCTAGCGTATTTTGTTATTTATTGCGCCGCATATGGGATAGATATGGTAACACTGCATCTTCCCTCTCCCTGTCCCGCTGTCCGTCCATGAACATATGGGGACGTCACGATGTATGCTACCTTCCCTCCAACACAACAACAACAACAACAACGATGTAGTTATGCTTATGTTTCATCGTGTTATTCGTTGTTTGCGGCGGTATTATCGGCGGTACGTGAGAGTTTATGGTGACATGGAGGCGACTTGGGAGGAATATAATTAAGAGGACTTTGGTGGAGGCGTAATAGACGAATGAGAGGGAAGGCAAGTTTCAACCCAAGCCATGTCAGCAACAAGGTTTGTAGGACGTTTTCTACTTCACAATTTGATATCATACTTGATTTCTGCATTACATTATCCTTTACATGAATAACTTGTCTATTAATAAATAATGGCAAGAATGTAGTTACCGGGTGTAGCCTACCGCCCCTCTTGTTTACACTAGTCTATTAATAAATAATGGCAAGAATGTAGTTACCTGGTGTAGCCTACCGCTCCTCTTGTTTACACTACGCGGACGCTCACCATCATGTTCCCGTCTATTTTGACTGCCTTTGGATAAAAAAATACATTACCCTAACCAAACAACCTAACCTAACCTACGTCCTAACCTAGTATTATAGATTTAGGTACGATTTTAGTTACTGGACACCTATTTGACAGGTACCACCGAGGATTTAATAGCCTACATATTTTTTTTCGGTTTCCACGCATCCAACACCAAGCTAGCCTACACTTTTTCTGGTCCGGTAATCGTATTGAAAACGATATAATAACTTTTAAAATGTGGTTTTCGACGAGAATAAAACGGCGCGTTTGTGCCGAAAATCGGCGGCGGGGGAAATCGGTCGTCGCTTCGGATCGTCGCGGTTTGTTTACCTCGAGGTTACTACGGCCAGCTGTTTTACTTGCCCCCTGCTGGCCACATACATGACTATTATTATAATTCACAGAATCACGGGGGGGGGGGGGTGAGGGGGGGCAGAGCCCCCCCTCAACCCTGTACTGACAGTACTGTATCCCACGGCCTATAACGCAAGTCTTTATCAAAAAATGGACCCAACAACTGGTTATATAAGCTTAGCCATTTGAAGTCGACCGCCAAGGCGGCGGGACCGGGAAGTCACTCCGAGCGTTAAGTAAACAATGCGACGCTACTTCCACGAACGCAACCGAGTTGTCTTTGTTTCGTCTCATATTATTTTTATTAAAGTGTCCCCATTGCTTTTTTAGTGTTTCGTACACCAGAAAAGGGTGTAGCTTGGTGTTGGATGCGTGGAAACCGAAAAAAAATATGTATTAAATCGTTGGCGGTACCTGTCAAATAGGTGTCCAGTAACTAAAATCGTACCTAGATTTATAAGTAATTATTTTATTATAAGTATTTATAGAGGATTTATGTTGTAGGCCTATGTAGGTAGTGGTACATCCATCCCAAACTCTCTCTATTGATGGCAGTGAAACTTTTTAAGCCCCCTACTGTTAAAATAGATGCTGATTTCAATAAGTGAGGGGGGCAAAGCACCCCCCTCAACCCATCCAGCCATCCTGTATACAAAGGCAAAACAAATTGTAGGCTATAGTTAGGCTACTCTGAAAATGACTTGCATCTGAGACTCAGAGTGTTTTAAGATCGTTGGATAATGGGAGAAATAGAATTTTCCGGGGATTGTAACTTAATTTCAACTAGGCTACGGTACTGTATAATGATGCAAACTACCCAAAACCAAAACCAAAAACCATGGGAAAATTAGTGGTAGTTTCGGTTAGCCTATATTTTCAATTTTTTCCTTCAGATAGGGTGTTGTATACTTGTATTAGCCTAGGCCTATGATGATTTGGAGCAGAAATGAGTAGCCTAGGCGTATTAGGCCTAACCCATTATCCAACTTCAATTATCCCATTATCCAACAGCTTCCAACACAACGGGACCCGACTCTTCAACAGCATCCCTAGAGAGCTTGAGGATCTAACTGGTATCACCGTTGACACCTTCAAACACAAACTAGACAAGTGGCTGGTTAGAATCCCAGACCAGCCACCAACACCAGGCTACCCAGGCTCCAACAACAGTCTCCCATCAAGAGTCCAAGACCCAGAGATGAGGAGGGGAGCGCTGCCCGGAACATGCGGAGGTCCACCTTAGCTGCGTCGCTCCCAGACGGAATTCTTCAAAGGTAATCAAAGGTAAACTATCTTAAGACAGCCCCCCACTAGCCTAGTGGGGCTATGATAATGTCAATGAAGATAACGGAAGATTTGAGGTTAAAGACAGCAAAAAATAAGCTAGGCTATAGGCTAGCCTATAACAATAACCATTTGCCGTGGGATTATAGGGATAGCCTAGGCTATAGGATTTGTTGAGGGGCCCTCACCCCTCCCCAGGACTTTATTGAAATTCTCATCTAGGCTAGTTCCGCAACCTATTATTGTATCCCACGGCAGTCACAATAGACAGGAACATGATCGCAAGCATGTGAGTAGTGTAAACAAGGCAGGCGGTACGCCCGAATACTACATCCTTACCATTATTTTTTAGGTACCGGTATATTAGCTTTCTATTTAATTAGGCAAGAATGTAGTTACCGGGTGTACCGCCCGTCTTGTTTATACTACGCGGACGCTCACCATCATGTTCCCGTCTATTTTGACTGCCTTTGGTTACAAAAAATACATTACTCTAACCAAACTACCTAACCTAATCTAACCTAGTATTATAGATTTATAAGTATTTATAGATTATTTATGTTGAATGTCGGTAGTGGTACACCCGGTAACTACATCCATCCCTTTAATTATTATTACTGGAAATGAGTATGGGATGGATGTAGAGGTGTACCACTACCGACATACAACATAAATCGGTAAGATCCTGTGTAGCGGGAGGAACTGTTTTTCAGATGCCTATTTACTAAGAAACATTGAACAATATCTTTAACCTAACCTAACCTAGTATATTAGTGGACTATTTATGATTGTAAAATGTAAAAAAATATTGTAATATTACCAAATTATTGAGATATATGTACAGGTCCACCCGCTACACAGGATTATACCCATAAATCATCTATAAATACTTAAAATAAAATAAATACTTATAAATCTATAATACTAGGTTAGGTTAGGTTAAGTTGTTTGGTTAGGGTAATGTATTTTTGTATCCAAAGGCAGTCAAAATAGACGGGAACATGATGGTGAGCGTCCGCGTAGTGTAAACAAGACGGGCGGTACACCCGGTAACTACATTCTTGCCATGAGTATTTAACCGTTGAGAATTGCAATAAGTCCTGGGAGGGTAAGGGGGGTTTGCCCCCCTTCAACTTATTCTGTACAGTATCCCACAACAAACAGTTAAGCCTAGGATTATGTGAAAATTATGTTTTTGCTCCCTTCTGTTAAAATATATGAGAATTTCAATATGTCCTGGGGGAGGGGGGCAAGGGGGGGGGGGGGGTTCCTCAACTTATTCTGTATCCCACGGCAAACTGTAATGGGAAAATTAGGTTTTTGCCCCCTACTGTTCAAATATAGGCTATGGTATATTATCGCTTTTTATCCCTCAATTTCCCTATTCTTCATATCGGGTATTCTGCAGAACAACAACTCCTCGATTACTGAATTCCTGTCTCCTGGAATTATTATTTTTCGCTATTACCTTACTCAGGGGACCTTACTGATGTGCGGATAAGTGCTATATTTCTTGGGTAGAATGTAGAATTTGGGCATACCGCTAGCCTTGTTTACACTACGCGGAGCGGCGTCGGACGCTTGCCATCATGTTCCCGTCTATTTTGACTGCCTTTGGATACAATATGTTGAGGGGGGGCTTTGCCTCCCTCCCCCTCACTCCTCATGACATATTGTCATAATCATATACAGTAAACCCTCGCTATCTCGGACTAATTGGGGGGAGACCCAGTCCGAGATGACCGAAAATCCGAGATGTCCGAAGTCCGACTTATGTCCGACTTAAGAGAGGAAAATGTCCGAATTGGAAGAGGGAGTCCGAGACACCAGAGAAAACGGAGACTTCCCTATCACTAACAACTTTGATTCAAGATAAATTACAGTACCTGTACAGTATCCAGCAGACATATATTATAAATATCACTTTCCTTCTCCATTTCACTGTCCTTCTCCACCTCACTGTAGCCTTAGATCTCGGAATTTGCCCTTAGATCTCGGAATTTTCCGAGATATATGACACCTGTCCGACAGACCATGTGGGCCCTCGGAGTATTCCCCTTACATCTCGGAATTTTCCGAGATATACGGCGAACTTTCCGAGAGGCCGATGCCAGTCCGGGTTTCCGACTTCTAGAGGTCCGAGATAGCGAGGGTTTACTGTATAGGGATGGATGTAGAGATCGGGCGTACGATCATCATGTTTACATAGGGCGATCGCCATGGTTAACTTCGCGTCTATTTTGACGGAGATTTTTTTTTCGGTAATTTGCCCCCTGCTGGCAATATATATGATGATGACAATATGTAATGGGGGGGGTGAGGGGGGGCTTTGCCCCCCCTCAACATATTATTGTATCCAAAGGCAGTCAAATTAAATTGGAACATGATGGCAAAGGTCCGACGCCACTACGTGTAGTGTAAACAAGGCTGGCGGTACGCCCGCACTTAACATTCTTGCCTCATATATATTGCCAGCAGGGGGCAAATAACCGAAAACATCGCCGTCAAAATAGACGCGAACTTAACCACGGCGATCGACAAATGTAAACATGACGGTGGCGTCTATTTTGACTGCTTTTGGATACAATAATATGTTGAGGGAAGCTTTGCCCCCCCTCACCTCCCCATGACATATTGTCATCAACATATTTATCGCCAGCAGGGGGGAAATAACCAAAAACAAAATCGCCGTAAAAATAGACGCGAAGTTAGCCGCGGCGATCGCCCTATTTAAACATGACGAACATACGCCCGAAAACTACATCCATCCCTATTTCTTATTTTGTCAATTTGATTTTCACTCCCCTATAACATTAGGAGTTATTTTTGTACAACCAGTCCAGGACACTTTGTTTACATTCTAGCCTCCTTAGATGCTCCTTCCTGATGTTTAGTAGCCAATCAGAGTGGAGCTTCACCTACAAGAAGTCATTTTATTGGTACTTTCCTGTTATAGACAGGCAAAGCTGAAGATTGCAGAGTAAACACCATAGACTTTATCCCATCAATATTGTATAGTTTGAATACCCAATCAGTGCCGCCCCTCCCATAATACTAGGATAGGTTAGGTAAGGTTGTTAGGTTAAGCTAATGTCTTTTCAAAGTTGACTAAATCGAGTAAACTCCTAGATTGTTGGGGTATCTGAATTACAATTAACAATGCAAATGCTAATAAAAAGTGCTTTCCGCACTTTCTAACAATAAAATGCACAATTACAAAGCATTAAAATAGAAAAATACAATAAATAAAACTTAAAATAACAGGAGTTGTAGTTATGCAGAATTACCAAGTCCGAATCTTTGTTTTGGCTTGAGCACACTTTGTGACTTTAATAAGACTGTAGGCAATAGGCAGGACTTTCCACGGCAATGTCAGAGTTTCTGGAATCCTGGCAATTTGATTTATCATTTGGGATTGGGTACCAGTGAAGAATCCCTTGCAGCTATATATAATTATATTTACTATTTTTTTGTATTATTTCTTTGACGAATATGTTTTTTCATTGTCGTTTATCGTGTATTAAGTGGAGGACTTGCGAGGATTAGCATAACATTAACTAATAAAACCTACGAAACTGTACGTAACAGACGGTCCTAACCTAACCTAACTTTAGTGTCCAAAGTGAGGTCTGCTGCTATGTTCTTATAAAATGTTCTGCCCGAGTACCGGCACAATTTAATAAGAGTGTACACTGTACCGGTACCGTACTGTATAGCCTAGGTTAGGCCTGCCGCCCTACAGTGCATTTACAGTACCGGTATACTGTAGAGTTTTCGGTCATGATTTGGGTATCACTGAAGAATACTTTCGCAGTCTTACCGTTTCCCCCCCCCCCCCCCCCCAAGGTATATATTGCTGGTATCTTATTTTATTGTAGTTTATATTATGAGTGGAGGATTTGCAATAACTTACCCTAACCAAAGTCCAAACTTAGTGTCCAAAGTGGAATCTGCACGGGGAAAAGTCCAAACTTAGTGTCCAAAGTGGGATCTGCACCCTGCCGCAGTGCTGCTATGTTCTTATTTTGTATACCGGTAACTTTTTAGCCAGATTACCGGTACAATTTAATAAGTGTACAGGCTAGGCCTACCACCTACAGTGCATTTATAGATTTCCCGGCCGTGACTTGGGTATCACTAAAGAATCTTTCCGCAGCCTTATGTACCGGTACAATTATTTATTTTTATTTCTTCAAGGAATATAGTACAGTAGTTTATTGTTCAATTGTTTATCATGTTATGAGTAGAGAATTTGCATTACCTTACCCTAACCTAACTTTACTTAGTCTTAGTGTCCAAAGTGGGGGCTGCCACTATCCCCACAGTCCACACTGGCTACACACCCACTAACTAGCCTATGTAATTGGTATGTCTTGTCATTACTATAACCTGACTTAGTCTTCACGGGGGTAACGGAGACTTGATTGAATATTTTTGGCATTAGCCTAGCAGAATTTTGGGTCAAGTTTTTGTGAAAATGATAGTGAGTTTCTACGTTCCTATTGATTGTAATTAACCCGAGATGGGAATAGCCTACCCAGGTATTTTTTACTCTGCCCAGGGAAAATAATAGACTAACAAATTTTCTAATCAAAGTTTATTCATGAAACTTGGTACCGGTATGTATTTTAACCAGTACTCTACAGTAACTCTTGTATCATATGAAAGGATATAAATTAATTATGCAATAGTTCTTGGAATGCAACAACAAATATACATGAAATCTTATTGGACAAAAGTTACAAAGCTAAAACAGGGACTGCTAAGAATAATTTAAGAACATGTTTTCAATGACTATATTATTAGAGAAGCGAAAAAAGATGCAAACGAAAGGTGGGGTCAAAGGCTGAGTGAGAATTTTGAAGAACGAAAGAAGATGTTCTGGAAGGAGGTAAATAAAGTAAGGAAAGGAGGACAAAAGAGGGAAGAGTCCGTGAAGGATGAAAATGGAGAATTACTAGTGGAACCAGTTGAAGTGAGGAAAAGATATGCAGAGTATTTTGAATCTTTGTTAAATACAAGAGATGGAAGAGAAGCAGTGATTGAAGCAGAGGTGGATGGAGATGGGTTACCCAGGCCACCCAGGTGGCAGGGAATGAATGAAAGGATTGAGGAAAATGAGGTGAAAGAAGCAGTAAAACAAATGAGAGTGGGAAAAGCAGAAGGTTTGGATGGTATTGCTGTGGAGTGTATAAAGAAGGGTGGAGATGTGATAATAGATTGGTTGGTGAGACTTTTCAATGTGTGTTTTGCTGTGTCAATGGTACCAATAGACTGGAAGAGTGCATGTATTGTGCCGTTGTACAAGGGGAAGGGAGATCGGCAGGATTGTTAAAGTTATAGAGGTATTAGTTTATTGTCAGTGGTTGGAAAGCTGTATGGCAGGGTGTTGATAGAGAGGATAATAAAGTGTACGGAAGTTGCAATAGGAGAAAAACAGTGCGGTTTTAGGAGGGGAAGAGGGTGCGTGGATCAGATGTTTGCAGTAAGACAGTTATGCGAGAAGTATTTAGAGAAGCACAAGGAGATATTTTGGGCTTTTATGGACTTGGGAAAAAGCGTATGATCGTGTGGACCGTGAAGCAATGTGGAAGGTGTTAAGGATTTATGAAATAGGAGGAAATTTGTTAGAAGCAGTTAAGAGTTTTTATGAAGGGAGTGGAGCATGTGTGAGAGTAGGAAATGGTGAGTTGAGTGAATGGTTTGAGGTAAAGGTAGGTTTGCGACAGGGTTGTGTAATGTCACCATGGCTGTTTAATATTTTCATGGATGGTGTGGTGAGGCAGGTGAAAAGGAGAACTATGGGAAGAGGATTGGGTTTAGTAGGAAAGAATGGTAGAGATTGGGAGTTGAATCAGTTGCTGTTCGCTGATGACACAGCATTGGTGGCGGATTCTGATGAGAAACTGCAGTGGGTAGTCAAAGAGTTTGGTGTGGTTTGTGGAAGGAGGAAACTGAAGGTGAACGTCAATAAAAGTAAAGTAATGATGTGTAATAGGGGAGAGCATAGGGTGAATCTAGATGTGAGGCTGGATGGGGAAATATTGGAACAAGTAGAGTGTTTTAAATATCTAGGAGGAACGATAAGCAGGAGTGGAGGTGTGGACTGTGGAAGTAGAGGTAAAACAGAGAGTGTGTGAAGGAAGGAAGGTTTTCTGAGCAATGGGAAGTATGTGGAGGACGAGAAATCTCGGAGTGAAAGTAAAAAGTGCACTGTATCAAGGAATTGTTGTGCCAACAGTGATGTATGGGGCTGAGACATGGGCTCTGAAGAAGAAGGAGAAAAGAGGGCTGGATGTGATGGAGATGAGCTGCTAGAGGAGTATGTGTGGAGTTACTCGTAGAGACAGATTGAGGAATGAAGAGATACGTAGGAGAGTGGGGCAGCAGGAACATTTGTCAGCCAGAGTGGACAGAAGGTTCTGAGCTGGTATGGTCATGTTGAACGAATGGGAGATGAAAGGCTTACAAAGAGAATATGTGAGTCAGATACAAGGGGAGATAGAAGGGCAGGAAGACCACCATTGAGATGGAGAGACTGTGTAAGAAAGGCTTTGGATGATAGAGGAATGACTATAGATCAGGCAGGGGAAGTGGTGGTGGACAGGAGTGAATGGAGAATGCTTGTGAATAGTTGAGTGAACACGTGGTCATTTGGAGTAAGGGGTCGGGCGCAAGTTGGACTAGATAATAGTCTATCAGGCGTCTGGCCCGGGGAGACGATTAATATGAAGGGTGTGCCTGGAAGTGTGGTGGGAGGGCTTGTGGCTTTGGCTCCGCTGCATGTCTGCCTACCGAGAACGGAACCTCTCCGGGTGGTCGGGGGCCTGGGGAGTGCTGGAGCGACCTTGGTGACCCTGGTCTCTGGGTCTTCTGGGTGACCTGGATGTGTGTGAGTTTCTGCTTTTTATCTGTGTTTATTTGTTGTTTTATGTTGTTTTTGTGTTTTCCCTGTTCTTGCTCTGTCTTGAGTCGGCTACCCCCAAAATGGGGATTGGGCCTGAGCATATAGATAGATAGATATTAGTGGTCCTGAAGTGAATCCCTTTGAGACTGAAGTACAGGCAGCGAGCTCCCCTAGTATCCTGATTAAACACCAGTAAACATACATAGGCTTACATCCCTTTTCCTTACAATATTATTAATTCCTCTTAATAAATTTTGAGCATGTATTGTACGTATATTTACCTTCACATCTCAAAATTTCTCCGGCGGCCGGGGGGCATAGCCCCCGGACCCCCTGCAAACGACGCGCAAAGTTGATCCTTGTCGGCATAAAAAAAAGAAAAAAAATCCAGAACTGGATATTTCCTGTTTTGGCACCCTGGCTCGAGGTTATAGTAGGCTACTTTGCGCATCTAACTAACTTCCCAATATTGGCGGTTCAATTAAATTTAGGGACAACATTTACGAGCCGCACAACAGATAGCAGCGCAATCTTAAATGGGTGATGGCAAAGTAACATAAAGATTAAGAATTTTGAGCATAGGTTTAAATTTCCGGAAATTAATGGCTTATCAACTCTGCGTAAGCAGAGTGGTATCACCCCCCGTATAGTGGTACCGGTACATGCTAACCGAAATGTCTGTCTGTCTGTCCGAGAACTCCTCCTAGACCGTTTGATGGATTTTCACCAAACTTCACACGAACCTTCGGTGCGTGAATTAGACGGTAATTATTATTATTATTTTTTTAATTTGTGTAATGGTTTTGATCTTAGGTCCGAAAAAAGGTTTTGCCCCCCCCCGCTCTGTACCTATTCCCTGTGTGTGTGTGTGTGTGTCCTTATTGGGCACACACATCACAGAAAGCCACACATCATACACATGTCTCAGATGTGATGATAATGGTGAGACGTTTGTCTGTCTGTCCGATAACTCCTCCTAGACCGTTCGACGGATTTTCACCAAACTTCACACGAACATTCGGTGCGTGAATGCGACGGTAATTAAACTAATATTTTTTGAATTTGTGCAATACTGTAGTTATGATTTTAGGTCCAAAATATGGTTTTGCCCCCCCCCCCCATTGACTCTTTCCCCCCCCCCCCCCACGCAATGATGGCGTTGCCCCATAAGGGCAACTTGCCCCGCATTTGTTAGGTTAAGTTAGTTTAGTTGACATTAGAAGTGATGGTAGTAATACTGGGGATGATGGTGGTAGTAGTGATGATGGTGATAATAGTAGTGATGATGGTTGTAGTTGTAGTGATGATAATGACAGTAGTGATGATAACAGTAGTAGATATGATGGTGAAAGTACTAGTAGTAGTGATAATGGTCACAATAGTAGTGATGATGGTGACAAGTAATGATGACAGTTGTGATGATGGTAGTGACAATGGTGACAGTATTGGTGATGGTGAAAGTTGTAGTGATGATGACAGTTGTAGTGATGAGAGTTGTAGTGATGATGGTAAGAGTAGTAGTGATGACTAATAGTAGTAGTGATGATAGTAATGATAGTAACTAATAGTGACGATGGTAACCTATGGTATGCCGTTTTGATTTTGGGCAAAACGGCACGTCTACTTTATTGTAGTAGTGATGATTGTGGTGGTGATGATGATAAGTGTAGTGATGACTGGTGGTGATGCGTGTGGTGGTGATGAGTAGTGATGATAACTGGTGATGAGTAGTGATGATTATGGTGATAAATGTAGTGATGATTGCTGGTGGTGATGACAAACTCGATATCGGTCGCTAGGAAAAAATCGCCTAAATAGCCCAACAGTCTTAATATTGACAAACAAATGGAGCGAAAGGTCTTAAAATCGCCAAACTAATGGCTATCGTTTAATCTGAAAACTAATGGGGCTAAACATGAGGAAAAAGGGTGACTAGAAAACGGCCCATCTCCCCTTCAGGTATTGAGGGATAAGCCTTTACAACGACACAGTTCAAAATTGCGCCGTTTTCTCTGCATTCACGGCTGCTTTAATAAATAAATACGAGCTAATTTTATTCATTTGGGATATGAGCTAATTATTATATATTCTACTAATGTATAGGTTAATTATATACGGTGAAAGGGTTTCGTTAACAAAAATAATATATTGGTAGTTTTTCTGGTCAACTGTGAACACTGCCGAGTCTGAGCTAGAGCTTCTAGAAGCTTCTGCGGGGTCGCGGATGATGACGTCACGAGGGCGGGAAATTCAGAACTGTAGCTCAGCCTTGGGGGGAGGAGGCGCCATCTTGGATCCACAGTTTTTCCCTTATTTTCGCGGTTTGGTGACTCACGAAGACTTTAAAGTAGACTTGTTGATTACTAGAGACGATGTTTGTTATGTATTTAGTGTGCAGAAGTGGCGAATTGCCGAAATAGATGGGTGGAAGTGAGGAACCAGCGATTCCCTGGTCACCATATTGAAAGGTTGGTTATATTTCACTATAAATATATATATTTTTGTATAAGACTCATTACTTTATTCTGGCTATCATTAATTAAGCGATTTTGGGTGATGGTTTCGGTGATTATGGTGGTGATGATTATGGTGGTGATGATTATGGTGGTGATGAGTGTAGTGATGATTATGGTGGTGCTGAGCGTAGTGGTGATCATTGTGGTGGTGATGAGTGTAGTGGTTATGATTGTAGTGGTGATGATTATTGTGGTGGTGAGGAGTTTGCTGGTGATGATTGTAGTGATGTTACGGTGATTAGTATAGTGGTGATGAATGTGCTGGTGATAAGTATGGTGGTGATCATTATAGTCTATCTATCTATCTATATGCCCAGGCCCAATCCCCATTTTGGGGGTAGCCGACTCAAGACAGAGCAAGAACAGGGAAAACACAAAAACAACATAAAACAAAAAATAAACACAGATAAAAAGCACAAACTCACACACATCCAGGTCACCCAGGAGAAGACCCAGGGTCACCAAGGTCGCTCCAGCACTCCCCCGGCCCCCGACCACCCGGAGAGGTTCCGATCTCGGCAGGCAGACATGCAGCGGAGCCAAAGCCACAAGCCCTCCCACCACACTTCCAGGCGCACCCTTCATATTAATCGTCTCCCCGGGCCAGGCTCCTGATGGACTATTATCTAGTCCAACTTGCGCCCGACCCCTTACTCCAAATGACCACGTGTTCACTCAACTATTCACAAGCATTCTCCATTCACTCCTGTCCACCACCACTTCCCCTGCCTGATCTATAGTCATTCCTCTATCATCCAAAGCCTTTCTTACACAGTCTCTCCATCTCAATGGGGGTCTTCCTGCCCTTCTATCTCCCCTTGTACCTGACTCACATATTCTCTTTGTAAGCCTTTCATCTCCCATTCATTCAACATGACCATACCAGCTCAGCACCCTTCTGTCCACTCTGGCTGACAAATGTTCCTGCTGCCCCACTCTCCTACGTATCTCTTCATTCCTCAATCTGTCTCTACGAGTAACTCCACACATACTCCTCAAGCAGCTCATCTCCATCACATCCAGCCCTCTTTTCTCCTTTTTCTTCAGAGCCCATGTCTCAGCCCCATACATCACTGTTGGCACAACAATTCCTTGATACAGTGCACTTTTGACTTTCACTCTGAGATTTCTCGTCTTCCACATACCGTACTTCCCATTGCTCCGAAAACCTTCCTTCCTTCACACACACTCTGTTTTACCTCTACTTACATACCTCCACTCCTGCTTATCGTTCCTCCTAGATATTTAAAACACTCTACTTGTTCCAATATTTCCCCATCCAGCCTCACATCTAGATTCACCCTATGCTCTCCCCTATTACACACCATTACTTTACTTTTATTGATGTTCACCTTCAGTTTCCTCCTTCCACAAACCACACCAAACTCTTTGACTACCCGCTGCAGTTTCTCATCAGAATCCGCCACCAATGCTGTGTCATCAGCGAAATCACCCATCATCTTTCCCCAATAAATTTTCTTTTCCATTTCAGACTTCCTGTGACATATGACCTGACCTAACATTTGTTCTTGTTCAATATGATCCTTTAGGAGGTGATGGGCTGGTCTATCAGAGTGAGAACTGAGCAATCTCTGCCATACCCATAGCTTACTCTGACTGTTCCTTTTACTTATATATTTTCTAGATCTCAAGTGACGGCGTCTCTAACGTGGATTGACCTCCCAATCTACCAAGATTGGAAGCCAAAGCGTCACATTTTTCCCTTGCCCCTCAACTTTCTCTTCATAATTGCTGAGGGACACAGGGCCCTGGGTGGGGCTTTGGTTTCCCGGGCATTTCCGCACCCTCCTCAGCTCCCCGCCATGGAGTGGCTTCGGTCACCCAGGCTTTATTGTGGTCGGCGGGGAGGGTTCTGTGGGGGCGCTCGGTTATGGCCTTGTTTGGGGCCTTGGGGCTGTTCGGCCAGGCAGCTTGGGGAACAACAACAACAACAACAACAACAGTAGTAGGTACTGTATTGCTATTTTGTGTACTATTTTTTCTCCATAACATAGAAGTCCGCCGGTCGGCGTCTCTTAACTAGACTACTATTTTGCCGTTGTTTTTGTAACATTTAGATACATAGCCTATAGGCTTACATGCAAAATTAATAAACAAGAAGAGACACCGTCTAGTGGGGTGCTGATCAAGGCCCCTAAAAATCAAAGGGTGGGACTTCGGGGAGTATTAAATAGGCTAATTGTGGACGTCAACACTTTCATCACTACTGCTGAACTAGAGAAATTGGAAGCTAGATTAGAAAACGTCCAGGCTACTCACGGTCGTATTATGGCTCTGAGTGAGGTGATTGTGGCAGGCATGACAAAGGAGGAAGAGATAGTTACAGAGTGTGATAATCGCGCCCTCTATGATGAACCTGTCTTTAGAGCGAAGCACATATTACAGCGTGCTGTCGCAAGTAAGAAGGGAGGCGAGAATGAGGCCCATAGAAGGGCTGACCCAAAACACACTGTACACCACCCAAAGCTCAATCTTCCTACATTTGGGGGCAAGTTGACTGAGTGGTTAGCTTTTTGGGACGTATTTCGGTCTACAGTTCACGAATCCTCTTTGGATAATGTCCGCAAGTTTCACTATCTGAAGGGACAAATGGAAGGAGAGGCCTTACATTTGATAGAGGGGTTTGCGGTAGTGGGTGATAGTTATCTTGAGGCAGTACAATTATTAAAGTCCACATACGGGGATCAAGAGCAGTTGAAGATGGCCCATGTCGTTGCCTTGTTAAAGCTCGCAGAACCACAGTATAAGGTTGAGAAGTTAGCAAATTTTAGGGCAAATATGGAGCGCCATACTCGATCGCTAGACACCCTAGGGCTTACCACACAGGAAATGATAGTCATTATCTTGCGTCAGAAGCTTCCTATGGCAATACTTGACAAGGTTAGATCATTTGAGCTGGGGGAGTTCAAAACTCAGTTCAGTAAAGAAATCAATAATCTACAGTTGAACAAAGGGAGAATGTATGAGTCGGGAGGGAGTGAGAATGTGGAGAAGAGGGGAACAGTAAGCATGACTGGGGACTAAAGAAAAGAAAGAGGGTACATATAAGAAACCTGCTCAGATTCTATGTAAGCTATGTAACAACAAACATAAATGGAGTTTCTGTGTAAAATACCCAACAAATGAGACAAAACTAGCACAGGCGAAAAGATTGAAGCTATGTGTAGGTTGTCTAAGTAAGGAACATGGTAAGCAGGGACAATGTACTGCTACATACTTAAGGCCCTGTTGCCACTGCAAAGGACATCACTTTGATAAGTTGTGTCCTACAGCAGATAAAGTCAAAGACGTCAAAACAGAGAGACTAGGTAGCACGCAAGACACCACTATATTGCCCACAATACAGATTTCCATGGAAGGTAATGACAGTAACAAAGTTTGTCTGGTACTTCTAGATCAAGGGTCTCAACGTTCCTTTATAAAGAGGTCCGTCTTAGTGGGACTGAGGCACCGAATCGTAGGGGCTGAGACTCTTCGATTACAGGGCTTCACAGGGGTTACTGATAAACAAGACTACGAGATAGCGGAGATTTCATATTTCTACCGTAAAAAACGGTACTTTATGACTTGTATCGTAGTAGACACCCTACCAGAATATGTATCTGTAGGAGTGAAGAAGGTGGAACACGCATTACGTAGCAAGGGGGTTAACTTGTCAGATCCCATGGGAAATCAGAGTGAGGTGCATGTTCTACTTGGTGTGGCTCATTATTATGAAGTAGTATACCCTGGATTTAAAAAGATGTGTGGTGTAATTTTAATCCCCACTAAATTTGGATATTGCATGAGCAGAAAGGTGCATACTACACAGTCAAAGGTCCTGGTCGACATGGTCTCGATATATAAAGTCAATGTAACCGCGGCAGAGGAGTTGGGAAGGGAGGATTCCCAACCTAGTGACCCTAAGATGGCTGCCGAGTTCGACCTGGAACGACTGTGGAGATTGGATCACATAGGCATTAATCCTATGGAGACTGATTATGACTCTGAAGTTGCGCTACAAAGGTTTGACGAGTCTGTGAGCTACTGTGCCTCAGACAAGCAATATAAAGTTAGTTTACCCTGGAAGAACAGTGAGATAAGCCAGCCTACCAACTATGGTTTGGCATTAGGTCACTTGCGCGCATTACAGTGTAAATTGTCTAACGAACCGAGCACGCGCCAGGCGTATGCCGATATATTTCGGAGTTATGAAGATAGGGGCTTTATTAAGAGAGTCGATGTCAAGGAACCGATTAAGAAGGGTAGGGTTCACTATCTGGCCCATCATGGGGTAAGAAAAGACAGCATCACCACACCAATACGGGTGATGTATGACTGCTCTGCCCATCAAGGTCAACAACCCAGTCTAAATGACTGCCTGTTGACAGGTCCGTCCATGGTGTCGGACCTGTCCCAACATCTATTGCGGTTTAGGCTGGGGAAGTACGCCTATACCAGTGACATCGAGAAAGCATTCTTGATGGTCAAGCTAAAGGAGGAAGATAGAGATGTTACCCGCTTTCTTTGGTTCAGCGACATTAGCGACTCTGAAAGCCCGGTCATAATATACCGTTTTCGGATTGTACTCTTTGGGGCCACGTGTTCACAGTTTTTGTTAAATGCCACAATCAGAAAACATCTAGCTGACACTCATGAGGACACAAGTAAACTATCTCGCGGATTATATATAGACAATTTGCAGGGTTCTAGCGAGAGTCAGGATGATTTGTTATATACATACTGGCAAGCACGCAGATTGTTTGCGGATGCACATCTATTTCTCCGCGAGTGGGTTACTAATAGTGAAGATATTCAGAGTTTGATACAGGTGGACGGTACGGCATCTCTTATCCAGGAAAAGTCCAGAAATTTGGGGATGATCTGGCAACCTAAACATGACATACTAACTTTTCAAACAAGGTCATTTGCTCAGCAGACAGGAGCGCACACGAAAAGAAGTCTGTTGTTGTTCCCCAAGCTGCCTGGCCGAAGAAGTCTGTTGAGCAAAGTTGCGCAATTTTTTGATCCTTTGGGTCTAGCATTACCTGTTACCATAAGAGCTAGGATTCTAATGCAGGAAGTTTGGAGACGTAAAATAGGATGGGATGACAGTTTGCCCGAGAACCTGAATTACCAAGGGACATTGTTGTTGAATGAGTATGCCATCTTACTTGAATCTTACTTGAAGTCGTCTAGAGGTCCCGTCCTCACAGTCGTGGTCCGCCACCGCTGCGTCCGTCCCGTGCGTCCCTTCGAAGGAGGTCCGTCTGGTCCGGTATAGAGTTTGAGGCCGCCCGGCAGTTAGCAGTGTATCCAGACACTGGTGGTTCATCTGGGAGGGTCTTTAGAAACTTGTCTAATAACCCTTTGAACCTGTCTACCGGGCAACCTATGTACTAAACCTATACCTCGTAAAGTGGCGGCGTTCGGTGAAGTTACGTTACACACATTTTGCGATGCTAGCGCCGCGGCATACGGGGTAGCCATATATGTCGTTACTTCATTTGGGGCACATTTAGTTACAGCCCGGGCCAAGGTAGCCCCGGTTAAAAAGGTAACTATCCCTAAAATGGAATTGACTGCCATGCTGCTATTAGCACGTCTGGTGCAACATGTACGCGCAGCATACGAGAGCGAATTAAATATTGAAATAGTTCACGTATGGTGCGATAGTCAGGTCGCACTCAACTGTATACATAGCAAGAAGTCTCTGCCAGTTTGTGAGGAATAGGGTAGATGAGATTAGGGCCCTATTGCCAGACGTTGCTTATCATTATGTAAATACAAAAGAAAACCCTAGTGATCCCATAACTAGGGGTATAACGGCTAGCCAGTTAGTGAAGTCCGAATTGTGGTGGCATGGTCCAAAGTGGCTGCTCCATGAAAGTGAATGGACGATTTGGCATGCTGTTGGTGAGGGACTTCTGCCACTGGAAACAGTGGCAGTTACAGCCCAACCAAATGAGCCATCGGGTCCAATCATAGAGTGGGCAAGATTCGGTGACTATAATAAACTAGTCAGAGTTGTAGCTTGGGTATTGCGATATGTATCCAATATCAAGCTTAAAGTAACGGGCCAACTCTGCAACAGGGGTCACAACATTGATGCTCGTGAATTTAAAGCAGCTGAAGTAACTTTGATCAAATGGGTTCAAGTAGAAACCTTTTCCAATGAATTAGAATCCTTGAAAAGCTCGAATAAGACATTAATGCCTAATATAGTGAGTCAACTAAGGTTGCACCTAGACAATGACCACATCAGGTGTGAGGGTCGCCTGAGGTGGTCGGGTGTACCAGACGGCACAAACTGCCCTATACTTATGCCAACAAGACATCACGTTACTGATCTATTGATCATACGTGCACATAGGGAAGTAAAACACTACGGGGTATGTCATATTATATCAAATTTACGTCTCGCATGGTGGATACCCAGAGTTCGACAAGTAGCTCAACACGTAGTAAGAAAGTGTGTAATATGCCAGAGACTAAAAGGTAAACCATATGCAACTGGACCAGCTCCACCTCTACCTGAATGCCGTGTAAAGCACATAGAACCTTTCCAAGCTGTAGGGTTAGATTACACAGGGGCATTAAAGACGAGAGAGCATGAGAAGGTTTATATATTATTGTTTACCTGTGCAACGTCTCGAGCGGTACACCTAGAACTATGTGATAATATGTCTAGCGAAGAATTTATGCTGGCGTTTAGACGGTTTTGTGCCCGTCGTTCATTCCCTCAACTCATTCTTAGCGACAATGCTCCCACTTATGTCCAAGCATCAAAATATCTAAAGGATATGAGTAGTGATCCTAGTATCATCACTTTTTTGGGAGAGAAGAAGTGCGAATGGAGGTTCATTCCAGTTAAGGCACCTTGGTTTGGTGGAATGTGGGAGCGGTGTGTCGGCATAGTAAAGTCAGGACTCAGAGCGGTAGTAGGACGTGCTCTATTAAAGAAGAGTGAGTTGACGACAGTCCTCACAGAGATAGAGGCAGTCGTGAATGATCGCCCGCTTACATATGTGTACACCGACCTGCAAGAACCACTACCATTAACGCAAGCTAACTTGCTATATGGAAAACCATTGAATGCGTTTCCATCTGATTTCCAATCCATAGTAGAGTTAAGGATCCCTCGTTGTACTCTGAGGTAGCGGTGTCTAAGAGATACCAGTATATATCCAGGATAATCGAGGATTTTAGGAAACGGTGGATTAGTGAATATCTGCTAGCATTGAGGGAAAGGAGTGTTACTCCCTCTGGTAGACCAACGGCACCTACAGTTGGTGAAGTTGTTTTAATTAAAGAAGATAGTCCTCGTTTATACTGGAAATTAGCCCGCGTGTTGGAGGTATACAAGGGGGCAGACTCTGTAGAGCGGGTGGCGCTATTGAAGACAGCCACTGGAACTACTGTTCGTCCTATTGCACGTTTGTACGCTTTGGAGCTCGATTCCGCATTGCAATCTGATGCTCCACCTGTTATTGCTGGGTCCGAGGATTCTCAAAGGAACAACTCGCCTCCTACTGATGGTGATCATTCTCGGACCGGGACGCGTCCCAGACGCGCTGCTGCTGGCGCCGTCGACATGTGGCGTCAGAAGATTGCCTCTGGGCAACTTTAAGTTTAAGGTGGGGTTCAGGTATTTTTTTGTGGGGGGAGTGTATCGTAAATACGATAGGCTATGACCCTTTTGTGATCCCGTATGTCTCTGTGACGTCATGGTCGCTCCTGCAGCACGACGTAGGACGAGTAGATCGTATATTATAAGATTGTAAATAAGTTAAGTTATAAAAGGCCTAATATGCTATTAAGCAATATTGCCATGGTCTTATGTAGTACAGTATACTGTATATGAATTTATCGTATATATTAATATAATTTATCGTATAGAGCAACCTAGATGCGGTATGATAATTTGGGCTCCTGGCATTTGCCAAGGCAGCAAGGTGTGCCTTTGAGGAACACCAGAGCCTTCACGAACACCAACCAGTTAACATCTATTTTCCGCCCTCAGTTGATCGCGCTTTTGAGCCTCTAATCACAATACACTGACAGCAATATAAACAGCTACACCATCACGACGCTCTCATCGACGCCATGACTGACTGACAGATAAGCATAATATTCATGTACATTCCCATGTAATCATTTATTCTTTCTTTAACTTGACTCGTGTCTCGGGACCGAAGTCTCGTTCCCCATTGTCCACCATATTGGGTAAAATGTTCTCCCTTGCCTCATTGCCACATGGAACTATTGGTGAGTTAATTCCTGGCTAGTATATTAACCCTTATAACCTTACCCTATATAAAAATTTATTATGCGAGACCTTTGGATATAAATTAGCTTGTTTCAGATTGAATTTTATTTAGATATGGAGTAGTTTTAATTTAAATTGATTTTATTTGATTCATTATAGCTTAGTAATATTTAACTTCCATTGATAGTTTACCACACACCAATAGTTATGATTTAGGCATCAATGAGTAGGTTATTCATCATATTAGCTATCCATTAGTATAGTTTTGAAGATTGGGTGATATTCTTATGTTCTTTACTCTCCCCTCAAAGGCTAGGCTATCATATAGTTTGGCAAAGGCTAGGTTACCATGTAGTTAGGCAAATACCTTTGTAAGGCCTCGCCCAATTTCTTACCGATTACTCTCATACACCAGTGGCTTGCACTATTTGTTTCACTAGCTGGCCTTCCTTGTGCAGCCCAATATAATTTACAATTAGATCCAGTGTCACGTTCTTTCGCTGACCCGTACACACTAAAAACTGACGGGGACTTGTCCACCACTGCCATAATGATCATTATAATGACTGATACCGATCCACCCACCACAGCTGCTGGAAGCACTGATGTTCCAACACTGTATGTACTGTATGTAATAATACAGTACCATAATTATTTCTAATCTTCAAGACTAGAGAATACTAAGGATATAAAGTAAATTCAGACAGAAAATCCACACATTTTTATTTGAAACAGTGTGCGGGGGACTCTGGTGACTAGTGGGGTTTTCCTTACAAATATTGAGTAGGCTATATTTGACTATTATTGCTTTGCTGATTCAGTCCTTTCAATGCATTAATATTGTGCACAGTGTGACTACATTTTGACACATGTTAATGTAATAAGTTTGAAAATTCAGGTTTTGAGGTGTGCCAGGGATCAAGAACAATCCCAAGTTTTCAACAAAATCTCATACCATACTGTATACAGCCCAAAATAAGTAGGCACATTTTTTCATTAGCAATTTTGGGCTCTAATCTTATAAATTTTCTTTTAGCCTACCAGACTTTTAGCTACTACCAATGTTAGTAAGTTAGCCTATACACTCATCATAATCAAACGCTGTATGTTAGCATAGCCTAGGCCTATCTTAGGTTCTCAGGTTGTTGTTGTTGTTGTTCCCTAAGCTGCCTGGCCGAACAGCCCCGAGTCCCTGAGGAAGGCCATGGCCACGATCGGGCTTTCCCACAGAGCTCTCATTGAGTGTAGATTGTGTTGTTGGCTTAAGTGGTTTCGGTCGCGCCGGGTTCTCAGGTTAAGTTATATTGTTTGGATATTTAAAGAAAGTAGAGGGATTAGGCTAGGATATACTGTAATGAAAAATTAGGGTAGCCTATAATTGTACTCACAACCAATAATATTGAATAGGCTAGTGTTTACAAATATGTTTTTCAAGGGATTTTGTTTTGATTAGGCTAATATGATGACAATATTCAAGCAGACACTGCGGCAATATTAGCACGCTCTATTGCGTCAGATTTTACCACTTTTTTCTGAAATCATCCCTCGGCGAGTGGTTATTTGCCTCCTGCTGGCATTATATATGAATATGATGATGACAATTATGTCCAGGGGGGGGGGGGGTTTGAACACCAAACACTGTCAAATTAAAAGTAAACCCAGAGAGCATGCAAACTGCTGCTGTAGTCTCCTTGAACTGTAGTTAAGATACCCGGTAGCTACCGAATAATCTAAAAACACGCTCCCTGATAGTGTACAAGGCTATGAAAATCAGGGAAAATATTATAGTGAATAGGTAACTCGGACTTTCTATAACATAAAGTAATAAAGGTAAGGATGTAGTATTCGAGGAATTTCGAGCTTATCGCCTGCCTTGTTTACACTACTCGCACGCTCGCGATCACGTTTCCGTCTATATTGACTGCCGTGGGATACAACATTAGGTTGAGGGCCCCCCTCACTCCCCATGACTTATTGTCATCATCATATATAGGCATTTTGCCAGCTGGGGGCAAATTACTTAAAAAAAACAGTCAAAATAGTCTAAAACGTAACCGCAAGTGCACAGCCTATGTTAACATGATGACTTACACCAGGATACTACATCCTTCGTGAATCGTAAAGGATGTATCCGGGTGTACGGTCGTCATGTTTACATAGGTAGTGCGCTCGTGGTTACGTTCCCGTCTATTTTTTCTGTTATTTGCCCCCTGCTGGCAATATAATATATGATGATGACAACATGTAATGGGGGAGGTGAGGGGGGCTTTCCTGTCAACCTATTATTGAATCCCGCGGCAGTCAAAATAGACTGGAACATGATCGCGAGCGTTCACTGCTGCCGCCGTTCCGCGTAGTGTAAACCAAGGCAGGTGCCATGTAGTATGTCCAAATACTACATCCTTCCCATAGGCCTAATAAATTCACAAAATTTTAAAATCCAGATATCCACCTATCTGAGGTATAGCCGGGCGCCAATTTGCAGCAAGTTACAAGCATTATTAAGGCTTTTAGGGTTAAAATCAAGTGCAAATGGCCGGGAGCGCAGCGGGCCACACGTCCGACTCCCAGGGCTTACCGCCGCCCACTGACTCACGCTCCCTCTGTTCTCGAGAGGCCGGCAGCGTTGCCAGTAGTGAGCGTAGCGGGAAAAAATATGCCGCTATACGCTAAACTCCCATGTTAGTGGTAACACTGCGTGAGAACGACGAGTGCTACGTAGCTCGTTCTGGTCTCATTTTGAAGCTTTTAGCGCCTAGTTTTTTGCTAAATAAATTTCTTTTCATGCAGATACTTGATTTATCTTTCAGGAGGGCCTGAATATGCCCAAAATAGCCCAAAACCCCCCGCTAAGGAGGGGTTAAGGTATTGGGGAGCAAGACGTTTCGCAGCAAGTGACGGTTTGCCTTACCGCGGCGAACGAGCCCGGACGCTAATTGGAACTACGGCGAACCGACCCACACCAGGGCCACCAAATCAAGATTCTTAATACTGCCAGAGTCGTGGGAAAGTAACTAAATTGATACTGACATCACTGGACGATGTCATACAACTAAGGATGGATCTCCTACATTTCGAATGAATCATTTCAAATGATAAACATTATCTCAATTCATTACATAAGCTATATATTTCCTAATATGAAGAAAACAGTCTAATATCAACCAAACAGTATATATATTATATAATATGCATCATCGTGTCTTAATTTAAGAAGTTTACACATTAATAGGGACGATAGGCCTAGGCTATACACCAGCACACTTGCGTACGAGCTTCTTGGCCTCCTGTATGCTTTTGGGTGTGCTTCTCATATAGTCTTCCCCCGCCTTGAATAATTGTCCTTGGATTTGTTTTAAATGTTTATTGGTTGCTCGTTGGTACCTGGACAATGTGCATACACTAGCGAATTGTAGGCTACCTCCACAATAACTGTTTTAGCTTCTTCTTCAAGCAGATCGACCCGCAGATAAAGTGGAAGTTTAGATTTTCCTGCTCGACGATTTAATGCACCGTGCCAACTTTCACAATCATTGTTTGTCCTGGTTGTTTGAAAAACACCAATTATGAAATCTTATGGAGATGGAGAGGAAAATTATGGTAATTGCAACAAATAAATGCTAGACTGACATTAGGAATGCACTGGAATGTATCATAGATAGTACGATAATAACCTGCATAATTACACTATAACAATATCGCTAAGTATCCTTTGTATTGGAATACAAAATATAAATAGCCTATAATTATTTACTAAGAGAGTTAAAATAAGGATTTTTAGAAATTGAAGGAATTCAGAATAAAAGCTGTGGAAACACTGAATGCATAGGCTAATCGTATTTTGGATGGTGAACTAAAACGCCTGCTTACCGGTACCGGTGCATATTTTATAGTCAGCAGTATAATTCATATGTTTTCACCAAACCACTTTAGTTCCTACTTCTAAACTCAATTAATGTAATCAACAAATACATGTGTCACTCCAAGGACTCCAACCTAGGATAGGCTACTCACGCCGAAATTCCGCGCATTTATGCGTTACGCTATCAAGACCGTTAAAGAATTATGCTATGCACAAGCCTATGATTTATTATGCAGTAAGCAGTACCGTACTGGCCAGGAGCACTGCTGTAAGAAGAGTGACAAAATCTGAGGTTTATATTGCAGTTAAACGAACCTGCTGCGAACCGTCTCTTTCATTTGCTGCGAACAGGCATAACAAATTCTGACCGTACCTGCGGCGAAACTTCACTTGCTGCGAAACATCTCTACCTCAAGGTATTGAGGGATAAGCCTTTACAACGGCACAGTCTATGCATCCATCAACCATTCATATTTTATTCTTCCAACTCCTTCCTTGAAATGCATTGTATAGTTACATGTACCCTATCTTCTCTTCCTCTTAAGACTTTACTATCATTATCGTTTCATTTAATGACTAGATATTCCATACCGTATATCATCCTTTAAGCTCGGTTCACACATACCCGTCTGGCCCCGACCTCTTAATTCGCCGTGCCTAGGCGGCGTCCTTTTTGTGTATGCATAAAATGGACCGTGTGGGTCGGGGCAACTGCCAGAAAACTTGTTATGCCGGGACACCCACGGACACACACAGAAGTTATTGTCTTGGTCGGGGACGGACGGGACGTTAGAACGTGTATGTGTGACCAGAGCTTTACCACCTGCACAAAATATTCCCTTTATTCCACAATTTAATATTTATCATTATTAGAGTTATAATATATATTTATATGAGTCTCAAATATATCTAATAGCAGTACATGTAGGATATGCAGTTATTATTTATGATATTATACTAAATTTCATATAATAAATGTAAATTGGTAATACAAATCTTATTAAAGTGTAATAGTACAATTATAAATAAAGTAGCTTAATTGAATAGTATCAAACCTATTATATGTAATGAGTGCAAACAATACTATCTTTGAACATTGTCATGAATATAATTTATAATATATAAACTGATGCATCCTTATCATGAAAAGTAAATCGCAAGAGCCTTGGGAATTTAATTAACTAATTTAATTAACTAATTCATTGTTTATGCAAGGTGTTCTTCTCTCTTCCTTACAGTACTAAGACACCTTGATAGAAGACATACAATAATTAAAATGTAAAACTTGCAAACTAAACAAACCAAAACTGGGACAAAGACAATATAAATGCAAAACAACTAATCAAAATCGCTATGTGGAAATATAACGATGCCGATGATTTACTATTTTCCTATCATTTCCCTGAAAAATATAATTATTGTAATCTTTAAATTATTCTCACAAAATATATTTAGATAAATATATCAGTTTCATGCACAGTAAAACATAATAATTTAACAAGAACTGTTCTTTGAAGAAATCTAGTTCAAGTACCGTACAAATTTAAGCTTTTAATAAATACTGTATGTAACTGAACACACTCTGTTTTAGTAGTAAATACTATAGGCTACTATACATTGCACACAATTTCTTCAATATTTTTTTATCACCAGCCTAAACATTCTAAGGTGCTTCCCAAACTTGACTACTTCCTTTAACGTGACGATAGTGCGTTGTTATATGTGCGATTAGTTTGCTTGGGAAACAGATTAACTTGCTCATGTAGTAATGTACACCCTATGTGGTGGATTGTGTTCTTTTATTTAATAATTTTCATTTTAGTAAGCGTTGTTTCCACATAGCGATTTTGATAATTTAATTTGACTTTATATTGTCCTTGTCCCAATTTTGGTTTGTTTAGTTTGCAAGTTTTACATTTTAATTGTAACAAAGTGTCCTTGTTTTACAGTATTAATTACACAAATAACTTAATTCATTCATTACAAGAAGTGACAAGGATTTTTCAGCTCTAAACATGAAGTGTGTTCTTAAGTAATAATAATAATAATAGTTCTTAAAGCTAGCACATGCTAAGACAGCTATGGATAGCCCAATAAGGCCGATTAGGCGTACTGTATTTCCATTGGTGTCCTGTACTACTACCCCATCCCCTTGCTCATGAGGGACGATAACGACTCAGTGCTAGTGAAAAATCTTTACTGCGCCGAGCGTGGGAGCGATCCTGGGACCTTCTGGGTATAAGTCCAAGACGCTAGTCACTACACCAGCGAGCCGCTGTTAAATATTCCAAAATAATAAGCATTATAGTATATAATGGGAACTACGGTAGTTCTGCAAATATCACCTTTCTCCTACGACGATATTTTTGGCTAAAATATAAATATGTAAGCTACCTTGGTTGATGGTTTCAAATGTCTTAGCCTCATGGACATTTTGTGGTAGCTCAGATAGTGCTCTCGACTATTAATCTAATTTTTGGGAGGTATTGGTAGTTTTAATTCTAGTCTTTATTGCTACATATGGTATCCTTTATCTGACACTATTAATGACCTAGCTTGTAGACTATGACAGTAGAGGTGGTGATGAAGTTAGGTTCTACATGTTTGTACCCTGTAATGTTGAATACTAGATCAGAGATTTGTAAGCAATTATGGGTTTCACAAAGCAATATAGAAAGAACAACAGTACAAACTACGATAATCTTAGCCATATAAAGGTGGATACAGGTTACGATGAAGGTTAACTTGAAGTGGTGATAGTAGTGCAATTGACGACAGAACCAGTAGTTATGTTGACCTGATGATATCGATGACCTGAAGATGAAGAGTGATGACCGTAGCAATGTCCCCCACAGGCCCTTATCAGTTCTCCGTCCAGTGTTCATTACAAACTGGACTGACGAAGTGATAAGGAAACGTGAAAAGGGTGTCCGTTATGGTTGTCTTCAGAGTGCTGTACGTAGTCTTGGTGTGCTTCTTGATGGGTGTCTCCTAATCTTAATACAACTAATATACTATTGGAGGATCTGTTCCCATGTACAGTATCTTAATATCGAAAATATTTATCAAACCTTGGAATAATTCAGATATACATTTGTTTAGCTATTTTTGAGCCATTCAATATCTATTTACTTTCCTCTTTCTTCTTTCACATTAATATATTAAACAGTAACTTCTATATTACCCTGTACATTTGGTTGGCACAACTAAGAAAGTTAATTGATAATGCACTTAATGTACAGCTATATGTTTAACATGGTTATTGTACTATAATTTATACAATTTCTATATAAATACAGTAGAAGTAGTTGTGAAGAAGTTTGATAGTAACATTTTTGCTTAAGAGTATTCGGTTTTCTGTTCATACCACTAGTGTGCATTTATCAACTTTTTAAATCATGACTTCCATTATTTCCAGCTACTTGAGAAATATATGTACTTAATTTAGAAAAAAATGTAGGAATCAAATAGTTAAGATATCTGCTAGCAACAAAATAACTATGAATGGTCTTTCCTAAGATGAATAAAAGCATCTATGAGTAGTAAGATGAAATAAAATTAATACTAATTAAGGAAGGCAAAATTATATTACAAATTTGTAGGCTACAGTAAGATCTAGCATGTTTTCTGTAATAATAATAATTATATTTGTTTACCATGTACCTGGTAGTTGTTTAAAATTAATATACGGCAGGTCATCCATAACTTATACAGTATATTGATTTTTATCTTCCTAAATTTCACTACTGCACGTTCCTAATTACTTTTTGCTTCCCTTTAAATCTAGTCATTTTCGCGTTTACATTCAGTACACACCGTGAGTAGAACATACACAACTAATTTGAGAATCTAAAGATTAATGTTTTATATATACTGTACAGTACTCGCGGAAAGTTTGGTGGCCCGCCACCCACCACGGCCGCGCACCACCAAGCGTACCTGAAAATGGGAGATTAATGGACAAAATATAGATATTGGGGGCAACTCGCCTAAATTTAGTATTTTATGGGGTAGCCACGTGCCTTCCTGACGAGCGAGAGACGTCTAGGCATGGATAGGGTGACGTTCTGGCAGTAGTTAATGCTGAGGTTGTCCCATAAGTCCTGAATGGCTGCCTGAAGTTTCGGGAGGGAGGAGGTGTCTCGACTCTGCAACCCGGTCTTAATCTTGGCCCATAAATTCTCAATCGGATTTAAATCAGGGGAATTGCCAGGCCAGGGTTTAAAGTAAGGTACACAGCAATCTGACAACCACTCGGTGACTAACTTTGCAGTATGACAGGGTGCTCCGTCTTGCATAAAGTAATTTGCCCTGCACATTCTCATAGACTCCGGAAGTTGATCACATAGCAGCTCTAAATAGTTAAAGCGGTTCATTCGCACATTCTTGGGCAAGAAGACAAGCCTTCCAACACCATAGTAAGAGAATGCACCCCACACCATCAATGAGTCAGGGTGCTTGATCGTGTGCTTGGTGTAGCGAGGGTCGAGTGGATTAGAGCCGCGCCTACGGTACACTTACGATCTGGAGTTGTCCGTGACCGTGAACGTCGACTCATCGTCCATAATACCTTCTTCCAATGCTCAAAGGTCCACCTTTTATGTAGCAAGGCAAACTTGAGTCTATTGCGACGGTGGGCCTTTGTTACCCAGGGTTTAGGTATAGCCCGGCAGCGACGGTACCCTAGCACTTTATGAAGATAATCCTGGATTGTTCGTATAGCCACCCCCGACAGCAAATTAGGGTTATTTTCTTTCAGTTCACATGCTGTCAGGGTGGCTTTAGCTTCTAACTGACGTTTCAACAAGTGCAGGGTACGGTTTGATATCTTGCGCTTCCTCCCAGAATGTTTGGCATGAGTTGGCAGTGGCCCGGCGCCGCCATCACGGATCTTCTTAGCCCACCGCTGTGCTGATCTCAGTGAAACTCCGAGATTATTGGCATATATCGCGATTAGACTTGCCCTCCTTGAGCAGGGCAGCTATCACCGCAATCTGAGCAGGTGTTAGCTGTGATTTGGAAGGCATAGAGGGCGTGCAAAGGGCGGTTGGTTATGTATGTAAATCCTGGGCACAAACTCTACCCTATCACTTTCACACATCCGCTCCTCACGGCCGCATTAAGCACACTGACTGGTCCTCCATCCTCCCTAGTGTACGCCAGGCATGGCTGAGTTGCCAGATAACGCAGTTGCCAGATCCCGCAATATTTTCGGTCCCAAAGCGTCTATTACTGATTTGCGCGCGAAGTTTGGTCGCGGCCCCTACCGCGACCATACTTTCCGCGGGTACTGTATATATATATATATATATAGAGGTTGCAGGAGGAGGAAGTCAGGGAGGAGTACAGGAGAGCAGTGGAAAGACGACTAGGTGGGTTCAACCTGGAAGTTATGGAGGAAGTGGAGGAGATGAGCAAGGTGTTTAAGGATGAGATCTGTGCAGCATGTGAGGAGGTGTGTGGAGTGAGGAGAAGAGGGAGGGGAGTGAAAGGTACAGCATGGTGGACAGAAGAGGTAAGAATAGCTGTGGAAGAAAAGAAGAAAGCATATAGAGTGTGGTTGGGTAGTAGAGGGAATGAAGATTCCGAGAGACAGAAACGAGCGAGGTACGTGGAGAGTAAGAGGGTGGTGAAGAGAGTAGTGAAGGAAAGTAAGAGAAGAGTAGATGAGGAATTTGGAAGGAATCTGAGTGTAAAATGGAGGGAGAGTAAGAAACTGTTCTGGAAAGAGTCAAGAAAGTTAGGGAAGGTAGCAAGGGAAACAGTAAGGGTGTGAAAGATAAGAATGGGAGAATGCTAGCCGAGAAGCAAGAGAGAGTCGAAAGATGGAGGGAGTACTTCAGTGAGTTGCTAAATGAAAGGAATGAAGAGCCAGCAAACATAGCTGGATATGGTATGGGAGGGAGAAGAAGAGAAGTAGTGGGAGGAGGTGGGGATCAGGAGGTCAGAAGTGTGGGAAGCCATGAAAAGAGTGAAGTTGGGGAAAGCACCAGGAACAGATGGAGTGTGTGGGGAAATGTTGAGGTATGGTGGTGAGATAGTGATAGAATGGGTATGGAAAATGTGCAAACTAGCATGGGAGAAGGGGAGTGCACCCGATGACTGGAAGACTGGCATAATAGTCCCCCTATATAAGGGCAAAGGGGAAAGAGGAGTGTGTGGTAACCACCGAGGAATATGTCTTCTAAGCGTAGTAGGGAAGGTATACAGTAGGGTAGTGATTGAGAGAGTGAGAGTGAGAACGGAGAAATGGATAGGCGACGAGCAGGGAGGTTTTAGGAAGGGAAGAGGATGTGTAGATCAGATTTTTACCCTGAATTGTGTTGTGGAGAAGTATCTGGAGAAGAAACAAAAGGTGTATGTTGCCTTTATGGACTTGGAGAAGGCCTATGACAGAGTGGATAGAGAAGGTTTGTGGAAAGTACTTAGAATATACGGAGTAGAGGGCAAGTTGCTGAAAGCAGTGAAGAGCATGTATGAGGGTGCAAAGGCGGCAGTACGTGTGGAGAGTGAGCAGAGCGAGTTCTTTGACCTGAATGTTGGTTTGAAACAGGGGTGTGTGATGTCCCCGTGGTTGTTTACTGTATATATGGATGGAGTCATGAAAGAAATACTATCAAGAGCAGTGAATGTTGGTGTATCGCTGAAAAGGGAGGGAATTGAGTGGAAGCTACCTATACTGCTGTTTGCGGATGATACAGTTCTGATGAGTGATAATGAATGGGAGTTGCAGGGTCTGGTAAATGAGTTTGGAACAGTGTGCAAAAAACGGAATTTGAAGGTAAATACGGGGAAGAGCAAGGTTATGGTCTTCGAAAGGGGTGAAGTCACAGAGTGTGAGGTGAAGCTGAACGGTCAGGCTATGGAGATCGTCAACTCTTTTAAGTATCTGGGCAGTGTGTTGAGTAAAGATGGGACTATGGATGAAGAGGTGCGGGAGAGGGTACAACAGGGGAAGAGGGTTGTAGGAACGCTAAAAGCAGTAACAAGAAATAGGGTGGTCAGTATGGAAGTGAAGAAGTCCTTGCATGACAGTGTGGTAATCCCGACACTGACTTACGGAAGCGAAGCATGGACGTTGGTTGAGAGACTCAGACCAAGAGTGAGAGCAGTGGAAATGAATTACTTAAGGAGTGCGTGCGGAGTTACATGGAGGGATAGACAGACTAATGAGGAAGTAAGAAGGAGGTGTGGTGTGGAGGTAGATGTGCTGGAAAGTGTGAAAAGGAACAACTTGAGATGGTTCGGCCATATGGAACGTATGGAAAGCGAGAGAATGACTAAGAGGGTGTACGAGAGCGAGGTGGAGGGACAGAGGGGGAGAGGTAGACCGAATATGAGGTGGAAGGATGGAGTGAGGAACTACATGAACGAAGGCGGTGCTGGTTGGGGGGAGGGGCGTCGACTGACTGGGGACAGAGGTGCATGGGGGCGGTTCGTTCGTGGCCACCCCTTCGGGGATCACGGCGTCAGGCAATAGATAGATAGATAGATATATATATATATATATATATATTATCAGGTGTTACTATTTCTCCTGTGAATTTATTTACAATCTGATTAGCTCTTGCTTCCTCATATTATATTTTCTTGTCTGTTGTTTTGTTTCGTTTCTTCTTGTTTTGCTTCCTCTCATCTCTTCTCTCGTTCCATCTCGCCTCTTCTCTTTCTCCTCTCCTCTTCTGGTGTCCTTCCCTCTTCTCTCGTGGCTCTTCTCCTCTCCTCTCTTCTCTCCTCTCCTCTCCTCTCTTCTCCTCTCCTCTCATCTCTCCTCCTCCCTTCTCCCGCACCCACTAACTTGTGTCTGGAAGCTGAGGATTATTAGTTAGTTTCTTCACGACAAAACCTGATGACTCCCTCCGACAACTTCCTTCCTCGCTCCTCGCTCGCATTACCAGAGGAGGAGACGACCTATTGGTCCTTACGGGGAAGTTTGGATATCTAAAACTACTAATCTACTGACTACGAGGTAGAGAAAAGGATAGCAAAGAAGAAGGCTCCTCCCCACCCACCACTCCCTCCAGCTAATGCTGGCATGGAAACAGATAGGAAAAATACCATGTAGTATTGAAAAACTGACACGGAAGAGGAGGAGGAGGAGGAGGAGGCTGGGAAGAGCGAGAGATAAGAGAAAGACGATAGAGAGGTATGATGACTGGGAAAGGAAGGAGGTATGAAGAGAAGGAAGAAGAGGGTTAAAAGGAGAAGGAAGGAGAGAGGGAGGAGGAGCCAGATATGAAGGTAAGAGGAGGAGGAAGGAGAAGCAAGGGATGTATTGATGAACAACAAACTAGGGAGAAAATACGAGAAGGAATGCAAGGGGAAGAGGAAAGATGGAAAAAAGGAGAATTTGGAGGAGGAAAAGGAAAGGAGACAGGAGTGCGATAAATAATTCTAACTAGATATGGGACAAATATAAGAAGTAATTATAAACAACGAAGAAATATGGTCAGAGGAGTGGAAGAGTTATACCAGTGATAAACATAGAAAACGGAGAAACTAAGAGAAAGGGTGAGAGGAGGAGCGAAGTGTATGGTAAACTAAAGAAATGCTGATGGAAAAATACATGGCTCCAGTCACATATTCTTTCTCATTTTAATTGGAGAGAGAGAGAGAGAGAGAGAATACGCTGACAAATGGGGAAAGGCTGACACGAAAATAATAACAAGAGTTGAGAAGGAGGCTGTAGACTCTAATGAAATGGAATCATGTAACGCAAATTGGTGTGGGGAAATTTCCTAATTTTATATTATGTTCATATTGTCTTCTCTTTGCACGTGATATTGTTTAAATAAATGAACAAAGAAATACAAATATCCCCATTTTTAAAGACCTGAAGATAATTTTTAACATTATTATTATTATTATTATTACTATTATTATTATTATTATTATTATCACTACTTTATTATTATTATTTGTATTACTATTATTATTAATATGTATGTTATTTGTAGGGTAGTTATTGATAGGGGTCACTTGAGACATGCTATGCTTACAGGTACCTACCCGATAGCACTATCGTTAGTGAGTGCTGTACTGCATTTTATATATTATTTTGTAATAGTATAGATATCTTATCAATATTTGTATTTTGTACTATTGTTAATGTCTTGTCATGTTGCAAATTTGACTTTAAATAATATTTTGACATTTAACATGTAGTTTCTTTATTCATGCAGAGTTTAGTAAAATATTTTTTTACCAGAACGTCCCGGACTTCCCAAACTTGACTAATTCCTTTAACGTGATGATAGTGCGTTGTTATATGTGCGATTAGTTTGCTTGGGAAACCGATAAACTTGCTCATGTAGTAATGTACAGTGCACACCCTATGTGGTGGATTGTGTTCTTTTATTTAATAATTTTTATTTTAGTAAACGTTGTTTCCACATAGCGATTTTAATTAATTTAATTTGACTTTATATTGTCCTTGTCCCAGTTTTGGTTTGTTTGGTTTGCAAGTTTTACATTTTAATTACTATTATCATTATTATTAACCATATTTTCTGTGTATTTCCAGATGGAATTAGCAAGAATGGAAATCCAAAAAGACAGAAAAATACGGAAACAAAAATGAAGGAAACCAATGGTAAGTCTCGCCGGAGGAGCACAGGCCCTGCAAAACCCTCCCCTCGTATGAACTCGGTTTATGTGACTGCCGGATTGATAAAACGCACCTTATTATATTTGTGAGAGATCCTTCCTAAGCCGAATTTATGGAACTCAACTTGATTTTATACCCTGTGGAGTTGATTATTGGTGAGAGATCTTTGCTAAGCCGAATTTATGGAACTGGCCTTGTTTTTAGCTCTGGAGTTGATTATTTGTGATGAGAGATCTTTCCTAAGCCTAATGATTGATAGACAGTGTTTGCCAATATTTACTCTACTTTAAGCTTATATATGAGAGGACTTTACTAAGCGAGATTAATGTTTAAATATTCGCCATGCTGCAGTAATAGTTAGATCCAGTATATGTGAGATATTACTTAAGTTACTCAAGAGAGAAGAATGACAAGAAGACCAGAACAAGAGAAGAAGTAGAAGAAGAAAAGACGAAGGAATAAATATATGAAGAGGAAGCAGTGAAAACCATAAATTAAAGAAGATCAAAAGTAAGAATAAGAGGAGGACTAAAAGATCTAGACAAGGCGATTTGCAGAAGTTTCCGACATTTCTAATAAGTATCCACATCTCTACAAATTGATATGAAGAAGCTTATAATCTTGCTATTTAGGATCTGCATCTTGACACAGTGAAAAGCTTAAGTTCCAATCTCTCCATCAAGTGTTAGAATCTGAAGCTTTGGACAATTAAGGTGTTCTTTTTGTGACAGACTAAAGTTCCAAATCTCTCCATCAAATATCCGAAAATCAAGCTTTGGGAAATTCAGGTGTTCGTTTTGTGACAGACTAAAGTTCCTAATCTCTCCATCAAGAGTTCGAATCTGAAGCTTGGACAATTAAGATGTTCGTTTTGTGACAGGCTAAAATTACAATCTCTCAAGAATCCGAATGTTAAGCTTTGAGAAATTAAGGTGTTTGTTTTGTAAATGTGGCCCCTGTATCGGATAGTAGCCGGAGATTTTGTAGGGTCTGTGCTGCGATGGGAGTCTTCCAAACCCTTCCTTCATCGCGGAACATAAGAAAACGGGAGTCTGCAGAAAGCCGAATGATCTACACATGGCAGATCTCTTTCACATCCAAGCCATCTCTTCATGTTCATGGTCCTGTCAATGCTAAGGTAGGTACAAAGTTTATCAATTAGTTGGTGATACTAATGTTGTCACCATATTAATAGTAGATCTATTATATTGGTAACCCCTTCTCTAACGGCGACGTCTTTTGTATTTTATTTCAGCTACATTTAGGCGGTTTTATAAAGCTTAGGAAGGATATATGGTAGCTAAAAGGATAAATTGAGATAGTCTGTAGCAATTGGTAGACGTCCTTCCAAAGCTGAATAAAGTCATCTCATGGTAGCCAAAATAAAGTGAAGAAGATGTAGCCTTAAGTAGAACAGCTACTGTGGTTATGTGAACCATTGGTGGTCCCTTAGAACCCCCACCCCCTCCCTCGGCCCTACTCCTCCCCCTCTATCCTTATATTTCCCTCCCTTTTACCCATCCCCAACGAATCTTCCCCTTACCCCCCTCCACCCTTGGCCCTACCCCTTTACACCTATTACCCCCCCCTCTATCCTAATACCGCCCTCCCTTTTACCCATCCCCAACGAATCCCCTCCCTTACCCCCCCCTCCCCCTCTATCCTAATACCTCCCTCCCTTTTACCCATCCCCAACGAATTCTCCCCCTTACCCTATCTTCTCATTCTCCATCTCCTATTTTCTCACCTAACCAACCCCACCTCTTTATCATATTATCACCCCACTTGTCCAACCCTCCCCTCTACCCTACACCTAACCAGCCTAGCAACGGGGCGATTATAATTCTCCTTTACCTCTCCCCAACTCCTTTCCTAACCCCCCCATCAATCTCTCTCCCCCTCCCCTCTCTCTGTTTTACTATACCCCTTCCTTCTTCATTAGTCTACTCCTCTATCCCTTATTCCCTCCACCCCACATCATTACCCTCATCCCTTCTAAACCCCCCACCCTACCCCAACCCCCTCTATTTTTTACTTTACCCCCTTCCCTCCTCCTCCTCTCTCTCGCTCCCTTTTCCCCTCCACCCCACACCATTACCCTCATCCCCTCCCCCCTACCCCCTAGAGCTCCGGAAGTAACCAGAGCCCGGATAACTGGTGACATCTTGTGCCTCTGTTGTTAGAACCTTTAGCAACACTTGTAAATGTGTATGTTATTTGACATCTTGTGCCTCTGTTGTTAGAACCTTTAGCAACACTTGTAAATGTGTATGTTATTTGTATCGTCATTTAAATAACTTTGGTCTTCAGTCTTTTGTACAGATAATTTACTGTAATTCAATGCACAGGTTTTGTAACTTACATAGAATAATGTACTAATATTCAGATGAAATTATGCATGTAAATCTATATGATAAGGGTTGGTGTAAGGAGTTTCCATCCATTAATGTAGTCATAGTCTAAAGTTGTCTGGTCTCTGCATTCTAAAAGATCTTTACCCTCCATTCCCAGCTCTCTCTCTCTCCCCCCCCCCCCCCCTCCATCTCTCTCTCCCTCACACACAAACAAAGTATCAGTTCTATCTTCCTTTCTGGATTCTATATTTCCCTTGCCTTCGCATAGCCTATCACCATGTTTACCCAACTCTTCCTTTCTGGTTTCTATATTTCCCTTTCCTTCGCATATGCCTATCACCATGTTTACCCAATTTACTTACAGGCAAGAAGGTAAAGGTAAGGAAAAGACAGGAAATAAAGGTAATGCTTGAATAGAGTGTAAATACGTAATGTGATCCGGAGCAGATAGGTTGTTTGTAATATATTTTAAACAAATATACATTCAAGTAAACTATATTCTATTTCTTTTCAACTGACTATAAATTGAATCCCTTACCGGATCCTTTCTCGATTTTAATGGAAATATTACTGCATGATATTAAGACCCAAGTTTACATAATGAACACCATACATCTCTGCAAAATCTTCAAAATAACTTGTACATCTTGATGGGAACATTGCAATTTACCGTCAGTTGAAATGAAACTTGACTATAGTTGTGATCGATGAGCACAATTTTCAAGCTGTAATTTTTCCCCAATGTTCCCACCGTTCCCTTCTTGTCTGTCGATTGGTTTCCCACTTCCTCCTATTTCTTACCTACCCATACTGTGTCCTTTGCTTAAGCCGCTGTCAGACGAGCGATTTTTCCGTCAATTTTCCATGAGCAAGTTTTGTCTTGTTATATTTAGGGACTTTTTTGCACTGGTATCGGTAACTAGACTGAAGGTAGAGTATGTTAGGCGGCTGAATTCTGATAATGTGTAATATTCGAAGCTACCAAACCATAATTGCCCATAAAAATTGCTCGAAAAACGGCTCGTGTGACTCCGGCTTTATCTTATTTTCGTTTCCAACCCTCCCTCCGTCCAGGCCTTCACTTTATTTCCCTGTCCCTTACTCTCTTGTCTATGCATTTGTCGTCTCTTCCTGAGCTTTCTGTTCTCAGTGTGTTTCTTCCTGTACCATTCCCTTAGCTTTCGTGTGTGTCCTTCCCACACTCTTTCCCACTTTCCCTTTTCTGTTTTGTGTTCCGTTCCGTTCCTCTCCCTTTCTTTCTGTCCAATCCCTTTCTTTGACTGCCATTCCTTTAGTTGGTCTTCCTGCATCCTACACTCTCCTTCACAGGTTTCCCATCCTCCCTTCTTTCTGCTTATACCCCATATTTTGTTCCATACCTTCCTCTTTTTCCCAATCATTACCTTCTCTCCTTTCCCTCGCTTGTATTCCCTCCTGTTAGCACATCTTCTTCCTTCACATGCTTTCATTCATTCCCCCTTCTCTCGGTACTTACCCTTGATTTTCTCCCATACATTCGTCTTCGTCTTACCCATTACCTTCTCTTCTTGTTTATTCCTTTACCTTCATTCCATCCTGTTAGCACATGGTTGTTCGCGCCTCTCCCATCACCCACCTCTCTCTCTCTCTCTCCTCCCGCCGTCCCCTCCCATTCACACGGTGGTGGTGGTGTTGGTGGTGGGCATACAGTGGTGGTAGTGGTCCTCTTTTTCCTCCCCTGCCGATTAATGGGTATCTGTGGAGAGGATCAGTAAGCGATGAGAGAGAGAAGAGGCAACCAATCATGGATATATAGAACAAAGTATATGGATAGATAAATATATATATATATATATATATAGAGAGAGAATAGAGAGAGAGAGAGAGAGAGGAGAGAGAGAGAGAGAGAGAGAGAGAGAAGAGAGAGAGAGAGAGAGGAGAGAGAGAGAGAGAGGAGAGAGAGAGAGAGAGAGAGAGAGAGAGAGAGAGAGGAGAAGAGAGAGAGAGGAGAGAGGAGAGAGGAGAGTGAGAGAGAGAGAGAGAGAGAGAGAGAGGCGCGTGGTGAGAGAGAGAGAGAGAGAGGAGAGAGAGAGAGAGAAGAGAGAGAGAGAGGAGAGAGAGAGAGAGATGAGAGGAGAGAGATAGAGATAAGGAGAGAGAGAGAGGAGAAGAGATGAGGAGAGAGGGAAAGAGAGGCGGGAGAGAGAGAGAGAGAATATGTGTGGTAGTGAATGTGTGGTAGTGATAGCGGTGATGTGTGTGTGACAAAGGTCCTCCTCCCTCTCCATCTCTTCCTCCTCCCCTGGAGATTACTATGTATCTGTGGAGAGGATCAGTAAACGGAGAGAGGAGACCCAACCATATACCCACACTGGGAAGGATTACACACACACACACACACACACACACACACACACAGAGAGGGATATTGCTGATAATAGAGCATTTGATGTGGTTAACTACTTGTTATGCAAGTTAATTATAAGTCAGTATAAACGAAGGGCCCTCTTAGTTCTTAGTTAAGTGCTCAATATCGATATCAAGCTAAAACACAAGCCCAATTACTTTTTGTAGTGCAGGCATAAGTGCACTATAGCGAATTTAAATAATGTCCATTCACCGTAAACTCACATTGAGCCTCCTTGTAGCCTGAAACTCACAAAAGGTCAATTTACCCGATGAATCAACTGCTTCAAAACAAATTACTCTGATCACATATATGCTTTCATTAAATTCATTGGAGGTGTTTGGTGGTGTGGTGAAATTAATAAAACATAGAATACACGAATTTACGTCCATATAATTATATAATTATTGCAGAGGAAGATCATTTAAGTAGGTGACCGTACAATCCTAACTAACCCAGTTGTGCATTATGTACAGTATATATAACAATAAAGAAACTATGAGAGCTGGCAAGGAAGGGGAGGCTGAGATTTGTGGTGGTGGGGAGCAGACCGAGGCCATTTTAGAAGTCACCCCCCAATAAACAACTCTGAGGGGAAGGAGAGAGTAAAGGGGATGCATAGTCTTGAAACTAAAGGCTATTTTAAGACCTTTTGCTCCATTTTTGTTCTCAAATCTAAAACATGTAGTGCCAATTGGGTGTAGAATTTTTCCTGTCGAGAGATAACGAGCCTGGAATTTAGGAGGTTCTACCAAAAAATGCACAAATTTATCTCAAAAGGGGGGTCTTGGGAGTTTGATTTAGCTTGATGGAAGTCTAGGGAGGGAAAAACAAAATAACATTGATAATATTTATGATAATAATAACAACAATAATAATAATATTAATCATAATAATATTACTACTACTACTACTACTCTGGTCACATTATTCCTTTGCCCCTCAACTTTCTCTTCATAATTGCTGAGGGGCACAGGGCTTTGGTTTCCCGGGCGTTTACGCACCCTCTCAGCTCCCCGCCATGGAGTGGCTTCGGTCACCCAGGCTTTATTGTGGTCGGCAGGAAGGGTTCTGTGGGGGCGCTCGGTTATGGCCTTAGAATTGCTCGGGGCCTTGGGGCTGTTCGGCCAGGCAGCTTGGGGAACAACAACAACAACAACAACAACTACTACTACTAATAATAATAAAATCCCAAATTCTTCCCTTAAACCTTGGTATTTGTAATTTACTCAACTGCTGTTCCCCACGCTGCACGAGCCCCTGCAGCAGCTCTGTCAAGTCCCCTAACCCTCAGATCAGTCCTATCTGTTTTAACCCTTTATATCAGATCACTATATTATTTTGATATAACTGCTTCAGACGATTTTAATCAATTTGGAAAGATGTCAGCGAGTCATCTGGCTACACAACCACCACAATTACCCATATCAAGAAAAACAAAGCCTTTTCAATCATATTTTTTGACATATATGCAAGTCAAATGTTTGATATAGAAAAATATAGTATATATTTTTCTATTCAGATTCACAATAGATAAATAGCATTGTCTCCAATAGCTTAAACATATAATGCATAACTAAATACACATACAGTATAATATCAATAATATCATAGTTCTTCGTAAATACAAAATCCTCTTACACCCTCGCACCAAGTTTATTATAGTTCTATTAATATTTTCATCGGGGAATAAAACCATCGAGGTGTTCATTAATAATACAGAGTAATGGTCTTACAATAAAAAAAGTTATCAGCTTGTACGGGATTAAGTTGGTTCCAAAAATGGCTTAGCTAAAGTTCGTGCTGTCCTTGTTACCTCGGCTCACTTACCTATATTCCAAGTTAACCTATATTATTATTATCATGTTTTCTTTCATATATTCTGGATTACATTAGACGATTTCATGGAGCTTACGAAGGTTCTCTGGGAATGAAAAAGGTACAAATTTGCTGAAATATCCATCTTTATCTTTATCAAATTTTTTGCAATATATTCTGGATAACATTAAACGATTTTATGGTTTACGTAGGTTCTCTGGGAATTAAATAGGTAAAAACTAGCTCGAATATCCATTTGACGCTCACAAATCCTTCCAAACACTTAATAATTCTGTCTACAGTAATAATAGCCAGAGTAAAGTGAAAGAATTTATCCAAGTATACTGTACATCAATATACTGACGACCTTTGTATCAGTCGGATATGTTCGGGTTATGTCCTACATATCGTATATATAGAATATATCACATCTACTAGAAGTATTATTAATCGTATACAATTAAGTAGTAGCACAATTGTTCTCTAGTAGTTGTTGTTGTTGTTGCTGTTGCTGTTCCTCAGGCTGTCTGGCCGAGCAGCCCCAAGGTCCCGAGCAAGGCCAAGGCCATAACCGAGCGCCCCCACAGAACCCTCCCAGCTCACCACCAATAATGCCCAGGTGACCGAAGCCACTCAAAGGCGGGGAGCTGAGGAGGGTGCGGAAACGCCCGGGAAACAAAAGCCCCACCCAAGGCCCTGTGCCCCTCAGCAATTATAAAGGGAAAGTTGAGGGGCAAAGGAAAAATGTGACGCTTTGGCTCCCAATCTGCCAGGGTTGGCAGTAGGGAGGTCAATCGACGGAAAAGACGCCGTCACTTGAGATCTAGAAAATATATAAGTAAAAGGAACAGTCAGAGTAAGCTATGGGTATGGCAGAGAATGCTCAACTCTCATTCTGATAGACCAGCCCATCACCACATCTCTAGTAGTAGCCCCCAGTTACCCTTCAGTAGTAAAGTAGCACCCAATACCTGTCTCTCCTGACGGTGTACTGGAAGGGCACCAGAAACAGTCACTGTGACAGCATAGTAGCGGTGGTAGTAGTAGTAGTAGTATCTGTAGTCGTAATAGACCCCAATACCTCTCTAGTACTGGCTCCAACAATCTAATACCACTCCAGTTGTAGCCAATACCTCGCTCCCTCTCTCCGCTCCCTCCCTCTCTCTCTCTCTCTCTCTCTCTCTCTCTCTCTCTCTCTCTCTCTCTCTCTCTCCAGTCCTTCCATTGTGATGGAGGTGGCGGTGGTGGTCCTCGGTGATAATCTGTAAAGTCAATATTGTATCATGTAAATGCTGTTACCTCCCTCCAGATGATGCGACCGACGCTCCTGGCTGGCCATGATACACATAACGGCAATCACACCACCCCTATTATGTCACAGGAACAATTTTAATCTCGCAAACAATTTCTAAACATCATAAAATAATCTAAAAATAGCCAGAAAATAATAATGTCTGCGTTATGATATACTGAAAGGTTTAAGCTGTGAGTAGAAATTCTTGCTTATGTAACATTGGTGCTTGACAATCTATTTTGGTATCATTATGTTGTTGCGTAAATAATATTCTGAAGTGTTTATGAAACATGATTTCAGCACAATCACATCTATTATCAAGCTTTTTCTACTAATGTGACATTGAGCAAAATAATGTGAATTACACAATTAGTATTTTCATTAATTGGAATATTTGCATATTGAAGTCAGGTGTGTGTGTGTGGGTGGCTGAGTGTGGATTTCATTTTAAATATACATAATGTGGAGAGATGATGGGTTAAATGGCAAATGGCGATATATAACTGCTTTAATTCATATACTATTTATTGTTAAGGAAAAGGAGGTGAGGCATATGGAGACAAAATTGAGACTGGAGTATACTGGAATGCAAACAACAACAGATAATTTAGTCTTAATGAGTCCTATCTTGAGTAGAATGAGGGGATGGAATAAAAATTATGTTAATTAATTCAAAGGAGAGAGAGAGAGAGAGAGAGCGCGAGAGCAAGAGCAAGAGAGGCCTGGCGGGAAGGAAGGGAGAGGGTGGTTGGAATAAAGAGTGTGGACGAGGGGACTCGGAGTTGGCATGGAGTAAATGAGGTCAGAGGTGAGTTGTGGGTTAGGTGGAAGATCAGGAAAGGGTATTAGATGTCCTCAATAAAGCCGGTATCACACGAGCGCTTTTTCACTCAACATTTATACTTAACACTGGTCTGGCAGTTTAGGAGGTGAACATATAAAATATTTATGATGCATAAATTCATATACCAACAGTCAAGCATCCGATACCAGTGCAAAATATTCCAGAAATTTTGCCAATTTTTTTTGATAATCGAATGTTGACTATAACAGCTCTCGTGTGATACCGGCTTAAGTCCAATGGTTGTTTGTCATCAGTAATTATGCTATGTTGTGTTATATTAGGAGTGAGGTATTGAGGAAAAGTACTGGCGAATGGGGGGGGGATCGTGATACGCCTACAACTTTGGTTCTACATTTCTCTCAAGGTAATAACTGTGATATCCTCTTAACGAAGCATGCCTATAACAACTATGGGCTTGTCATTATGAAGTATTTTACTGTTGAAACTTGAGAGAAAATTTTCCGTGGAAGTTGTGAAGATCTGCTAAAGCTAGAGTGATCACTAATGTTGTATACTGTGAAAACGAAAGAAAAGAACTATGCCGGCGTTGTGAATAGTATATAGAACGAACCTATTCAGTAAAGAGTTATGAAAGTGGTCCGCAACTTTTAAGCCCGACTGTACTGTACGTGTATTGGAAGGTCCCAACAGTGTCCCATGTCCTTATGTGGTTCTCCAACTGGCCGGGTGGTGGTGCTTGTGGTGGTAATATGAGAGAGAGAGAGAGAGTGTGAGTGTGGGAGATAGAATACGAGAAAGGGAAATGTGTAACAGAAGAACGAGAGAGAGAGAGAGAGAGAGAGATAAAACAATGAAATTAACTAAAACTAAAGCAATTGCAATGACAAACATCAGTGCCATTCTTTCGACTTGTAGGGGAGGTTATTGTTTATTCTGGACATCCTTCTCCCTCATGTTTACAAAGTTTAGCCTCATCAGTTTTGAGGTTTTAAGACGTTAGCCCCACTAGTTTGGTTTTAAGACCTTTTGCCCCATTTCTTTATCAGTATTAATGCCTTTCATGCTGTTTAGGTGTTGATATGTTCATGGCGACCGATAGCGAATCTGAAATCTTTCTACCGAAAAATGAACAATTCTATCTGGAAAGGGGGTGTTGAGGGTGATTTTTTAAAGCTTGATAGACATCTAGGGAGCCTTCTATTTAACTATTTAATTTGATTATATATATATTTTGTAGTTCGTTTCCCTTTATTTGAGATAATTTGTAAGTTAATTCGTGTCGTTATAATTTATATCAAATTTGTTCTTCAAAAAATATTTGTTGTCCTCGTCCGTGTTCTGATTGATTATTCATTATATATTTCTATCTGATTTTCCCTTTCACTTATCTATTTGTCATTATATATTTCTCATCCATGTTTTTTCAGTATATATATCTAAATGATTGCTCCCTTTATCTTATATATTACCTTAGTATATAGTTCTAAATGATTGCTCCCTTTATCTTATATATTACCTTAGTATATAGTTCTAAATGATTGTCTGCTCCTTATTTATCTATATATTTAAATCGTATTAGGTTCTGATTGCTCCCTTTATCTTATAAAATTATATTACCTTAGTATATAGTTCTAAATGATTGCGTTTTTTTTTTTTTTTTTTGTAATTATATATACTGTATATATATATATATAAATGATTGTTCCCTTTGTCTTATTTAATTTTGCATTATATAGTATATCTGTAACTAATATTTCTTCATTTTAATCCTACATTTATTTCGAGTGGAGTAAAAATGCATTGGGTTAGATATCACGTTATATAATTTTTATGGACCCTCGGTGCGTTTTTTATATATGGTAGCCCTTCCTTCCATAAAGTTTATATTATATTGTTTATGAGAACCCTCGGTGCGTTTTTATAATAGGGTCACGAGAGCCCTTCCTCACATCAAATTTTACACTCCATAAAACTACACGGAACAATCAATAACAATTCAATCTCTCTCTCTCTCTCTCTCTCTCTCTCTCTGTCTGTCTGTCTGTCTGTCTGTCTGTCTGTCTGTCTGTCTGTCTCTCTCTCTCTCTGTGTGTGTGTGTGTGTGTGCGCGCGCGCGCGCGCGCGTGTGTGCGCACGGCTTTTTAGCCGGAGGGTGAGGAGAGAGAGCCTTCTACTTTGCTGTTCTATTATTCTACTATAAACTGTCCCTGTCTAGTAGTAATAAGGCCGGACAACCAAGTAGCGATCGGAAGGTCTGTGTGGTGTGAGTATATGTGTGACTGTGTAACTCACTCTCTCTCTCCTCTCCTCTCCTCTCCTCTCCTCCCTCCCCTCAACACACGGAACAGCTGGACATAATATACCACTAGTCACAGGAACATTGATATATTATTGATTAATGTGCTTGTGGTGAATTATAGTGACTGTTTTAGTATTGTCGGTGGTCATTATACTGCTGGGGTACATTTGAGGGGTAGCAGAAGTGTGAAGCTAAACCCTGTTCCAACTAGGTAGGCTAAAAATCGTGGCCCCCTAACCTCTGTAGCTAATATAGGGCTAGAGCAAATGGGCAGTCAATTTCCACACCTATTCCCAAATGGTTAAAATGTTAGCTCGATTACTCTAGTCGTTTGTGAGTTATAGAGGTCATGTTAAAGAGTTTTGGTTAATTGGAACAGGGTGGAGTACCGGGTAGCTTCGCAGTTTAACCTTTTCAAGATACGTTGATACGTATATATTTTCTGTTTTCTGGCTATTACTAGGGCATTCTATTCAGATTAGGAAGAGTTTATGGAAGTCAAATGGTTAATTGAGATAGGTGATTTGTGATTATGACAGTGATTCTCATAATTACAGTAATGATGGTAGTGGTGTTGATGGCAATTGTGTTGATAGTGATGGTGTTGATAATGTTGTTAGTCTTGTTGATATGCTTGTGGGTATTACTGCTGATGTTTTTGTTTTCACGCCTTAACAATCATGTTTGCCACAGCAGTGTGTACTAATAAAGTCTACCCACTGAAAGCGTGTGTTTAGCCGTGAGAGAGAGAGAGAGAGAGAGAGAGAGAGAGAGAGAGAGAGAGAGAGAGAGAGAGAGAGAGAGAGAGTGTATCCTGTTTCGCTACGCATTGATTAACACCTATCTCTCTCTTTATCCTCCATCCACTCCTAGAGCAGAGGGGAGAAGAAACGGAGGAATATGGCAAAGAGGGTCTAGAAAGAGGGAGGAAGAGAAGAGCATAATAAAAACTATTATAGTAAATAAACCTATGCATATGGCAGTAGACACCATTAAAATTAAGAAATAATAAAGTAATCAAACCTATACATATGGTAGTAGACAGAAGAACAATAAGACATAATATAGTATATATATATATATATATATATATATATATATATATATATATGGCAGTAGGTAGAATACGAATAAGAAATAGTATAGCATATAAACTTGTACATAATATGGTAGTAGACAGAATAATAATAAGAACTAATTATAATAGATAAACATAACCGTATCTCCATATATATATATATATACGTGGAGTTTTATTTGTATCGATGTAATTGCAGGATATTTGCACAAGCCAAACGAAGCAGACAAATAAAGGAGGAAATGCAAGGATGAAACAAATTGTGGAGATAAATTAGGCAGATGGGGATGCGATAAAAGAATGTGTGTGTGAGAGAGAGATTAAAAGAGTGAATGTGTGTGTGTGTGTGTGTGTGTGTGTGTGTGTGTGTGTGTGTGTGTGTGTGTGTGTGTGGAGAGGAAGGCCTAACAACCGTAAAAGAGACCTGGTGATGAAAAGAAACTGCTGATGATGGATGAAGAAGGGAAATTAACCGGTGCCAGAGAAGAATGGGAGGATAGCCGGGACAAAGATGGAAGAATGGGAGGATGGACGGGACACAGATGGAAGGACAAGGGGGAGAATGGGAAGAGGGGAACGTAGAAGGAATGGGGAATAGAAGGGAATGGAAAAAAAGGAAAAAATGGGGCAGTGGAAAAATGTAAAGGGCGCTAAAAAAGGAAAGACCGGGAAAAATCAGAGTGGGGCAGAATGGTCATGGGTACCGAAAAGATGGAAGGGCAGTGGGGGGAGATTGAGAAGGAAGGGATAATGAAAATAAGGGAGAGGAGAGAGAGACAGAGGGAGAAAGAGAATGGAAGGGAAATAAGGAAAGGAGCGAAGGTAATATGGGAAAGTGAAGGAGAGAGAGAGAGAAAAAGGAAAATAGATGAAATGACAGTGGAAGAATGAAATAGAGTGAAGGGGAATAGGGAAGGTAGTAGGAAGGAGAGGGAAAGGGCAGTGGGAAGGTAATACGAAGAAACGTTGCATCCCTTGCATTATTCTACAGATATTTTCACAGCAATTGTTCCGAGGAACTTGCTTCAATTGTGCCGCCTCTCTCCACAATCCTTTTCCCCGTAGAACTAGGGCAGCTTGAGAGCGCCCATGAATTTACACTCTACACTTCCTTTCTTCTCCTTCCACAATGCAGAACTTCTGCTTATCAGAATTCATTTATCGCCCAGAGCTGCTACTATTTGGAATTCACTTTCCCTCGAATTTTGGATTTCCACAAACTTACAAACTACAAATGTTTTAAATTCCAGTTTTGTTACAAACAATTGTTATGAATGGAGGATGCCTTTAGGCACATGAACCTTTTTGTTTTATCTGTGTTTTTCCTTCCTCCGTTCATTGTCTCTTTAAAAAAAAACAAAAAAACAAACAGGGAAGATGGAGAGTTAGAAGGTGGGATAAAGGATGCGAGAAAGAAGCACAACAACGAACATTGGAGGGTGATGTAGGAGTAGAAGGGAGAGTAAAGGCGATTTTGAAGGAGGAAAAGAGAGAAAGAGAATGTAGGAAGAAAAGGAAAATAGGGACAGAGACAAAGGAATGGATGGAAAATGCAACACACTGAAGGAGAAATAATATTACAGGAGGAAGGCAAAAGGAAATACGGTAGGAAGATGGGAAAATTGGGAAGGAAGAGGGTAGAATGGAAAGAGGGAAGTAGGGAGAGGGAAAGGGGTAGGAGGGGGAAGACAGCGGGTGAACTCACAAACACACACAATACATTCTGGTTGAGGGGGTAACTGGTAGGGGGTGGTGTGGTGGGGGGTGATGAGGGGCACTAGGGGGGGTCCCATTTGCAGCTGCTCCTTCTAATTCACTCTCTCATCAACCTCCCGTCCCCTCCCTCCCGCTAACCCGAATAATACCCCTAACTCTAACCCCCTCCTACAACATAATCTCCCAACACCTAACCCAAGTATCCCTGTTCTACCCTACCCAAAATACCTCTAACCAGCAGCAGACACAATCGTGACCTATAAGTCTATATACTAACCTAATCATGACCTAATCTACTATGTGCACCGAAACCCACCATTAACCATATATTATGCAGTACACATATTTACACTGGTCTAGCCAAGCCCTAACATGCATTAATCGTTCTCATTATCATTCATATCATGCCTAACAAGTCTGTATAGTATCCTAGTGAAGCCATAAAATATCCATAAAATATCCGTATCCATTACTAACTTTATCTAATCCAACACATGTGCCTAACCTACTCTACATGCTCCTAGCTTGCCCTGTGCTACCCTTATCTACCCCAACACATGTTCCGAACCTATCCTACATGCCCCTAGCCTGTCCTGTAAGACCCGAGGCGTGTCTTACATGTGTCTAATCTACCCTAAGCTCCCCCCAAACATGACCTTGCGAAACACACAAAATTGCGATGTCACAGTCCTCCTAATCTTAATCACAGGCATACCAACACTACCGCACTTATGTCTAAATGAAGATCCACGATTAACTTTAATATATATTTCTGTAAATACCAATGATTGAACTGGGCTTAATATGATGGCAATCTAATGTCAATGAGCAAATATTATAAATAAATTTAACGGTAAATTATATTTACTATCACACTAGTAATAGCATTTCGATATACTGTATCCTCTTTCATTATTCGCTTCTCTGTATGACTATTTTCTAGGTCTGATCAAATGGAACCATCTTTAGCGAGTTACGTTTACCAGTACCAGTACTGTATCTTATGCGTCATTGATTTACATGTAAACTAAATTATATAGCATTAATCAACTCAGCGATTCCCAAATCCACTGCCTTAGGCTATCCTAAGACATCTAAACCGCCTACCCTGTATCCTAACCTTAACAAAGCTATTCTGGTTTCTGGGCAACCCCACCAGAAGACCATTTCAACCAATACCGGTATATCTCAGGGCAACCCCACCAGAAGACCATTTCAACCAATACCGGTATATCTCAATCATTGCAAGATCAACCTAGGCCAACCAAACCAATGGTAACTTAAAGTACGGTTGCTAACCTAATTTAATATAAGCAAATAATATTGGTTGAGTTGGCAGTGGTTGAAATGGTCCACTGGTTGAAATATTCAGACATGTTTAACAGAAAATCAGCGTACACAACTAAACACGCTAATTTTTGCGTGGGTAAACAATAAGCAGTTTCTTTAAAACTGTAATTAGCATTTCGTTATTAAGAAACACAATTAAGAGTCAACTAAGACAAAAAGAAGTATGCTAGAGGATGGATAAGCCATATATTATTATTCGGTAGAACATGCACGATAGGGAAGCATTCATTAAACCCCTTCAGCTCCATGACGTATTTTTACCTTTGTTTCTGGCTAAAATTAGATGATAGTATGCAGTTTTAGAAGGACCTATGTTTTTAAGAGGGATTAGTGAGATCGTATTTACCCATTTGAGTCGTATAGGTAGATTACAAACTAAAGAAACTCGTCTAAATGGTAACCAGAATAT
>CM064552.1:41698035-41837599 GCA_032716605.1 Paralithodes platypus | reverse complement strand
TTACTTCGGTTCTTGGTGGCTCCTGATGTACCACTTCCTTACTTGCCTTCCTTATTCTCCAAAAAATTCTTCTTTTCTCTTCAGACAACTTTCCACTTCATCAGCCTTAGCTTGGAGTTCCCTTAACTGTTCTCGTTTCTACACTTAGGTCCTTTTTACCCTTATATGATTCAGCTCTGTCGAATTTAATTTCCCAGCTCACATTGGCTATGCTTCTGCTGATCTAAACTTTAGTTCCACTCTTAGTGGGTCTCATCTCGCCCTTCTTATATATTCCTAACCTCTCACCTCCTCCAGTTCTTTTACCCATCCATAACCCTCGTCTATGTAATCCAGTATCCCCTTGACTTTCACAACATCCCTTTCCTTTCTTACCTTCATATCTGCCAGGTGCTCTTCCACATCTCCAAAGATTACTACACACTTACCTCTATCTTTGTCTCTCTCACTACCTTCTCTTCTTCTTTAAAACTTGCACTACATTTTTTCAAACTCTTTCTTTTCCGTTCTCTCTCTTCCTTCTGCTCCTTCACAATTTCTTCAAGGGCTACCATCGTGGCACTCTCTACCCTTGTCACTCATTTTTTACCTCACTAATTCCTTTTACTTCCTCATCAGGTGGCCCTCATATTCCTTAAGCTGAGCCTTGAGTGCACATTTTTCCGACGCTAACTCGTACTCTGGCCATCACTGCCTCTAGGCTGTCACTTACTGGCCTAGGCCTATCCACCCCGCTAGTAACGCCACACATATCGGACAAAACTTCTACTTTAGCCCTAACTCCTTCCTCCAATTTTCCATCATCCCCTCCATCTCACAAGACCCATTAATTGTTTTTTCATACTTGCCAACTGATCATCCTGTCCTCGGTGATAAAGCCTAAATTCATAATCCTCCTCAGCTAGGCTTTCACGCCTCCCCGCCATCGCGAGGTGGTCGTCTGCCAGCCTAAAAACAACAATCGCCCCACTATCCCATCTCACTCCAGGAACTGTTTTACTTAATCCATATTTTCAATTACTTGGAATATCCAATTAAATCTGAATTGCTCATAAAACACCTAATTACTTATTGAAATGCACATATAAATTTCCGGGACAACACTTAGACACTCCTATCAACTTCACACAAGGTAACTCATTATCGGGGAGCAGCTGCGAGGTGTTGACAGCTCGGAGGTCGGCGGAGGCGTGTGATTTTCGCCTCTATCACCTGTGGTTATAAGGGTTGGTGGTCTGAAAATGGCTTCGGCTTTACCTGGGGGACTGGTGGTGGCGGTGGTGGAACATCTGTCACCAGGACACCCGGGAAATTCTAATTTGGCTAGCAAAAGAGATCTCAAATCAAAACAACAAAGATGACGTAAGAAACAACATAAGAAACGGGCATACTCGGTCAAGGATCAAAAAAACATTGTTGAAATGATCGAAAGTGGTGCACGGAACATTGAAATGTTCCAAAATTATACGAAAGACCGGAGTGGCGACGAGACCAGTGAGAGGGCAGAGGGTACGCCGCATTAGCCTCCCAGCTTACGCTTTGGAACAACAATCATCACACCAAGCACCTCATTAACTCCTTTAAGGTGAGTTATATAATTCTCATGTCATTTTAATAACAAAAATTATTGTTTTATCTAAAGGAAATAGCGATATGAGAGCATTTATACTTAGGAACAAAATGTGTGAAAATCCAGGGGTGACTGCACTAATTACGCTTTATACGTGTATTTTATACTCATGCAAATAACGTTTTCAGTAATAACAGCGTTTTCAGGCACCAATTAGATGTTATTGGCGAGACTCTACTGTAGGTTGAATATGTGTGGGTGAAAACAAAATAATGAATAGGATGGAAAAAAAGAAACTTCTTTGTAACCCTGCAAAACTTTCTTTACACAGGACAATCAATTGTAGTTGTAAGAACTTGAATAGTATGATAATATAGAGAAAATAAACTATTTTGCAAACTATTCATACACAATCTACTTATGACTCTAATATTGAGTATTTATATGTTATACACTAATTATTCCAAATACCGGACTAATAAATGACTTGATTCAAACTACTGTACCAACATTCATAATTATATATAATCTATATTTTATTAATTTCACCACAACACCAAACACCCCCAATGAAATTAATTAAAGTATATATGATATAAATAAGTGAAAACAATTTTGTTAAGTTCATAAAGGACAAGCTTGGTAAGAGTGAAAGAATATTTCTGATTGGGGATATGAATGGGAAGGTGGGTAACAGTAAAGTAGATCGGGTTGTAGGAGGGTGGGGTGTACCTTCAGAGGTAGATGGAAATGGCAGTGCACTTGTGGACATATGTGTCAGGAGGAGACTGTTGATAGCCAACACTTTCTTCTGACACAGAATGATACACATGTGCACATGGAAAGTAGGGTGGAGGAGGGAGTGAGCTCTAGACAGTGGAACAAAAGGCACTAATTGATTATGTATGTAAGGATGAACAAATGAAGAATTTAGTGATAGATGCTAGATTATATAGGGGTATTGGGGGGTGTTTGACCATTATGTAGTAGTAGCTATAATTAGGAAACAGAAGTGGGTGAAGAGAGCTAGAGTAGGGCGGGAGGGAGGTGGAGTGGTGAAGAGGGTGGAAAGGTTACAGGAGGAGGAATTCAGGGAGGAGTTCAATCTTACAATATTATCTTACAGTACTTTACAGTAGTTCAAGAGAGCAGTAGAAAGACGATTAGGTAGGTTCGACTTGAAAGGCATGGAGGAAGTAGAGCAAAGTGTTTAACCCCTTCAGTACCGGTGTCGTACTTTTAACTTTACTCAGGCCGATTTTTTCAGTTTAAATAGGGCCTCTAGCAATTAACAGGCTTCGAACTATCTTACTTAACAATTTTTACTACCACAGATTCTTCTTAAACTGAACATCGTCTAAATACAGTATACAGTAGCTAGAATAAAATTGAAAATACGTCGTCGGTACAGAAGGGGTTACGGAAGAGATGTGTGTAGCATATGAGGAGGTATGTGGAGTTAGGAGAAGAGGGAGAGGAGTGAAAGGAACAGCTTGGTGGACTAAAGAGATGAAACTAGCAGTTGAAAAAAAGAAGAAAGCGTATAGAGAGTGGTTAGGTAGTAGATGGAATGAAGATTTGGAGACATAATAGGGAAAGGTACTTGGAGAAAAAGAGAGTAGTGAAGGAAAGTAAGAGGAGAGTATATGAGGAATTTGGAAGGAATTTAAGCGTAAAGTGAAGGGAGTGTAAGAAAATGTTCTGGAAAGAGGTTAAGAAAGTTAGGGAGGGTAGCAAGGGGAGCACTTCAATGAATTGTTAAACATAGGGAATGAAACGCCAGCAAACATAGTTGGATGGGGTATGGCAGGGAGAAGAGAAGTAGTGGAGGAACTATCACGACACTTAACACCTTCATTGTTCTCCCAACAGAGTGTCAAGGGGTAAATGGCAAGACAATATTATATTAACTTATAGTTAATACAACTTCTCTTCTATTAAGTTTCTCACACCACCTTGTGCTTTAAACACCATTACTGTAGTGTATACTCACACTTGCTATACCATCCCCCGCCGGCCAGATAGAGTCCCCCATTGTCTTCACAGTCCTGGTGACACAGCCACGTTACCAGTGGGGCCACCAACTCCGGCTTAAACTCATCAAACAGATCTGTAAAGTCATTGCAGAATGTTGGTCAGTGTGAAAACCCGTCAAGAAAATAAAAAATTATATATTATAATCTAAAACTTGCAAATAAACAAACCAAAACTAGGACGACACAAGATAAACACAAAGGAACTAATCAAAATCGCTATGTGGAAATAATGCTTAATAAAATAAATTTTGAAATAAAAGAACATAATCCACTATATCTAGCTCTTACAGTCCAGGTATATAATATATTACTAAGTACATACAGCTTGTAGATTGTTAACTGTGCATAAAACTTCAACTAACATACTTGTTATCTAATTTGCATGTACAGGGACTCCTCACTTAACCCTTAACCCTTGTCTAGCAGGGTGTTTTGGGCTCATTTGGGCATATTCAGGCCCTCCTGCATGATAAATCAAGCATCTGCATGAAAAAAAATTATTTAGCAAAAAAACTAGACACTAAAAGCTTCAAAATGAGACCAGAACGAGCTACGTAGCACTCGTGGTTCTCTTGTAGTGGTGCCACGAACATGGAAGTTTAGCATATATCGGTATATTTTTCCCAGCTATGCTCACTACTGGCTACACTGCCGGCCTCTCGAGAACACAGGGAACATGAGTTAATGGGCGGCGGTAAGCCCTGGGAGTCGGCTGTCTGGCCCGCTGCTCTCCCGGCCATTTGCACTCGATTTTAACCCTTTAAAAGCCTTAATAATGCTCCTAACTTGCTGCAAATTGGTGCACGACTTAAGTCGAGCGCCGCTCTTTAAGGGTTAAAGAGTGGCCAACGTACCCATGTATTTCATTCAAATCAATGGAACACTGCGGGCGACGTACCCATATGATTAGTATTTCCCGCGTAAAAACAGGTTTGACAACCGAAGAGAGGAAAACCTAATACAGTAAACTTCCGTTAATCCGAAGGGCAGCGGACCGGCCCTCGTTCAGATTAGTGGATTTTTCGGATTATCGGACTTTACCCCTATGAACCTGTGTATGACGAAAACATTGAGGCATTAGGCCACCCAAATGACACAATGGTGCACACACACATATCATATGTTCATGAAATCACTTCAAAAGTTTACCATAGTCATTGTAGCCTATTACCTACTTCAAAACATTCAGATTAATGGTCAAAGGAATCTGCTGATATAAACGTCTTCTTCTTCTTCCGTCTACTAGCGAGTTTGTCTTGCTCTTGAAGATCAGATCAGATGTGGTTCGGGAAGTAATGCCTTAACAACGGCACTTCCCTGAGAGGTTCTTGTAATTTTCATTTTGTGATTTTCCTTTTGTGACGTGCTCTGTTATATTATATTGTATTGAAAGCACCCTTGTCTTGTTGTCTTGAAAGCACCCTTGGGACGCTCCGATCACTGAACTATAAATAGTAGCGTATCGGAACGTCCAAAGGTGCGTTTTCAAGCTCAAGACTAATACGTCCAAAGGTGCGTTTTCAAGCTCAAGACTGAATGCGCTTGCAGAAAATGCGGTACAAGCCAGTAGCGCATCGGAGCGTCCCAAGGATGCATTCAAGAGCAAAACAAACTCTCTAGCAGACGATGTGGAAGAAGAAGAAGAAGTAGGTGTTTACGTTTATATCAGTAGCTTCCTTTGACCATTAATCTGAATGTTTTGAAGTAGGTAATAAATAGGCTACAATGACAATGGTAAACTTTTAAAGTGAATTCATGAACATATGATATGTGTGTGCTCCATTATGTGTCATTTGAGTGGACTAATGCCTCAAAAAGGGGACTTTGGGACTTCTTGAAATTCGGACCATCGGGTGAATTAGGATTTGGCCTCAAATTGAAAAATTCGGACTATTGGGAGATTCGAATCATCGGTTGTCGGATTAACGGACTTTTACTGTAGTTTCATTATTCCACTGTTCATTAAATAGGAAACAAAATTCACGTAATATTGCTATACTCATTATTAACCCAGTGAGACCCAGCGTCGCACGTGATGCGTCGGCAGTGTTTGATCACCAACTCCCAGCGACGCATCACGTGCGTCCGACATATAAAAAACACTTACGTGGCTCGTAAGGTAGGAAATGGCGGGAGAATAGGAGGGGGAGGTACCGTAGTGTGTGTGGGAGCCGGGCCAGTAGGTGTGAGCGGGCCGAGACAGCCGCGCGGCTGGTGGTGGTGGGCTTAGTGGGGATACTTTACACCCTTAGTTCACCGCCACTTTGAACCTTCATTACTCCGGTCGTATGGGAGCTAGAGGCTTGAGATTTATGTGAGACACTCCTTAGGATGTATGCCGTACAATGCCATACTCAGTTTTTACCCTAGTGCTCCCGGGCGGGTGGTCATGCGGGGGAGACTAACTTTCGAACCCCCCCCCCCCCCAAATGACCGAAATGAGTTTTTTTTTCATTTATCACCATTCTCTTCCATTTTGGCTCAAAAACAAATTTGAGGCTTCCCCCCCCCCCCCAAATGTCCGAGGTGATTTTTTTTTTTTTTTTTCATTTCTCATCCTTGTCTTCCATTTTAGCAAAAAAAAAAAAAAAGAAGTGAAAATGGCTTGGGACTGGGGTGAACAAAATATTATAACTAGCCGGGGCTCAACGGGTTAAGTTGTATATCACACAAGAATTGTTCAAAATTACAAAAATAATAATACAAAAAACACAATTGCTTCATTTGCAGTGGCTTCATTTAAAATCTCAATTTTCAGGAACGCAATTTCAATTTTAAGTGAGGAATTAGTGTATAGCTTATACAGTACTGTACTAGAAACTAGAAGACACAAAAGTAATATACGATAACCCTCTATTGATAAGTGTAATAACAAGTAGGTAATTAATCATTCCAACAATACCAGCTTCTACTCACCAGGCGGCATGATCCCCTCAGTCATACGTGTACCACCAAAGGGAGCAATGGTGTTACAGTGGATGTTGTACTTATTGCCCTCTATAGCCACAGTGTTACTCAGACCCAGCAGACCCAACTTGGCCGCACTGTGGAGGAATACAAGCAGTACATACAGTATACCGGTATATATAACAAAAATTCTAACCTATCACACATACTGTATCTTGCATATAGTGAAATCAAACGAAGAGTAATAAACACAGACATCTCAAAATCATCTAACTCATATTAGGCAATTAGGTAAATACACCTACAGTACTTTGATAACAAATGCAGATACAATTGCTTACATAAAACAACCTTTCCATTTCTTCACTGACTGACCTGTAGTTAGCCTGTCCGAAGTTACCGAAGATGCCAGAGGTGGAGGCAGTCATGATGATGCGACCGTAACCTTGTTTCTTCATCACCGGGAAGGCTGCTCGGGTGACCAAGAACGATCCACGCAGGTGGACCCGGTGAACCAGGTCTGAGGGCAGGAAGAAGGTCAAGGCATATAGTCTGTAGCCAACAAACACAATTTATTTTTTCAGAGGACATCACGCGTGTTGGATTTTGTGCATGTAAATATTATGTAAACACTATGCTTGGTTCCAAGCCAAACCTCAAAGTCGTCCTTTCTTATACAGTATAATTATTGCCAATTTATGCCCTCATTATGCTATATACTTATGTCATTAGTACTTTATGACTTCAGACTTCCCATTTTTTATGAACAAAAATCATTATTGTTTGGGTTCTTATTAATTTGTGGATAATTTCTAATGCAACAAAACTGAAAACAATGAATATCCTATCAACACATAACTAAACAAAATTACAAACAAGTCAATAACATATATTCTCAAAAGTTTTCACTCACATATGGGCGTGGCCTGTCAACGTGAACAAATTTCCCCTCACCCCCCCTAACCTGGGATTGTTTTCCCATAGTGACAGGGCAGGCAGGCTACATCCACATGCGAGTGAAATCATCAGGGAATATATTTCATTGACTCTTCCTCATTTTGTGTATTTATGTGTTGGTAGGATATTATTTTTTTCAATTCCATTGGATTATAAATCATCCACATATTAACCCTTCAGATCTGGCTATGTTCAAACCTTCGTGGGCTTCAGATCCTGGTGTTTTTCGTGAATTTCACATATTCATATCCCCACAATTAACTAAAGCCCCACGGGTCCTTCAAATAGTCACGCCACCCCGCTCCCGGCTGCGCATTTTACGAAAGAAAATTACCCAACTTAGGTTATACATATATCAGGAGGCACTACTCGTTATCTTATGAATGGTGACGATTAGAACACTCTAGATCAAGTAATTTTGTTTTGATGGTGAAAGTATACGGGTTAGTTATGGCCACCGCAAGCCTGAATCCTTATGAATGCTTGATTATTGGCATTTTCGGATATACAGTACATATCTCCGCTATTAAATTGCCTAATCTAGGTTATCAGATGCAGTACTAACTGTTATTCTGCGAATGGTGAAGACAAGAACATAGTGCATCAAGTTGTTCTTGTTTGAGGCGGAATATATAATTGTTTGCTTGGTCTCGTGACCTAAACTTGTGCGATTGCGCCACCTCCATACCGGCGACTACGGATACAGCTTATTTACACTTGTTCAACTATTGACCATGGATTACAGTATCATTAACCCTCAACTCGCGGCGACCGTCGTATGACGGGAGAGAAAATTGGCCTATCCTGCGGATTTTGAGGCCATTATGAGATATGAGAGAGAGACCGGGCGTTGCAGGGACGACCTTCAACTGTTCGCCACGGGAGCGCGGCGCATACTGAACATGGTCCTACCCAGACCTACCTACCTCTCTCTCGCACCCTACCTCACACCCGGAAAAACACGAAATTGCCAATAATTTAGCAATATTGCCCTTCGGTTGCACGATCGTTGCAAGATAACCAGATATTGTACAGGGATAATTCAGGTCTCATTGGAAAGCTATCTTTGCACTTTCACGGATATATAATTGTATTACGCTCTGGCTCTTGTTTAACCCTTAAAGAGCGGCGCTCGACTAAGTCGTGCACCAATTTGCAGCAAGTTAGGAGCATTATTAAGGCTTTTAAAGGGTTAAAATAGAGTGCAAATGGCCGGGAGCACAGCGGGCCAGACAGCCGACTCCCAGGGCTTACCGCCGCCCATTAACTCATGTTCCCTGTGTTCTCAAGAGGCCGGCAGTGTAGCCAGTAGTGAGCATAGCTGGGAAAAATATGCCAAAATACGCTAAACTCCCATGTTACTGGTATCACTGTATGAGAACCACGAGTGCTACGTAGCTCGTTCTGGTCTCATTTTGAAGCTTTTAGCGCCTAGTTTTTTGTTCATGCAGATACTTGATTGATCATTCAGGATGGCCTGAATATGCCCAAAATAGCCCAAAACACCCCGCTAGACAAGGGTTAAGCATGAAAAAGAGCATGGAATTAATGTAATTTTCGGTAAATATAGCCACCTGGCGCGACAGTGATATCCCCCACCCCCGCTCTTTGAGAGTTAATAATAGTGAATATTTATTATGGATATATTTCACCATTGTAGCCATTCTCAAGTCACTGTCCACTGCTTTTATGCATCAATTCGGACTGCAGAAAATCATCGACCGCTTGGTTGTGGCTGTGACGAAAGCATGAGTCAGCTGACTGACTGACTGTGTGTGCTTGTTCTTGCGCATTTCGTGGACCGCCCACCATGACAACTCAACTTTCTCTACTGCGGTTTTAAGTGATTTTATAGCACTATAATAGCTCCCGGAGCTCAGGCGGGCATCCGGTATGCGCAGTAAAGAGTCGATTTGCCCGCCAGGGCGGCAAATCTGGAGAGGATGGATTAAATGGCCTAACCTAGTTAAGACATTTTACAAAATGCACCATTCGCTGTTCTCTTGCAAATTACAGTAAAACCTCGCCCATCCAGACTAATTGGGGGAGAACCCTGTCTGGATCTGCCATAAGTCCGGACATATATTCAGCCATCCAGACAAATCCGGATGGCTGAAACTTGAGTCCGGATATCTAACTTAAACAACCAGACTTAGGTTTCAGCCATCCAGACAAATCCGGATGGCTGAAACATGAGTCCAGATATCTAACTTAAACAACCAGACTTAGGTTTCAGCCATCCAGACAAATCCGGATGGCTGACATACAAGTCTGGATATCGAACCATGGATGTAAATAATATGTGTGGAAACTTGTATTCGTTTCAATCGTTTCCGGATTGACTTATATTTTTCCCAAGCCATCCAGACAAGTCTGGTTGGCTGAAACATGAGTCTGGATCTCTTGGGTTTCCGGATCTGAGGGCTCCGGATGGGAGGGGTTTTACTGTACAGTATGCAGTTTTTAACGCCATGCACTCCCTTGATTGACATGGACATTTCCGAATGATGAATACTAGAACCCTCTACACCAAATGGTTCAGCTTTGACGATGAAAATAAAAGGGTAAGTTTTGCCGTGTCATGGCATTATCGGTAGAGTTTCAAGAATGTCGGAATTTTGACATATTCATACCTCCACAAAAAATAGCCTAATCTAGGTTATACATTATATCAGGAGGCAGGACTCACAGTTATCTTGCAAATGGTGAAGACTAGCACATTGTACACCAAGTGGTTCTCGTTTGAAGGGAAAAATAAAACAATTGTTTTTGCCCTTTGACTATGTTTCCTTCGATTGCGGAGAGGCCATACCGGCAGCTACGGCTTTAGCTTATTTACTCTCGTTCAACTATTGATAATTTATTATGGATTATGTAATATAATTGAGTTTGTTATTTGTGTAACCCTAAGTTTGGCCCTGAAATATGTCAAATGATGATGATGCAGTTTTTACCACTATGTACTCCCTGCTGAATAGCAGGGCTAAGGTGGGTGCCCTGATGATCAGGGACATCAGTGAACACTTGCCACAGATTGCTAGACCACAGCACAAGCGGCTCGCTTGGTGTAGTGACTAGCGTCTCGGACTTCCACCCAGAAGGCCCGGGTTCGCGCCCACGCTCGGCGCATTAAAGATTTTTCACAAGCACTGAGTCGTTACCATCCCTCATGAGCAAAGGGATGGGGTAGTAGACAGGACCCCAATGGAAATACGCCTAATCGGCCTTATTGAGCTATCCTTAGCTAGCTTAGCATGCGCTAGCTTTAAGAACTATTATTATTATTATTATTATTATTATTATATCTGTTGCATAAAATAAAATAATCTCATACTTAATGATTTGAAAAAATTCAACAGTTAACTTAAGAAGTGCGCAGGGGGGGGGGGGGGAGAGATTACACCATAGCCCTGTGCAGACCTATATCACTGTTTCCATTCACTAAAATCCTTATCTTACCATAAATATCATTAATACTTATCCATATGCACCTATTTTATGTTTAATATGAAGATATTAACCTGTTACAACAATAAAACAAGTGGAAACAGTGTTTGGCTGGTCAAAATCGCGAAATGAGAGCGAGAGTTACATTCATCAAGTGTGAGCCAGCCTGGCCAACATCCACCCCTCACGATGCCTGGAGCGACACTGACGTCTCTCTCCTTATCTCTTTCTCTTTCTCACGCTTGGTAACACATATGACCACACCCTGCTAGCAACTCGCTATTGTTAGCACGAAAATATACCTAAGAATAAGGGAATAACAGGGAAAATAGGTGATAATTGAAGGGGGGGGGGGGAAAGGGGGTAAGGAGGGGATGTGGAAAAGTGATATTTGGCATGGAAAAAAAAAAAAAAAAAAAAAAAAAATCAATTGCTACTGGGGTGGTTTAATTTTTTTTTTTTTTAGGCCTAGGATCATAAGAGTCTTGCCGCAGCTGACCGGTAAATCTCATAAGAGTCTCCCCGCACTTGACGGGTTAATCATGGACTTGACGACTTAATTTCATAAACTTTTCTTATCCAGGTACTTTCTCTGCGTAATATTTGTATCCCCCCACTTCTAATTGAGATCAATTCAAGTAAGCGGACAAGGGTTGAATATTCCGATCACAGTGCGTAACTTTATCCATTGGAATTATGAACTCCCATGACAATTTACCACTATGAACATTATTCACTATTGCCACAGGCTGTAGCGCGGTTCGTAGAGCACTCGCCTGCAAACCATGAGGTCGACGGTTCGAGTCTCGGGCCAGCCAGTGTGCTATTTGGCAGATGCCAGTGCTGTGGTCTAGCAATCTGTGGCAAGTGTTCACTGATGTCCCTGATCATCAGGGCACCCACCTTAGCCCTGCTATTCAGCAGGGAGTACATAGTGGTAAAAACTGCATCATCATCATTTGACATATTTCAGGGCCAAACTTAGGGTTACACAAATAACAAACTTAAAGGAAACTTTCTTCTTTGTGATTCTGGTTAGAAAATATATTTGTGTTAGCATGCTAATCGCTTCATAATATTTATTGTATATAATTGTAGTTTCTTTATTCATGCAGAGCCTCAGTTTAGTAAAATTTACCAGAACGTCCCCGACTACCCAAATTGACTAATTCCTTGAACGTGACGATAGTGCGTTGTTATGTGTGCGATTAGTTTGCTTGGGAACCAGATTAACTTGCTCATGTAGTAATGTACACCCTATGTGGTGGATTGTGTTCTTTTATTTATAAATTATTATTTTACTGAAGCATTGTTTCCACATAGCGATTTTGATTAGTCGTTTTGTCTTTTTACTGTGTTCGTATAAGTTTTGGTTTGTTTATTTTGCAAGTTTTACATTAGAATAAGTATATTCTTTTTAACAAGAATGATACTTCAATTTCTCGGCAATGTTTGCCTTACCCAATCTCGTCTACTAAATTAATCTAACAGTAACTCCTAGGTTTCCTGTCTTTTAAAAAAATTATGGGTCTTGCCATTACACTTCTGTGACTTCAATTTAATCTTATTTACAGTATTCCCACAATCAGTAATATTTTCTTGCTGTCTTCAGACTAGGAAAACTACTCATCAGATTGAATTAACTCACTATAATTTACATAATCAATAAGATTCCTAAACTCCATCTAGCTAATAGCTTATGGCTTAACAAACAAACAGAAGAAATATACTGCACAATATCATCATCCAATCAGCTGGAAGTAGACTCAAGCTGAAAGCAATCAAGTGCAATCTCACTAGGTTAAACAAAAAAAACTACCCGGTATTGTATACTGTAGGTATCTGATTTATACTTAATCTGTCTTTTTTAGACATAATCTAAGAGACTGAGGCAAAATGTCTGAACAATATTTTTTAGCTAGCCATTTTACTATCGCTTTCAGAATATTCTAACAGACTTAAGGTACGCATTCGGATAATTGATCCATTTCGGACTATCACGGAGATAAAACACAGAATTTTTTGCAATTAGTTCCCCCCCTCTCTCTCCCCCACCCCACTCACACCAATCAGTGTCGGAGGTGCGGGGGAAGGATCGGTCTGTGTTCACCAGTTTTTCAATACAGCCAAAGTCGTTCAAGGCTATCTGAATGATCTTAGTCTCTAGCTCTATTTTAAAAGGTGTCTTAAGCCAGTATCACACAAGAGCTTATACTGTATAGTCAACATTCGACGATTAAAACATTTCTGGCATTTCAGGAATATTTTGCACCGGTATTGGAAACTAGACTGATGGTAAATTAATTTAGGTGCCCGAAATACTTAAAATGCTGACCTCATAAGCTGCCAGACCAGTGTTGAGGATAAATTTTGAGGGAAAAAGCACTCGTGTGATACCGGCTTTAATATACTGTACATTCGTCTTCAGTAAGTATTAATCAATCACTCAGTATTTTATATATGCTCTCTCTCTCTCTCTCTCACACTGTCTTTCCAAACCTGTAATTTATTTGTATGCAATCACATAAAATATACAGTACATACCCACCCATTTGTCTCACTCTTCTTAAAGATATCTCTCTTCCCCACTCACCCCAATCAGTGTCGGAGGTACGAGGGAAGGAGCGGTCTCGGAGAATACCAGCATTGTTCACCAGAATGTCAATACGGCCAAAGTTGTCCAGGGCCGTCTGTACGATCTTGTCCCCAGCCTCCACCGAGTCATAGTTGGCCACCGCTGCACCTCCTGAAGAGAGAGACAATATGGGGAAGATAGAGATTAGAGATGGAAACATATATGGAGAGAATTGGATAAGATGTAGCAGGAGATGAGTGGTCAAATAGAGTGGGGTATGAGAGGGAATGAAGATACTGTAGCTAGGATGAGATAAAGATGCATGAGAGAGTGAGGGAAAGATGGAAGCAGGGATGTACATTTTCCAGAGCATGGACCTGGGACAAATGTTGTGGAATGCTGGCTGTATTTTACCACCACATCAGATTAATGTATAATGAGAATAAAATGGTCTTACCCACTGCAACCAATATTATTACAAAAGGGTAAACTCCTAAACAACCTCTAACTATAGTACAGTATATAATTATAAGCATGTCAGAGTATTAAATCTTGTGACTCATTCACAGCACTTGTTTCAGGTTCAAGTCTTGGCAATTATACAACATGTGGTTTGATGCACACAGATTAAAAGATGTACCAGTACACCAATGTGAACATGGTTCCGCATGTACAATCAAGAGCCTAAGTAGCGACGCACCCATTTGAATCAGTATCAAACACATACAGATATACAGCAATGCTTTCTCTAAGCCCAGGAGCTTCACTGAGAATGGCTTTAAGGTTCAAAGATTTGAATTGGTGTAACCTTATACTACCTGTATAGCTGTACTGAATAATTATGCTCTCGACTGTACATATTCTTAACCCTTTCCTTGTGGTGGTTTTTACAGGCAAGAATACGCCCTGGCAGCTATTTTCCCGTTAATTCCGCTCAATATACGTCGCCTAAGTGCCATATTCGTAGCCCAGACCAAATTCCAACGAGTTCCAATGAAAAGATTGGGTTGAAAACTTCCCATGTAAGTCTTCAGTCATTCAATTCTCCCCCACTGAACTTGGGAGTATTGACTAAGAGTTTTCTCCTTCACCCCCGAACAAGTGGCTACTCATCATGCATATAATTGATGTCTATGTCTCTATATTTCGTATCCTTACGTTCATGATAGCTCGATGATATACCTATTCATTTTAGTACCGTACCTAATGTGTTTTATTATGTTACCTCCACCAACCAACTTTACTCCTAAACTCAATTAATGAAATAACAAATACATGTGGCAGTCCAGGGATTCGAACCTAGGATGCTCACACCGAAATTCAGTGCATTTATCCATTGCGCTACGAAGACAGTAAGAGTAATGTTCTGTAACATGTAATGAAGCTCACATTCGTACCTGGTATATAGCCGTCACAAATAAATGTGGAATTAGCATTGTGTTTAGTGTACTGTATTTCAGCTTCTAAAATGCCTCTTACTTGGACACACGCCCTCCCCCATCGAATGCATGGAGCATACTGATTTTACTATGGGTGGCAAGCTGAGAACCTCCTGGAAGCATATGGCAACAAGCGGGGCGGGTTGGTGCAACCAACTCAGCCAGTACAGTACTGTACTGTACTACCAATACGTAAATATACGTTGCCCGCAGTATGGGCCATTTTGTTTTATATAGAACGTAAATACTGTATACATGGGCTACAGTTCCCCTCTAGAGGCTAGAGCCAATGTACAGAGTTCCTAAAGTTGCCATGAAGCAGGAATAATAGATTTTTAAAAAACTGGATGCCTTTCATGTCACAACTACTGTATAAACAAATATTATGGCTGGGATGTAGGAATTTGGCCTAGAATCTTGTTATAATAGAATATACAAATCTATACAATAAATACATGTATGGCACAAACAAAACTATAGCCTAGTTAGTTAGTGCGAGTATAAATAAACAATGGAGGTCAGGTACTGTAGGATATTGATGATGCAATTATTAACGCTGTGCACTCCCTTGATTAACAGGGCTAGGGCGGGCTCTTGTTACAGGGATTTAACTGGACATTTGCCATGAATCTCTAGACCCAGTGTCCAAACTATTGACACCTATCAATGGCACGGCCTGGGATCGAACTACCGACCCTTCGATCAGCAGTCAGATGCGCTACCAACCATGCTACAACCCATGGCATATTGACAAACAATATAATTTGTTAAGGGGGGTTATCATATTTGGTTTATTTCTATTCTTTATTAATAGTTTTGTGTACTGTATACTGATACCATAATTATGATTATAGCTGTACTGTATGTACGAGTCTGAAAGAAGGTTTAGTACTCTTGTGCTTACCGTATGTTCGATATCGACTGTACACAAAGAGTCTGACAAACGGATTTGTAGCATCATGTTAATGTTTACTAACCTGCTTTGCGTATCTCATCAACCACGACATCTGCAGCCCGGGAGCTCTTGCCCTCGCCCAGGTCATTCACCACCACCTTGGCTCCTCGTGACCCCAGCAGCAGGGCGTAGGCTCGGCCGAGGCCTCAACAGTCACAAGGGGGAGAATTGGGAAATTATTTTCAGATATACCGGTACAGTATAATAGAAGCTGTACTAAATCAGGTATTAGAGTAAATAATGAAAATGAAAGTGTTTGGGTAGAAGTTAACGAAGGTAGTGAGACTTTAGTTATTGGAGTTATGTATAGACCGCCAAATATGAGTAGAAATGACGGAACATCATTATGGGAGGAAATTAAAATAGCATCAAGGCTTAGCAACGTGTGCATTATGGGGGATTTTAATTTCCCTAATATAGATTGGCAGCAACAAATAGGCGACTCTGATTCAAAGGAGTTTATTGAGGTAGTACAAGATAGTTTTTTATCTCAATTCATAGATACGCCAACTAGAGGTGATAATATTCTCGATTTAGTTTTCAGTAACAATGAACATATGATAAATAGTGTAGAAATCGGGGACCACCTAGGAAATAGTGATCACAATTCTGTGTATTTTAATATACAATGGAAAGGTAATACCAGAGAGAATACAACATTAATACCTGACTTCAGAAAAGCCAATTATGGTGGGTTAAGAGAAGCCCTGTTAGCGGACCCTATGGTAAAAAAATTAAGTCGATCCAGGTGTCCAAATGAGTGTATCCTTTCTCAGGCACCTGTCATCTTAAGTCAGGAGGAGACGTCAAACTTGGTAGATACATACGATAATTTTATCAAGTCAGTATTCAATGCGCAAAATAAATATATCCCCAAAAGAAAATTTAGATCAACACAGAACCAACCCAAATGGATGAATAATAGACTATTAGATCTTCTAGGACAAAAGAGAGGAATATATAGAAAAATTAGAAAAGGCGAAATTCACCTACTTGCTTACTATCAGAATCTATCAAGACAGGTAAAAAAGGATATTAGGAAAGAAAAAAGAAATTATGAAATTAAGGTTGCCAATGACTCAAAAAATAATCCTAAAGCTTTTTACCAACTATATAAATCCAAGGTTAGAGATGTAATTGGTCCCCTTAAAACTTCGATAGGAAAATTGACAGAAAGTGATTTAGAAATGTGCAGTACATTAAATAGTCAATTTCTTTCCGTTTTCACTAATGAAAATTTGGCACAGTTTCCAGAAGTCCGTAAGGTATACAGCGATAGTATAGAAAATAGGTTAAGTACGGTTACTATAAGTAGAAATGATGTGGTTAAGGAAATTGACAGACTGAAACCTCATAAATCGCCTGGTCCTGATGAGGTATATGCTAGAGTATTAAAAGAATGCAGAGATGAGTTAAGTTATCCATTAACATTTCTATTTAACAAGTCATTAGAAACAGGTATAGTTCCAGAAGCTTGGAAGCTTGCAAATGTAGTTCCGATCTTCAAAAAAGGTGATAAATCAATAGCATCCAATTACCGTCCCATTAGTCTCACTTCAATCATAGGAAAACTACTAGAGTCAATTATTGCTAGGAAAATGAGAAACCACTTAGAAACATTTAACTTAATCAATTCTTCTCAGCATGGATTCACTCAGGGACGGTCTTGCCTTACTAATTTGCTTAGTTTTTTCTCAGAGGTATATGAAGCAGTAGATAATGACAAGTCATATGATATTATATATTTAGATTTCAGTAAAGCTTTCGACAGAGTCCCTCATGAGAGATTGATGAGAAAGGTTGAGGCACATGGAATAGGTGGGGCGTTGTTAGGATGGATTAGGTCATGGCTAATTGGTAGGAAGCAGAGAGTCAGCATAAATGGTACCAAGTCAAAATGGGGAGCAGTCAAAAGTGGTGTCCCCCAGGGATCGGTATTAGGTCCCCTGTTGTTTCTTATATACATAAATGACCTAGATTTAGGTATAACTAGTAGGATAAGTAAATTCGCAGACGATACTAAAATAGGGAGATCAATTGATTCAGATAGCGATATAGAGTGCCTCCAAAGGGATCTAGATACCTTACATGAATGGTCAGTAAATTGGCAGATGAAGTTTAACATTGACAAATGCAAGGTATTAAAGATAGGGAAGATGCAAACAAATGTTAAATATAAACTAGCTAATTTAGAATTAGAAAATTCAGACTGCGAGAAAGATCTAGGTGTGTTTGTTAGCAATGATTTGAAGCCTAGAAAACAGTGTATAAGCGTTCGTAATAAGGCAAACAGGATTCTCGGGTTCATCTCTAGGAGTGTGAGTAACAGAACTGCTGATGTTATCTTAAAACTTTACTTGTCATTAGTGAGACCCCACATGGATTATGCTGTCCAATTTTGGTGTCCTTATTACAGAATGGACATAGATTCATTGGAGAGAGTACAGCGTAGAATGACAAAAATGATCCATAATATTAGAAATCTTTCGTATGAAGAAAGGTTGAAGAAATTAGGTTTACATTCGTTAGAGAGACGCAGAGTTAGAGGGGATATGATAGAGGTGTTCAAGTGGGTTAGTGGGATTAACAAAGGGGACATGGCAAATGTACTAAAGCTCAGTGATAGCGAAAGAACTCGTACCAATGGTTTCAAATTAGATAAATTTCGTTTCAGAAAAGATATAGGCAAGTATTGGTTTGGTAACAGAGTTGTAGATGGGTGGAATGGACTACCAAGTGCTATAGTGGGATCTAAAACTGTAGGGAGCTTTAAGATAAAATTGGATAAGCATATGGACGAGAAGGGTTGGGTGTGAAGGGGGATCAGCCGGGTTGGGCCAATCAGCGCTCTGCAGACCTCCACAATCCTGCGTTAATCTCTAACCGTTTTGGTAAGATGATCCTCAGGGTATTAGAGTGTGAAGCCTATAATTGGGCTTTGTAATTGAATTGGGGTTGTGTGGGACAGGGATCTGCCTTGCTTAGGCCAATCGGCTTTCTGCAGACTCCCATTTTCTTATGTTCTTATGTTCTTATGTTAAGGGAAAAATTATAATCTATAAACTTTTAGATTCAGACTTACATAGAACATTTTTCTAGACCATTATTTTGTGTAATACTGTACAACTACAGTCCTTCCTCGCAAAACCAGGGGTGTGGAGTCTGATTTTTTAAATTCCGACTTCGACTCAAGGGGTTATCACACTGGTCCAATTCTCGTCACTCTTCAGTAAAAAGTGGAGCTACTGTCAATCTCCAGTACAAATCTCACCCTTTGATGGAGCTAGGATGCTTCCCGCACTGGGTGGGAAGCTCCAGTTTTTGATGGAGGTAGAGTGTCAGCCTCTTTACAGTTCGCATTTAATCTCATTGATATCTCAAGTATATGACGTCGAAATATATATTTTGCTACATAATTGTGTTTTGATTGTCAGAAGGGCTGCGGATAGACATAAACTAAGTGAATTAATGCTAAAATAGCTACACCACTTGCAGCTAAATAACCACTTCCGGATTTTTTTTATTTTAATACCACGAATTTTCAGTGTTTTTTATAAAAGAAATTGTTCATTTGCATCAATAGATAGTGTTTGCAATTAATTAGAAATCTCGGGAAAACCTATTTTCCCCATTAGGCCTATTGATCGATGTTGAGACACGCCCCCGATAGTGATTTGGAAAGACATTAGCCTAACCTAACAACCTTACCTAACCTAGTATTATGGGTGGGGGCTGCTACCCCCACTGGTTGAGTACTAATCCCTTAGTAAAAAAAAAAAAAACATTGGCTGTCGATTATACGAAGGTGAAAGAAAGTCGATGAAGTCTACGGTGTTTACTATGCACTCTTCAGCTTTGATTATACATTGATAACGGGAAAGTACCGTATTGACAACCTTGTTACGAAAATAAAAATTTGATACCATACTTTTATATTAAGTTTTTCCGAGGGTTTAACACATTTGCAGATGATCTTTAGAGCTATCGATAACTGGAAGTACCGTATTGACAACCTTGTTACGAAAAATAAATGTTAGTACCATACTCTTTTATTAGGTTTTGCCGAGGGTTAAAACAAATTTTCTTATGATATTTATAGCATATAGATTCAATATTTATCTTCAAATATATCAACAAAATTTGTGGTACAATATTAAAATAACATTGAACCCCACTTCCTATACCTACGCCACGGCGATTGGTATGAAACGAAAACATTCGGTTGTGTAGCAGGAGGAACTGTTTTTCAGATGCCTATTTACTAAGAATCATTGAACAATATATTTAACCTAGCCTAACCTAACCTAGTATATTAGTGGACTATTTATGAATGTAAAATGTAAAAATATATTGATGCAAATGAACAATTTTGTTTATAAAAAACACTCGGAAAATTAGTGATATTAAAATAAAAAAAATCCCAAATTTTCTTATGATCTTTAGAGGCTGCATATATTCAATATTTATCTTCAAATATATCAACAAAATTTGTGGTATTAAAATAACGGTCAATATTTACGAGTCACACCACAGCTGGAATCTCATTTCTAAGGGTAGTTTTGGGTTCCTATCATTCTATGCTTCATTGCTATATACTTTTTATCCACCGGATTATTATTATTTTTTTTTTAGGCCTAGGCCTATTGTTTTTTTTTGTTTTAGCATTAACCTAACCTAAAAACCTAACCTAACCTAACCTAAATGTATTTGGGGGCTATTAGGTTAGGTTAGGTTAGGTTTTTTGGTTAGGTTAATGCTATAAAAAAAGAAAAAAACCCAAGAAAAAAAAATAGGCCTATTTTCCGGTGGATAAAAAGTATATAGCAATGAAGCATAGAATGATAGGAACCCAAAACTACCGTTAAAAATGAGATCCCAGCTGTGGTGTGACTCGTAAATATTGACCAAAATAACATTGAACCATAATTTGTTTAACCTAACCTAGTATACAGACACTGCAATCCCACACTACTTACCTCCGTTCAAGATTGGAGTTACTGCAGCCGCTCAGCTTACACTCGGCCTATATTCGCTTGAACGGAATACAGAAGCCCTGCTATCGTTTACATTGCACCTGCACCGTTGTATAATCCTGAGATATCTATAATAACGTCAAGAATCGCGAGACACAACCGGACACCGCAGGAAATGTAAACGCAGTGTGGAGAAGAAGACGGTGGGCGGAGCTTCTTCTTCTTCTTTTGAACCCGCCCGCAGACCGTGCAGATCCGCAGGGCTGACCTTTGTATCGGTACTGGCTCAGAAACGTTAGTAGGAGGGAAAGTTTAGAGTAGAAGGATAGTTTAAGAGACAGTTTTTGTTTTGTTTGTATAAACCCCCCCTCACTTCCTCCCCCCTCCCCCTCACCTCCGCTCCCCCCCCCCCCTCACTCATTTCTCTTCCTCCACATTTTCTCCAATATCCTCTTCATCATCTCCATGTCTTGTGTTTCCATCTCCTGTGTTAACCCCAATAGCGCCCCCACCCCTCTATCTTCCCTCTGCTTAATCTCCCCCCACCCCCTCTCCCCAACTCTATTCCTCATGTACCTCTCCAACTCCTCTCTCTCCTCATTATATCTTGTACACTCGGTTACTATGTGTTCTACATCCTCCACTATTGGATCCCCTCCCATTTCACATTGACTGCAGTGCGGTCCCACTCCATTCCATCTCCTTGTTCTCTCATTTGTTTCTAGCGATCCTGTTCTTGCTTTAAATAGGAGTTTCGATCCCCATCCCCCATCATAGTACAGTTCTCTAGCTGGTTTTTCCTTCTCTCTATAATATGCCAGCGTGGCTTTATTTTCTACCCCCTCCCTCCATCTTCTTCTCCCCTCCTCCTTTATCCCCTTCTCTATCTCTCTGACACATCCCCTCCCATTCTCTAGTATGACCCACTCCCCTCTCTCATTTCTTTTTCTAAATTCCCCCCCCACCCGGTCGTTTTATATTTATCCTCCCCAATCTTTTTTTGCACTCTCTGTTCCATTTACTTTGCTCACTCGCCCATCTGTATACCTTCGCCGGCCACCTATCTTCCTCCATCCCCTCTAGTCTCACTTTGTACTTCCCTTTCGCTTTCCCAATCCTTTCCTCAAACGTACTCCACCCCATCTCCCCTCGGATTGCTTCTTGAGCTACGTATTTATTTGCCCCCAATCCTGTCCTCCCGATTTTATTCTGTATCGTTTCTAATTTCCGCCTCTGTTGTTTCTACCGCCTCTAAGCCGTACATTATTGCAGGTACTCCCAATCCTTTCCACAGCCCTCGCACTATTTCATAGCTATTCGCTCTTAGCCTTGTCGCGCTCCATAGTCTTCCATTCCATTGTTGCATTTGTCCCACCTTTTCACTTTTCGCCTTCTCAAACCCTTTCTCCGTGATCGTTACCCCCAGATATTTATACTCCCTTGTCTTCTTCATTCTGTTTCCTTCCAGTGTCCATTCCTCTTCTTCTTGAAGCTCTCCATTCATTTTCATCACCTGGCTCTTTTCTTTACTAAATCTTACTTCAAGTTCCTCCCCGAATCTCGTTGCTTCCTCTAGTAGTCTCTGCAACCCTCCTCCCGTTTCTGCCATCAGAACTACGTCGTCAGCAAACAGCAGTACCCCCAGTCTTTCTTTGTTTATCTGAATCCCCTCCCCAACTCTTTTCATCCTCTGTGTCATTTCTTCCATAGCTTAGTGTGTGACGTCATGAGCTTGGTCTTGGTCTTGGTGCGAGAGTCACGCTCGACTGGTCGAGGTGTGGCCTTAGTATCGGCTCTCTCTCCTAGGATAAACTTATAAACTATAATGGAAAAGGACAGGTTGAGAATAAAAGAAGATTGTTCCCCCGTGGGCATTCTCACCCCAGCCTCACTATTGTGAGGCTGATCTTTTCCTCCACACTCCCTCTAGGTAGTCCTTAACACTTCGTGCAGTGGTCTCATTCCACATGTTTAGGTCGTTCAGGCCAAGCAGGTAGATCACTATTCCGTCGAGCCCCCATTCATACCTTCCTACCACTGCATTCCATTCCTCCGCACCAATCTCTTGTACTATGGATCTTAGCATTACCCGCCTTTCTCCTTCATATTTTCTGCACTTTAGGAGGATATGCTCCACAGTCTCATCCTCCCCACTCTCGCACATCTTGCATGCCTTGTTGCCTTCATTTGACCATCTATATGTTCTGCTGTTCAGCTCAAGCGACTTAGTTCGGGCCTTGAAGAGGAGTTCACCTCCGATGCTCCCATCGTAGAATGGCTCCCTTCTTGGCTGTTGCTTACACATGTACCATTCTAGTGAACTCTTGTTTCTCATATTCCCCGCCCATTCGTCCCTTGCTACGCTTTGTACCCATTTGCCGATCTCTTTCTTCCATCTCTCATGGCTCCACATTTCCATACTTTCCCCCATCATGATACCACGCATTCCGTACTTCTCTATCTTTCTGTCGCACATCTTGTTCCATTTACTGCTCTCCTTAGCCCATTCAAACACCTTTCGTGCCCATCTATCACCATTCATTTTTTCCAGTCTGACCCGGTACCGTAGGACTCCCTTGTCTATTCTTTCTTAAAAGGAGCTCCATCCCACGTCACCTCTCAAGGCTTCTACTGCAGTGTACTTGTTCGCTCCCAGTGCGAGCCTTCCGACCCTATTCTGGGCAACTTCCAGCTTTGCCGTGTCATTCGTTGTCCACGGGATGGTTTCCAGACCATACATCAGGCCTGGCACCGCCATACCTTTCCATACTCCTCGCACTACTTCATACTTGTTCGCTCTACACCTTGCAGCACTGCCAAGTCTTCCCACCCACTGGCTCGCTCTTGTTAGTCTCTCATCTTTTGTTTTCTCGCATCCTCTTGCATCCACTGTCATTCCCAGGTACTTGTATTCATTTGTTTGGGTAATTATATTATTCCCAAGTAGCCACGTCGCACCCACATCCGTTTCATCTCCATTCACTACTAGTACTTTACTTTTCTCCCTGCTAAAGCTCACATTCAGATCATTCCCATATTCGGACACCACATCTAGCATCCTCTGCAGATCCTCTCGGTTGTCGCTCATGATCACTACATCATCTGCATATAGCAAGATACCCAGACGTTCGTTCCCAATTAGTGTTCCCCTGCCGGCTTCTTTCATTCTTGCAGCTAGTTCCTCTGTGTACATCCCAAACAGGAGGGGGGATAGCCCACAGCCCTGTCTAACTCCCCGCTTGTTTTCGACCCAGTCCGTCTCTATATCCCCCATACTGTATCTAGCCCTGGTATTCTCATACATACTTCTTATGATATTTATTATCTTTTCACTCACACCTACTGTTTCAAGTAGCCTACACAACTTGTACCTGTTCACTCTGTCATATGCTTTCTCTATGTCTAGGAAGGCGAAGTATCCCTTCCGTCCGGACTTTTTCGTATTCTCTATCACTTCTCTCACTACGAACATGTTATCTTCCCCTCTTCTGTCCACTCGAAACCCATTCTGTTCTTCTCCCATCACTCTGTTCCTTTCAAAGATCCCTTTCAGCCTTTCATTCAGCACCCCACAAAACACCTTGGAAATTGTGTCCGTTAGCATTATTGGTCGGTAGTTTTTCAGCTCTTTCTTACTCTTGTGACCCCCTTTGTGCAGGAGGGTCACCCGGCTCTCGTTCCATTTATACGGTACCCTCTCTCCTGACCACACTTTCTTAAAAAGTCCATACATGCCTTCAATTACTCCATTCCCACCCTCTTTGTAGAATTCATATGGGATCTCGTCGTTTCCTGCGGCTTTACCATTCTTCAGTTTCTTGACACATTTCATTATCTCTTCTCTACTGATCTCGTAATCCATATTTTCATCTACTGGTATCTTTCTTCCTATTATCAGGTTGGGTTCGCCCCTATCCTCCACCTCATTCGCACCCCCTATGTTTTCCCAGAATTCTTTTACTGCCCTAGCTTTCTCCGGTTTCCCTCTCACCTCTCTTCCGTTCACCATTATCACTTCCACATTCACTCTTTCACTCTCTTGTTCTCCCCTTAGGAAGTCATACCATTCTCTACTGACCTCACCGCCTCTTGCCTTCAGCTCATCTACTACATCCTTATCGGCTTTTACTCTCGCTTTCCTTATTAAACCTCCTGTTATACTTTTGTGCTTCCTGTATTCCTCCCATGCTTCCTCATATGCGACCCGTTCATTCTCACCGTTGTCCTTGGACCTCCTTAGTCTTCTACACACTTCGGTTGCTCTTTTCTTTTTTTCCTGGCAGATTCGATGTCTTGGTTCCACCATCTCCTCTGGGGTCTCCTATTATTTCCTTTCTTTTTCCTCCCGACTCTTCTTTCAGCTACTTCTTTCACTGTCTTGATGAATTCTTCATTAATTCTGTCTACCCCTCCGTCATCCCTCCAGTTCACACGCTCTAGTTCTTCCCCGAATTTTACCCAGTCCGCTTGTTTCAGTTTCCATTTCTTACCCTTTGGTTTCCTAGCTTCCTTTCTCTCCCTCCCACAGGTATACTGTATCCACAACATATTGTGGTCACTTGTCACATCCATTCCTCGTTCTTCGTCTATCCTCATGTATTCCACGTTCTTCCTTGCATTCTCATTCACCAAGATATAATCAATCGCAGATTCATTGTCTCTTCCAGCCCATGTCACTCGTCCCTCTGCGATAGTTTCATTTAATATTTCCAGTTCATGCTCCTCAGTGAAATCCCTTAGCAGTTGTCCATTCGTGTTCACTTCCTCACCCAGGATTCCGATGTGTCCGTTCATATCACCCATTACGATCACCTGTTCTCGTCTATGTTCGTTTACCAGTCTTCTCATTAGGTCGTATTTCCTTTCATTATCACGTCTGGCATCCGGTCCCTGTACCGTCATGTAGCATATAATCAGTAGGATCCTTTCAGTCTTTCCTTTTGCCTTGTAGTTCAGGTAAGCTGCCATCATATCTTCACTCATCTCGCATTCGCCGACTTTTAACTCTTCAACCTCTATATCCATGTTCTTTCTCACTATTAGGCCTATACCTCCACCCTTTTTCTTCCATTTACTGCCCCCCTTCCCAGTCATTCTGTAGTTTTCCGTGTACAGTTCCACTCTTTCACGTAGCTTTGTCTCTGTTATACCGAGCACATCTATACCCCCCTCATACAGTACTTCACTCATGTCTTCCATTTTTCCCACTCCTCATCCATTCACATTTAGGCACCCTAATCTAATGCCGTTCCTATACTGCTGATTCCTGGTTCACATTTCCCGGGGGTTCTCACTCTCATTGCCGGAGTCAGGAGTCCCCCTGTCCTCTCTCTCGGCTGGGGTCTCTCCGTCCTCTCTCACGACTGGGGCCTCGGTTGGGATTGTTTCCTCTTGGCCTTCCCTAGGGGCAGGTTCTTCCCTGGTTTCGTCCCTGTGCGTCGGCTCATTCTCCCCTCCCTCTCCAGGTACTGCTTCTTCGGCTTCTACCATTATATCGGTCTCCTCTGTTCCTGGTTCTCTCCCCGTTTCCTCGTTACCGTTTGTAATTGATCCCTCCCGGGTTTCTTCATGGTCCGGGTCTTGCCCATCCCTGGGGGCCCTTTTTTTCAGGCGCCCCTTGTGTAACCTTTCGCTAGCCAGGAACCATTCCAGGGTCCTGTTTCCGAGGAGTCTTATCCCCTCGTTGTTTAGATGTACTCGGTCTCCTGCGAATCTATTGCCTGTGAGTTCCTGGTCTAGATCTAGGAAGCTCACTCCTATATCCTCATTCCTCATGTACTCCATTTTCATCTTGTATACCTCTTCTGCTATTTTCTTATTTACTCTTCTTCGGGTATATTCATAGGCCATGTTTTCTCTGGGTCGTCTTAGTATACCCATAACTCCTACACGCAGATTCTTTTTGTGTGTCTTAATTATCCTGATTCCCTCAATCACTTCTCTTACGGTGTTCTCAGCTCCCTGTTGTATGAGGTCGTTTCCACCACCCTGGATGATTAGGGCCATCGAGTTTTTTTAATGTTGCCAATGTCGATTTACTGTTCTTGATATGGTTATTTGGCAATGTGAGAGCGTCTTGAAATAATTAATCAGACGTGATATTGGGTATTTTCTATAACTTAGGCACCGGTGTGAATAAATCTGACGCCTCAGCTGTGGTTACTGATTCGAGGTATTACAAACCTTTAAAACCTTTAATATGGTAAACACGAGGGAGAAGGGGATCCATAAAAAGCGAGTAGTACCCCCTTAAGGCTATTATTTATACACTTACTTTTTTGTCTTGGAACACTCGGGTATATCAGAGCGGCACACCAATCTGTAATATAAAGAGATTATAAACATTAATTATTATATATAGTTACAAGAACTCTAAAGTACCTTGTGCAAATATTAACTGTTCAACTTCGTTAATCTTGGAGAAATTACCCTCCCTACAATTTGTGTTTATATATATATATACTGTATATATATACATATATACTGTATATATACATATATACTGTATATATATAACATACTGTACATAGGCTACAGTAGTTAGACAGAACTTATCACAAGTAACAAAACAATATTAACATTCATAACCACAAACAAAAATAATAGGAAGACTTGTAATTTGATATTAAAGATTTGCCAATAATTCTTCCAAGAGCGAAGTCGTATACAGTATAAGGTTAAACACAAGTGAACTAATTAATGTACCACTCTAAACTCAGAGGAATTATACTCTACACCAGAATATTGCTGTGTTGTTAGCAATGCAGAGTAACAACAACAACAACCATTACATCACATCCAGTGCTACCTAACCTTGCTTGCTTTTTGCCATTTTCGAAAAATGTATTTTAATTTGTCCCTTAGACTAACACAAACGACTTTACAGACCGCCTTCAAACTAAGAAATGGCCACCGAGATCCCCTTCAAGCTAAATGTATATACATTTTCTATAGAAAAATGTCTCGGCCGAACACCGATTTATTTTAAGTTACAGGCAAGCTAAAAAGAAAAAAAATCAACACCTGAATGAGGTGAAGCGTTATAGTATCGCCAAACTAACGAGTTGAAACGTCTTAAAATCTCGAAACTGATGGAGTGAAGCAGGGAGGATCCCAAAAGACCCCCTCTAACCAAATAGGGTCAAAGCACATCCAATACCATCAGAGCAAATTCCTGTCCCCCCCATCATTCTTTTGTATCCGACATGTTGGTACCTTGAGGGGGTCAAGGGTTGTTTTTTCTGGTCCCCCTTTTCCCTCATGTTTAGCCCCATTATTTTTCAGTTTCAGACGTTCAGCTTATTAGTTTGGCGATTTTAAGACTTTTCGCCCCATATCTGACAATATTAACACCTTTTGTGACATTTAAGTGTCGATTATTTCTTGGCGAGCGATAGCGAGCCTGTAATTTAGGAGGAACCGGCCGGTACATTTTGTCTAAAAAGTACAAATTTATCTAGAAGAGAGATTTTGTGGATGCTATTTCAAGCTTGATGGAGGTCTTGGCAGGACACTAAAAGAATAATAAATACATACTGTAAATATATCAACCAATAAATATACCCTACCCCTCTTAACTCCTTGCGACATGTATGACGCGATCGCGTCATATGAATAAGTCCACCAAAAACTCATGTGACGCGATCGCGTCATATGGACTTATCTCTATACCTTTATAATAAGTTATATGACGCACTAGCGTCATATGGAGCTCAGTAAGTCCGATAAGTTACCTCACGATAAAACCGTTGGTGGCAACCTCATTCACCTCCGATAATTCTAACGGCCGCAGTGTTGTTTTGAGTGTAGTGCGCGGCAGTGGCAATGATCCTGGGGCTCCCGCCTCCTCGGACTTATTGGAACATAATATGTCGCAGGGAGTTAATTACCTAACAACGGCGTGCTATTATATGTTGATCCTATCCATATTTGATTCAAGGGGTACGTCAAATCTATCGTGTACCAATATTGCCGAATGTTTATTATGGGTATGAATGTATTGGAGTGTAATAGCAGGCATAACACAAGGTACATTATGGGTATGGATTTAGCTTAGTGTAATAGGGGAAAAAAAACCCACAAGGGGTACCAAAATGGCGGAAGTTAGCCAATCTCCGTTTTTAAGAGATGATTTCTCTGTGATTTAAGAGGTTTAATACAGTTCTCAACTATCTATGACACATAGTTGTGTAGTATATTTTTACTAGATTCATAATATGATAATATACTCGTTAATGCAGTGAATATATAATAATTAACATAATTTGATACATATATATCAGCTTATTGAACAAGAAATGTAGTTTCATCTAATGTGGTGTGATAGGCTGGGCGAAATTTTAATACTCATTGAAGTATTGTATTTACTCCTTTTTAGTTACTAACAAATACGTGTTTCAGTAGAAATTGGCTGAACATACGGTATTATATTCTGTAGCTGTAGAATTTGGCAGGTTGAATGTCTGCGCCTGCGCACTATAGTTTCTTTCCTACAAAACAAGCTATCGTGCGCTTTTAAGTTACCAATTTATAATCCACTATCAAATCGGGCAGCTAAATATGTTACCGGCTATATTTCTTATTAGACCAGTGACAGGAAATCAATCAATGTGAATCAGAATGTCATAGAACACAGAGGCAGCAAATTACATACGTGGAGATGCAGGAAATTCGAAAAAGATAATGACATTTTTTTTTACGACACTGCCTTTTCCATGGGCGACTGTTTAGGTCGTCAGCTGACCGCGGCGGGATATACGTACTACAGTGTTGCCAAGGTCTTCTTTTGTTCGCACCATTGGGCTAGTTAGGATTCGTTCAGAAGCGTAGATTTGCGAGTTTCCATTTCAAACGATATTATATTCTTGATTTACAGTGTGATGAGGTGTATAGCCTCTGAAGTATTATCCTAACTAACTAACATTGAGGAAAGCGGAATTGGGCTGGTTCTATATACTATTAAAGTTGTAGAGGTGTCGAGTGTTGAGTAGCCTATAGCTAGGCTACATTTCACGTCAGGTACCAGCCCTTCTAGGGTCTTCCACACATAAATCACTAGGTAACGTTCTCGTCGTCTCTGAAGGGAGTAGAGCCGCAACTCCTTCAGGCGTTCCCAGTAGTTCATGTGTTGGAGACCCCAGATCCTGCTGGTGAAGGTCCTCTGTAGAGACTCCAGTTTGCCGATGTCACCTATCTTGTGGGGAGTCCATAGCTGGCAGCAGTATTCCACCTTTGGGAGGACCAGAGCCTTCCAGAGTGTCAGCATACAGGCCCTCTCTCTAGTTTGGAAGGTCCTGAGTATCCATCCTGCGAGTCTCCTGGCTGTCTCGGTGGTTTGGTTGATATGGCGAGAAAAAGTTCCATCTGTACTCATTGTTACTCCCAGATCCCGCACATGTTCTTTTGAAGTGATGGTTTCTTGATTTGCCTGGTAGCTGGTGCTCTCTTTGATGGTTTGTAGAGGGCCGTACCTTAGCAATTCGAATTTCTCGCCGTTCATCCTCATGTTGTTGGAATCTGCCCAGTCCAGTAGGCGATTCAGATCTTCTTGTAGCAGGGCCACATCGTCAGCTGACTCTACCCTCCTCATTACTCTTGTGTCATCTGCAAATGAGGTGGCCGTGGAGTGCTGGAGATCATGATCAATATCCCCTATCATGATAAGGAACAGAAGTGGTCCCAGTACAGACCCCTGCGGAACGCCACTTATTACCTCGCTTGGGTCTGAAAGGTGTCCTTGGACCGATACTCTCTGTTCCCTATGTGTTAGGAAGATGTGCAGCCACTTGCCGAGATTTCCTCCTATACCTAGCTTTTTCAGCTTGTGAAGAACGAGGCCGTGATCAACTTTGTCAAATGCCTTGGCGAAATCCAGGTATATCACGTCGACGTTCTTGCCTTTACTGATGTCTTCTAGTAGAGCCTCATGGTGGGCAAGTAGCTGCGACAGACAGGACCGGCCCTTTCTAAACCCGTGCTGTCCCCCGTTGAAAGCGTCGAGATCCTCCATGTGTTTCGTTATTCTCTTTCTGAGGACCCGCTCAATTATCTTTGTTATGTGCGAGGTTAGCACTACGGGCCGATAGTTTTTGGCCAGTCCTTTGCTACCCCCTTTGTGGATAGGTTTCACTACCCCTTCCTTCAGGGATGAGGGAACTGTACCGGTAGCTAGGGACTTGGCAGCTATTAGTTGCAGTGGTAGCGCCAGTTCAGCTTTGCAGGTTTTTAGGAGCTGTGCACTGAACCCGTCTGGACCTGTTGCTGAGTCGGCTGCTATGTCGTCAATGGCTTGAATTATATAATTAATTTCTGGGATTATGTTGGTCAGTATTGGTGAGGGAGAGGGCTCTTGCATTGTGAAGAAAGCCGCTGGGTCATCCACAGATTTGTGGGGGTTAGGAAGACTGAAGACACTTTCATACTGTGCCCTTAGTATGTCTGCCATTTCCCCTGGGTCGGCCACTAGGTTTCCACCGACATCTTCTAATGGCCCTACTGTCGATATTTTTTTGGATGTTTTGTTAGCGTATGAGAAGAAAAACTTGGAGTTACTGCTTATGTTGATCCTAATCAAAATGTGATGTTTGGCATACCCAGCTTTAGCCGTTTCTGTCTGTCTCTTTTACCGTCCTACTTTCCCTTCTATGGGCAGGAGGCTAGGAATCATCCTCCCCTTGTAAAATTCTCCTACTCGACGAGACAGAAAGAGGGGAGAGGGAACGCGAAAGTGGTCTCGGTTCTTTCGGACCCTAAAAATTGGAACTTAGCTTTCGCCACTGCTTTCTTCAATGGCAAAAAGTTCTCTCTGTATAGCACTATCACTCAACAATACCCTTGCTTTCTTGCATTGAGCCTTTTCCTTGCTTGCAACAGGCGTAGATGTAGCGAGCGGGGTAGCACTGGGGTGCGGGGGAGGTTGCACAGAATCGGATGCGTCGGAATTCATGATTTCACTATAACTCGCCATGGCGGGCACGTGGAAACTGATAACGGTAGTAATTGAGGCTTGGTGGCGCTGCGATCGCCCCTGCAAAGGAAATTTTCGCCGCGCGAATTTCAAAGCACGCTTTCAAGCATAGGGATTTTAAAAGGACACCCGGGCTCCGGCCCATCTTCCGCACTGTCATTTTCAAATGCTGCCCGGGCCAGAAGGGTTAAAGGTTTCTGTTCGGGCTCTGTCTCGAATCGGCCACTCTCAGCAATGGGATATGTGCCGGAGTATATAGCTTACAGTATATGTACATACTGTACATACATAAGATTTAGTTCTACCTTATTAAGCTTATTATTCCATTAATTCATTGTTCTTCCCTCTCACTAAAGCCGGTATCACACGAGCGCTTTTTCCCTTAACATTAATCCTTGACACTGGTCTGGCAACTTATGAGGTCAGCTTTTTCAATAATTATGTCACCTAAATTCATCTATCATCAGTCTAGTTTCTGATACCACTGTAAAATGTCCCAGAAATGTTGCCAGAAAATTTTTGAGTATAAAAGCTCTCGTGTGATACCGGCTTAAATCATTACGTTATCCATAATGCAGTTGGGTCTAAGTACATGATTACCTTAATACTGTATCCAGAATTCGAAAATGGATATTAATCGTGAATGTGTACTTAACCTTTAACTGTGTTGGTGGTGTAATGGTTTAGATACTTATGTTCTGGGTGTGGTGTCCAGAGTTCAAATCCCGGGAAGATCATTCGTTTTCATTAGTCTATTATTGTTATGCCACACTTTCAAAAAGCGAAGTACTGTATATTCCGATCGCCCTTCTCAGCTCTGGGAATGGTGCAGTAATCTTCAACTTGGGTACTCTTGACTGAGCGAGGACTGACCTTAGCTTTATCTATACTGTAATACCCTCTACCCGCAAAATCCCGCAACCACAAAACTACCCTAGTTGACGTCTGGGATAGCGCAAAATAGTCGTTGGTGGCGAAGTATAAGAAACACATCAGTAATACCCTGTGCCCGCAACTACAAAACTACCCGAGTTGACGTCTGGGATAGCGTAAAATAGTCGTTGGTGGCGAAGTATAAGAAACCCACCAAGAAAGCCCGAACAGGGACAACACAGTGATATTATTGTGTGAACATCAAGGGAGTGAATTAATTATGAAGGTTTTTTAGCCTGACTGTACGGTCGCGCTAATAAGTCATGTCCTAGCTGTCAGTACGTTTGGCTTGCGTTGGGCGATAGAGGAATGACTATAGATCAGGCAAGAGAAGTGGTAATAAATAGGAATGAATGGAGAATGCTAGTGAATAGATGAGTGTAAACGCGGTCGTTTGGGAGAGAGGCTCATGCGCCAGTTAGACTAGATAATAGTCCGTCAGGCGCCTGGAAGCAAGATGGGGCGGGCTTGTGGTGATACAGCTTCGCTGCAAGTCTGCCTGCGGAATTCGGCGCCTCTCTAGGGGATCTGGGACCTGGGAATCTTTTGCTGGGGACCCCAAATGGGTCTGGTTATCTGGGTATTTCTCCTTGACGACCTAGAATGTGTGTGATTTTTTTTTCTTTTTTTCTGATGTGTTGTGATGTCCCTATTCAGGCTCTGTCTCGAGTCGGCCACCCCCATGAAAAAAAAAAAACAAAAAAAACACTGGGGTAAGTACTAGAGTACAGTATATACTGTACATTGTTTTTCTGATGTGTTGTGATGTGCCTCTTCGGGCTCTGTCTAGAGTCGGCCACCCCCATATAAAAAAAAATAAAAAATATATATATATATATATATATATATATATATATATATATATATATATATATATATATATATATATATATATATATATATATATATATATATATATATATATACAGTTGGTCCTCCAATAATGCGGCCAATGTGTTCTGGTTACCGCCCGTGTTAGCAAAATCCGCGTTACCGAACCCATATGTTTACATGTTAAAGGTACCTTGGTGTTCTGGAGATTTCCACAAAGTCCACTTTTTCTCCATAGAAGCCTATGTTATAATAATAAATTCAATTATAAAGGTTATTTTACATGTGCATTGGGTTGATTTGCCCATTGCAACTCTTACCTCTGAATAAATGAAGTGTTGCATCCCTGTCACTGCGATGAAGTTGATGGTCTGGTAGCTCTCGCCGCCAGCCATTCGTTGATAAGGCGTGGTCCCTCCCCAGCTTCAGCATCAGAGTCCTCGAAGCCACTGTAGTCGGCATCTGATACACCCGACAGTAAATCACCTGGTGGCTGAGGGTCGGAGTCGGAGTCGGAGTCGGAGTCGGAGTCACTCGACGCCACTTGTTCCTGTTGCTGTGCTCGTTGTCGAAAGAAATCTGTTATTCGTGTCTGCTGGCGTCCATTTATCCCGTCGTGAAACATGTCGAAGTACGGCTGGATGGAAGCAGTGAAGCTTGCTATTATCTGTGCTGAACGATCATGTTTGGGATCAAAGTTGTTCATGTGATGGCTGAGGCGTTGTGACAATTCTACAAATTCCCGTAGACCAGGAGTGTTCGGCTCTTTCTGGGGTTCGTCTTCTTCTCGATGTTCTTCCTCTGCCTGCTCTTCTTCTGTAGGCTACATGACCAGGGACTTGTGAAACTTAATTTCTTGCAAGCTTAGCAGAAAGGCGATTGTAATGGGGTTTAAGTGCTTGAATCTCAAGAAGAGAAACCATCACGCTAAAATTAGGGAGTGTATTAAAGGGTGCTGTGAGTCTAAGAAACAGAAACGCCTGTTGAGTTGGCCCAACCGAATAGCTCCCATAGCCACACACCTCCATACGAGATAAAAATATTGTCTCTATATCATATTTATCACTAAAGTTCGGAGTGTTATGGCATTATTCAATACAGGAATGAATATTGTCATAACATCGCAAACTTTACTGATAAGTAAGGCGCGCATAGAGACAATATTTTGACTATGTATGGAGGGTGTGCATTTTCCCGCAACTTTAAGATGATTGCATTATAACTGCTTTTACTTTTACGTATAACATTTTATGGCATTTTAGTTTGCATAATATTGTTCACTAGAATCCATTCCAGTTTATGATAATGATAATACAGTATATACATATATGAAGAAATATTGGTTATTGCATAAATAACTAGAAAAAAAACAGAAGCATTCGCTTCTCCTCACACACACGTTCCACTCTTGAGGTGCCTATGCATGAAAGTAGGTGACTGGATGAGGGTAACCTAAAGAAATACAATGACAGGATAAAAAAAATAAAACCAGTATCCATAAAAAAGATATTTATTTAAAGTATAAGGTAATCCAAAGGACACAAAATAATATTAGACAATATGTGGCACCGACTGACAGGATGATGATGATGTATAAGCTCACATGAGAGCTTTTATCATCAACTTTCGATGGTCAACATTTCTGGGATCTTTTGCAGTGGTATCGTAAACTAGAGAATACGGATCAATTTAAGTGATAATGATTTAAAAAGCTTACCTCAAAGGCCAGTGTTGATGATAAATGTTAAGGGAAAAGCTCTTGTGCGATACTGGCATAACCCTCACACTGCCCGGCTGCAGGGACACTCTAGTAATCAGACATTTATTCAGGCCATCGATGCAGGAACTCGTTTTTCTTGTACAGTATAAGGATAATTTTAATAGTATATTTTTTGACCTGATGGAAAATGTAATATCTTAATGCCCAATTTATTGAAACTTAATGATAAATATGTAACTACATTATCTATGCATTCTATTAACCCATTGGCTGCGGCTATGTTTGGGCTATTTAGGGCATATTCAGGCACTCCTGAATGATAAATCAAGCATCTGCATTAAATGAAGTGTATTCTGCCGAAAACTAGACGAAAATAACTTCAAAATGACACCAGAACGGGCCCCGTACGTGGTCTGGTTCACCCGCAGTGGTGCCAGTGAAATGCGGGAAACCTGCTATTTGGTAGCACACGCTCGCTTGGCTACACTGCTGTGAGACACGGAGAGAGACCCGCGCGAGACACAGTGTACCTCAGTGAGCCGCTCGGTGCTCTGAGGGTCGGAGGTGGGCCCCTCACGCTCCCGCCCACTGACACTCGATTTTTACGGTTTTTACAGGCTTTTAAAGCCTGGAAATTGCTGTAACTTGCCAGGACGTTCCAGAACGTCACCCGCAACTAAAGGGTTAATGCCAAAATTTTGTTAACAAATTTTACATTTATCACTTCAAAATGTCTGGAATAGTTTAGTAATCAAGAGGGGGACATAGCGAGTTACTGTCGGCTATTAACACACAGAATATGCTGTAATATACAGTACTGTACTCCAATCCTTTCTCCCTAATTCCCCAAAACTGCCCTGCAGTTCCTCCAAGAACCGAATCTCTACTGTACATATATTCAGGACAACCATCATCTTTGTCTGACCAGAATTTTTTGTTTTATTTAGCTCTATTATGGTCTTTCAATAAAAAAATCCTGTCTCTTCACTAATTACTGTATTATGTTTTTAACACCAACCAACTTCACATCTAAACTCAATTAATGAAATCAACAAATACATGTGGCACTTCGAGGACTCGAACCCAGGATACTCGCATCGAACTTCCGCGCACTATGCATTACGCTATCAAGACCATTAATTAATATAGGTTGAAATCTATTATTATGCTTTAATATTTGTTCTTGTCTTTAGTTTCATTGTATTCTTGCCATAGACATGATTTTTTTTTAAAGTTTACTATGCATTGTATAAGACAAATTCTCTCTGGCAGCAGTATTACCCTTCAATAGGAATATATAATGATTATGTTAAGTACAGATATGGGTACCGTACAGCTTTTTGTTATTCCATTAAAAGGGACAGAGGGAGAGGTAGACCGAAAGAGAGGCGGAAGGATGGAGTGAGGAAGTATATGAACGAAGGCGGTGCTGGTTGGGGGGAGGGGCGTCAACTGACTGGGGACAGAGGTGCATGGGGGCGGTTCGTTCGTGGCCACCCCTTCGGGGATCACGGCGTCGGGCAATAGACAGATAGATAGATTAAAAGGAAAATTATAATCCTTCAATAAACTGAATTAATTGATGTTAATAAATATTTCACCAAAAGGAAAAATTTAATGAGGATCAACTGGTGTAGAAAGTTGATGTTGCCTCGAGTTGACCCGACAAAGGAAAACATTGCACAAGACACCAGACACAAAGTGAGGAAATGTGAAACTGTTCTAGTCTAGTGTACGCCCACCAAAACAAATATTGCACCTCTCGGGTATTTCAGGAGTATTAATAAGACCTGAAACGAGACTTATAGAGTTATCTTAGAGCAAACAACTTTAATAGGGAAGTTGCCACACATAAAAACAGCCAGCTGCCAGCTGGTCCACCGCGAAGGGGTGGACCTAGAATGACGTGGGCTCCTAGAATGACGTGGGCTCGGGTACTCCAGTCAGATCTCAAAATAAAGAACTTGACAACAGAGGCAGCCCTTGACAGGGCCGCCTGGAAGCTGCCATTTAGGATGTGAGACTGTAACCACATTCTCTGTGGACAAAACGGTCTTTAAACTTGTATGTATGTAAGTCTTTGAGTACCCGCTGCAGTTTCTCCTCAGAATCCGCCACCAATGCTGTGTCCTCAGTGAACAGCAACTGATTCAACTCCCAATCTCTACCATTCTTTCCTACTAAACCCAATCCTCTTCCCATAGTTCTCATTTTCACCTCCCTCACCACACCATCCATAAATATATTAAACAGCCATGGTGACATTACACAACCCTGTCGCGCAAACCTACATTTACCTCAAACCATTCACTCAACTCCTATTAATATTGAAATACAGTACTTAAATATTTCAAAACCAGATTAAATTTTCTTGGGGGGCATGTGCATAATTGTAAGTACATTGCTAAAATATTTGTTATCAGAATACTGTCTATAATGCAACAAGAGGTACGACAATATTATTTAACGGGGTGTACAATCCATCCTTTGCACCATACTGTACTTGAAAATTGTAAGGTTCAATGTCCTTACACGAGGTACAAAAAATATACTGTACTAATATTCAAAGTGCATCTAGTACTGATGGGAACAAAATAGTTTCTTCATCGCCAAAACTAATTAATGTAATGGATAACAAATGACCACTATTAATACCACTCGCATAATATGTAAACAAAATTGCCTTTCACCGAGGTAATAATGCCTTAGTCTTGTTAATCTAGGGACGTCCATACTGTAGATAGCAAACAGTATTATACAGCTGCCCAATAAAGTTCTTTTCCTCTCTCATGATTTTATGCAAGTACTGTACTGTATAAATAATATGATTGATTATTGAGTGAAGTTTATAATTAACAGTTGATTAATAAGAATAATTAACTACTGAATAACAAACTACTCTCGACATTGAATCATACTACCGGTAATTGTACTTTTATAAATATAATCACAGAGGAAATATCTTATGTGGGCTAATGTCGAGTCATAATCATGTTTTGTTTTTTTTTGTTTTTTTTTGTGAGAAGTTTAACCAGACCACTGAGCTCCCCAAAAGAGCTCCCATAGGGCTGGCCCAAAGGATTAGAACGAAAGTAGAAGAATAAAGGAAGAGAATTAAATCAAATCAAGAAGAGAGGCATCTTTGAGGATGAAGGAGGAAGGAGGAAAAGGAAGGAGAATCCTCGAAAATGTGAGATAAATCAGAATTGCCAAAATAAAGTGATCGGAGACGGGAATACTGGCGACAGTCAGTGAAAATGTGGCGAATTGTTAAACGCGTACCGCACACGGTGCACTGGGGTTGAGGGTCGTGAGGGGATGACATCAGGTAACCGAGACAATCGCGTGTGACCAATCTGGAGACGGGACAAGATAACTTCAGAATGACGGGACGGTTGACATGAAGAAGGCCATCATAAGTCTTATCCTCCCTCCATAATTTCAACTTTAATCATCCCTATTTGGTCTGAGGTGGGTCTTTTTGAGCCTCCCCTGTTTCGCTCAATTCGTTTTGAGATTTTAAGACGTTTCAACCTATTAGTTTGGCAAAAATAAGATACTTCACCGCAATCAAGTGTCCTTTTTTTCTGGTTGAGCAATAGTGAGCATGTAACTTAGAAAATATTGGCCTACAGCCAGGACACTATCCTATAAAAAAAACAATGTACAAATTTAGCTTGAAGGGAATCAGAGTTGGAAATTACTAGTTAGCAGGAAATCTGGGATGGTATTTTGTTAGCCTACTGTAGGTGACAAACTAAAATACATTACTCGAAAATGGCAAACGCAAGCAAAATCCTCAATAACAATTAAACAAAATACAGTATCATAATAACCAATAAGATGTCGGACCAGTCTACCAGATAGTGTTAACTCCCTAGTAAAGGAAACATAAGTCTTTTAATTCATATGAAGTCAAGTGTTGATACTCGATCTTTGTTCAATTTTGTTGCGTAACTTTAAAATACAGGTCTCCCTCACTATCCGATGCCCCGATTTAGGACATTATTATAGGTTTTTAGGTGTTTGGGTTTGGGTTTTGGCTGGTCCCAGAACGAATCCCTATTTACTCCATTAATTTTAGGGTTTGCTATATGATTTTTCTATTTAAGATCGGGTTTTCAGGAACGTAACCAATCGTAAATGGAGGGAGACCTGTAGGCTACAGATCAATAGTGAAAAAATGGTTGAAGTTGGGAAGGTAGGAGGGGATTTATGAGCTGGACTTTACCATAGGCTACACATCATAACAATTACAATATAAAATTCTTATTCAAACAAAATAAAATATGGTGAAAATCTATGTTCAAACCTCCATACCCATTTCATTCCATTTTGGGTCATTTGTAATTATTTTTTCTATTGAGAATTGAACCTTATACTGGAAGAGAACACCAATACTGTATATACATCTAGTGCTATTTGGTTACTGTACCTTGTATAAGTTCATTATACTGTATAGAACTTAAATGTCACGATAATGCAGTACCAGTACATATTATGTATGTATGTATGTACAATAGAGTATAAGCAGCTCTATTATGCAAAACGTTAATGTAAATAGAATATTCACGGTTAACAATGCTTGAGGACCATTGATATGATATTGAAATAAATGTTGTGTAAAACACAAGAAAGTATCATCCAGTTCTGCCTAATTTAAAAATAAAACTGTTATTACTCTATTACCTATAATATGAACTTCAAGATATAAGACGGCTATGAAATGTAATATTAAAATAAATTAAAAATCACGGAGGATGTAAGGCAGTACAGTGACCCCACACTACAGTACTGTACTCCTACTGTTACACTTACAATTAGTGCTTCATCATAGAGAACTGTGTAACCCAAGCAACTAGACTCTAGGATAAGCATAGGATTAGAAAGAAACAACTTGAATAATGATATGGGGAACTTAAGTTGATAACTAATATAATTAGAAAGCATGATTGGTGATATGCAAAGTTAACAATAAGATTAGAAAGATATAACTTGAATCATGATAGGTGAAATTCAATTCTAACAACAGGATTAGAAAGAAATGTGAGCTTGAATCATGATAGGTAATACTTTATGATTGTTATAAGACCCAAGTAAGGTACTGTATATTGTGAGACTTTTGGATGGCTTTGAAAAGACTGGTGGATATTTGAAATCAATAATTATGTTTTCTTTTAAATCAGTGATAGGAAAGCATACAAAAGAATCTCACAAAATATTTATGTGTCAGTGGGTAGGTTTGTAAAAAGAAAAGTAAACATGAAAGCGAAACTGCACATCTTATGAATCACTCAGTCTTTAAAATATACAGTATGTAAATAGAGAGCTCAGATCTGGGCTTACTGGAATGTCTAATTCTTAATGGAGGTGGATGTGAAAGGAAGGTTGTATGAGTCGAGGTAAGGAAGAAGGTGATAAAGGAGTAAACTATAGGAAGTTCAAATTAACTTGGGAACTTGTATCGTACTTCTCATAGTCTCTCCTGATATATAAAACTTCTTCATGATTATAATTCTCCAACCAATTCACCCCTCTTCATCAATTCAATTAAATAATATGCTTAGGAGGCCGGGATCTACTGCCAAGTACATTTATATTGACATTATATAAATACCCTGCACGAGCCACCTTGACAATTAACTACTGCAACCTCACAGACCTTCCCAGGACTAAATGTGGGGGGGAGGGGAGGGGACTCAAATTAAGTTAGCTGAACATAAAAATACCCGTACAAGAGTAACTGAAGGCATACTTGAAGGGTACTTGCAGTAAGCAACCACCTTTGTCCTGCAAGCTTTGTTTATGTAATATTTCTTACAGTTTCTTACAGTAGATCCTCTGGAAAAAGGCAAACTATGCCTGTGTATCCAGCTCAGTACCAGTACTTGCACTGCTGCGATCGTTCACGGTGTTGGCGGCGGCGGTAGCAGACGCAACATTTTTACTATTCTGTATTTTTGTTTTATAATCAAACTTCAAATCTTGTCTTCCCCATGCTTTATCAAGATTACTTTCAAACTCCCTTATTGATTCGGAATCGACTACATACTGGGGCAGTGCGTTCCACTCATTTACCACTATCACAAAATGAGTTCTTCGCCTTCTCAAGCCTATTTCTTTCTTTGTAAATTTTCTTAGAGTGTCCTCTCGTTCTTGTTCCCTCCCGCATCAAGAAGATACCTTCACACACATCCTCATCGTACTTTCCTGACACTATCTTAAAAGTCTCTATCATATCCCCTCTCTTTCTCCTATATGCCAGTGTCGGAAGTCCCAGTGTCCTCAACCTCTGCTCATAGCCCGCGTTCTTCAACGTTGGTACCAGCTTGCTAGCTCTCCTCTGCACTTTCTCCACTGCTTCTATATCCTTTACCATATATGGAGCCCACACCTGGTTTGCATATTCCAGGTGCGGCCTAACCAGCGCTGTATATAGATTCCTGAAGATTTCTTCGTCAAGTGACACAAATGTCCTCCTTATCAGCCCTACAATTCTATTGGCTTTGTTTATCTTTTCCGCTAAATGTTCTGAGAAATTTAACTTATTGTCTATCACTACTCCTATATCCTTTTCTGCACTCACTTCCTCCATCGCTTCATACATACTGTATCCTACCTTGTCTATCTTGCTGGTCCCAATCCGCATGTACTTGCATTTTTTTGGATGAAAAGGCATTAACCAATGCTCAGACCATCCCTTCATGCCCTCCACATCTCCTTGAAGCAAACCCATATCTTCCTTACTCCTCACTCTTCTATACAGTTTAGTGTCATCCGCATACAGGTATACCTCACTTCCATTAGTTATAACTTCAGGCAAGTCGTTGATAAATATAACGAACAGCAGTGGTCCCAACACAATATGTGATAGAATAACAAATGTTGAGCTGAGGAGACGTTTAGGTATAAAGAGTATTAGCGAGGTGATGCGTACAAGTAGACTGGGATGGTATGGACATGTGGAGAGAATGGATGAAAAAAATTGGGTGATAAAATGCAGGTCTGTGATTGTGGAGGGAGCTGCACCAAGGGGTGGACCGAGGAAGACCTGGGATCGGACTATACGCGCCGATCTCAAATCCAAGAACTTGACAAGTGAAGCAGCCCTTAACAGGGTTGCCTGGAACGCCGCCATTAGGACAAGAGACTGAAACTGCACTGATGTGTGGAACACTCAGTCTTAAATTTTATGTATGTATGTACAGTATGTATGTATGTATGTATTGTAATGCCTGTCTCTCCAAATACTGGTTAAATCACAAATATGTAGAGAGAAGAAAGATTGTGATATGTATGTGCTAGGTTTACATAGGATCACAAAAGAAAGCAAAAAACAACAGATATACAGTACTGTATTCATCCTCAAAAGGCAAAGGATAATTATGAGGTAAGGATGAACTGATGAATACTTGAGATGTTTTTACAGAAATGGTGTATAAATTATTAATGCAAAAGATATACAGGTAAACATCTTTCTATAGAAAATGAAACACCTATCAGATGTAACTAAGAGCCAGATACAGCTCAAAATTAGTAATGCTTCAATCTTGAATAAAGAAGTTAGAGATAAGGCACCAAAAATACTATGGCTAAAAAAAAAAAAAAAAAAAATATATATATATATATATACTGTACTGTAAACTGTATATAGGATGAAGGCAGAAAAAGTAACATAGCAACCATAAAAAAAAGTAAACTTACCAATGAAATGCAGGCCAAAGGTGCAGAAAGGTCAATTTAGTGCTGTAATCAACTGAGAGATAGAAAGAGCAGACAGAAAAATGTATAATCTTCAATAACACATGGTTGTAAGCAGATGATACTGTAAAAAAGTAAATTCATTAGATAAGATTTAACCTCAAAGGCAAGGGAGTATAAGTAAAGAATGCAAATCAACATATTAATTAGAAATCCAAATCCTATGGAAAACAAGCAACAACAGTACTATTAATCCTTTTATGGCTGGCTGAGGTAGGATAAGGATAGAGTAAGGATGGACTGCAATGGATAAATAAATAAAGCCAAGTGTCACACAAGTATTTAGCGGAGGATAAATCAGCAAACCATATAGCCTACAATACTGAAGTAATATCACTTTTTTATGATTTCCACCTCCAATAGGACAGTATTTTGTAACATGTAGCCCATAATCTTGAAAATCATACATAGTACAGTACTGTACATCATAAACACAAATTCCTCAATATCTTTTTAACCGGATACTAGATTCTAATAAAATAAAATTATAAAAAATCACGCATGACACCGCCTTAAAAGAGTGCAAACCTTCTTCCACTTTTCTCCAAGAATAGTAGCTCAAAATAAAGAGGCACAATTTTGGTGGTTGAAATATACTCTCAGTTTCATCTATTATGCGGAATGGACTTAAAATAGCTATGAATATAACAACCATTGCAAGTCTTATTACTGTAGGCCTACATGTTTACATTTGTGGTTAGAATAATAGAAAACAATAAAACAATAAATAAATAAAAAAATATAAAATCACAATATAAAATCATTTTACGGTAATATGTAACTATAAATGGTTCTTAAATTTGTGGATAGATTCATAAAACAAATAACATTTAAAAATCATCCTATTATGTAACCATCAAACTTCCTGTCATCTAGCTAAAATAAAAAATATTATATTTACATTGTTCCCTCTGCAATAACCTCTTTCAATCACACACAGTAAAGCCGCTGTCACACGAGCGATTTATCCATCAATTTTCCATGAGCAAGTTTTTTCTCGTGTAATTTCAGGACATTTTCGGACTGGTATCGGTAACTAGACTGAAGGTAGACTATGTTAGGTGGCTGAATTCTGATGAAGTGTAATTTGTTAAGCTTCCAGATCATAATTGCCCGTAAAAATTGCTCGTGTGACTCCGGCTTAAAGCAATAACTTGTGACAGGCAGGATGCAAGGTTTGCTCTAAAACCAGGTAAAGTAATAAACTAAACATAGGCAATATTCTAGGTTAGCCATACAATAAGCATCCACACAGTTGCGGACATCTTGCACAAATATTATAATCAATGGTTTGAAAGGAGGTACCACTGCTCATAGAGGCCCATCGAGGCTATCCAAGATCAATAGGAAAAATTGGTAAAGATTTAGAATGGCTCTGATGTATTAATGGTTACAATGCTCCGTTTCTAGCCATTAATTACACAATTCGGACAATTTGTCAGACATGTGTGTCCCTATTAGCTAAGGTATAATAACTTCCAACTTTCTCATTTCTATTCTAATCCCCGCACATGACACTGTCCAAGAACAGCCCCTGTGAGTACCCTAATTAATTTTACCCTTTAACTCTTAACCCTTTGATTACGATGACGCCATTTATCTATATTTAGGCTAACACATAACGATTACAATTATAAAGTTTAGGTAGGACATGAAAGAATCAAAATGTTAACCAAGACCGTTTTCATTCCTCTAAATTCCAGAGGGCCTTCCTAAACCAATAAAAATTATCTAGTGTTAGCCGAAACAAAGTGAAAATGACACTATCGCATTTGATATCCTGTCTGCGTATGCCACAAGAAAATGAATAAGGAACTGTCAACAAAGTACATGATGCCCTAACAACCATACATTTTTTGTTTATCACAGGTAACGCCTTAAACATACAAAGATACAAAACCGGCTACAAACACGCTAACTAACCAACGCCCGACACCAGAAGAATAACAAACAAGCAAACAAAAGGAGAGTTGACGTCTAAAATAAGAAACATCGCACCATAAGACCAAAAAAACTAAAAAGTAATTATAAAACCTTAAAACTATGCTAATTATCCATTCAATCAGTATATAGCAAGAGATAATACATTTTCTTTCCACAACTTCAGAGGCATTAACATAAAAAAGTCTAAAGTTGCCACAGCATTAATTTCCTATAACTCACCAATACACCTTCAGAAGTAACACTACTCGGCATATTTCCGTTGCGTTTTGTGTCTATGGTAGAGGGGATATCACACGACAGCTTTTATCGTCAATTTTCGATGGTCAAAATGTTTATGGCAGCATTTTTGTGATCTTTTGCAGTGATATGGCAAACTAGACTGAAGATACGAATCTTGGTGAAATAATTGTTTTAAAATTATACCTTACAAGCTAACATACCAGTGTTGATGACAAAAGTTGAAGGAAAAAGTGTTTGTGTGAAACCAGATTAAAACTATGGATGTAGTGTCAGTTATATTTATATTATGGAGATATAGGACACACGGCAACATTAATGTAGTGGCAACTTTAGTTTTGTTTACATCACAAGACCTTTTGGTAAACATAGATTAGAAAACTGTTGTAACACTTTGTGCCTTTGTACAGTATAACAATATACAGTACACAAATAAATGTTGAATCTCTACAACGTTTTCATCTTCATGGTAAATGATCAAATCTGTGTTTTCCGAAGGACTGCCAATGTCAACAGCATGTAATGCCCGAGTGACTAGAACAAACATGCTAAATAAAAATATAAACAAGAAAGCAACAGATAAACGTAAATTGTACTTGTAAACGATACATCTGTACAAATTATTAACAGGTACAATTCCCTCCTCAAAAAATTCTCAACACCCCCTAGTTTCCTGTTTAAAAATGGCAGTGTCACAATTGTGTAAGGATAAATGAGTAAAGGATTGTTAACTAGTTGTCTACCTACAATTTTCCTTTATGTGATGGCAACAGGAACGGCATCTATATATTACTCAAAAGACAGATCAATGTTATCCATGAGTTCCCATACAAATCTGAGCCCTCTAGGTGCCATAGGACCGGAGTAATTAACCGTGACGCACCCTATGCGGCTCTGGGGTTAACCGTTACATCCATTGCCGACGCATCACGTGCGTCTCTGGTACTCGAGGAGTTAAGGAATGATACTATAGTACAGAAATATTGATCTTTAAAGTGCCTTTATGTAGCCTAAAGATGTAGGCCTTAAAAAGCAACAACACTTATTATGACACTACCAAAGATAAAAAGAAAATAAATAGACTAGGGGTTGTAGGACCTAGGTGAGTGAACTATAGTATAACATCTTGCAGCACCTGCGTCACTTACTGTAAAGGAAAGATAAAATACTGTACACAATACTAAATTACTTGTGCAGGAACTGGCTTATTTTAATGGGTAATAGTAAGTCTTAACAAATAAAATGGATGATTGCAAGGGTAGTCACACAAAGGCTTTTTATGGCAATTTTCTAGCAGCATTTTTGTGGTAAATTATTATCAGAATATATATTTTGAAAACAAAAAATCTGCATTGGTATTGGCAGCCAAAATGAAGGTGAATTCCTTTGTAAGAGTATGAATAGGAAATAAAATTAAAATAAATATGTAATAGAAATTTGGCTTCTCTAAATTATTCTCCTTCATTCATTCCCATATTTGAAAAGAAAAAGCATAATGGTTTAATGAATAAATAAAAAGCTGCTAGATCATAATAATAAAATACATTGCCATAATAAATGTCTCCTTTAGATAAACAGTAAAATTATATCGGGAATATAAACTCAAAACAGTAAAACTCTAAATTTTACAGGACGATATTTTGATATATTTTCCCTTCAAATGAAAACTGAAGAGTATGTTTATACTAATCCACAACCCAAATACAAACACTACTTAACCCCTTCAGTACATGGCACCTCTTTTATATTATTATGCTTAATCATTAGACCATTTTAGGCAACTTAGGAAGAATCTGGTGGTGGTGGTGGTGGTGGTGGTGGTGGGGGGGGGGGGGAACTTTTCGGATTAACAAAAATTTGCCCTTTTGGTTTCCAAAGATGCTTCTGAAACTAAATAAAATTGTCTAATGATACAAAAGATGAAAAAACGGCTTTATTGTCCTGACTGAGTCAAAACAATAAAACATTAACCCTTTCAGTATGGGTGATGCCTACCTTTCGTTTATTATACAGTAGCTATCATTAAATAATTTTATCATAACTTGCCAGACGCCGAAATTCCCGAGAAGGGGTGGCCATGAACATTAGATGTTATCGCTAGGTTTACTTGCCCGGGCTTGACATCTACCAATAGCATTTTGACAGTGTGGGCTTAATCCGCCGACCCTTTGATCAGCAGCCGACGCTGTACTGACTATGACTAAGTATTTGTGGAAGTCAGAGGCTTAACTAAGATAGATTATAACTCTTGATTCCTAGAGGTTCTTTCTAAGCTAAGTAAAATTATCTAGTTGTAGCATTAGTCCTTTCAGCATGATAACATAATTTTTGTCTTTTTCTGGTTGCCATTTGACACTTATATTTAGCTAATGATCTACTTCTAGGACTCAAAGGGGCATATTCTCTCAATAAACTATCTGAATAACATAGGACCTTATTAACCCTTTCACGCACATATGATGCAGAGGTTGCCAGATTAGCAATAAGAAATAGAGTTCTCTCACTCTTATAATTACCTCTCCAAAATTAGTTTTCTGCCCACAGCTAACTCAAAGACAACTGCAGAGGTTGAAGTAACTAAACTAAAGGTTTATAAATACCCCTGATGCTAACAAAGGCTTTAAAGTACTGTTATCCCTAATAGGCTCAAAATCGTGTCATATGTCGGAGAGGGTTAAACTGCTTAAAATGGTTTCATTTTAGTCAGAAAAAAAGTTGAAAAAGGTATCATTGTGCTAAGGGGTTAATAAAGTAAACAATACAGGCATCATCATACTGAAGGGGTAAAATCTCTACTTGAATGGCATGGATGTATATTTGGAAAACACACTATAAAACTACATTACCCTTCTCTTTAACACTTTCTGGATAGCCTGTATGAATTTACAACCTTCACCAAACATACTTAAACTAATTAAAATTAATAACATAAAACAGATTTGATTTAATCTGAATTGCCCTTTAAAAATTAAATACTGTTACCTAAACTCATCTATGAAACTCACAATATACAGTAGGCTACTGTATAAGCATATTGTTAATTTTAATTTTTGTAAGCATCTTTCGATTGCAAATATTTTATAGCCAACTTGTATGCTTTTATGAAAGCCATACCAAATTTCAAGCTTGAAGCTCGCAGTATACAGTACATTACAAGCATATTTGTATATACAGTATTTAATTTTTTGTTTCAAGTGAGTCTTCAAGAATAATATTAAAACATCAGCATTAACAAAAATCTAGCAATTAATATATATTTTTCTATAGACTATTCCAGAAAAGTGTCAAAGTACCACCAGTAATACCAATGATGAAAGTAAGATACGGGTATTAAATTTTGGGAATGTGAAAGGACAATTACCTGAGAATATATCTATATATATATATAATGAATGTTAAGTACAGTAATGCCTCTCCGTTCAAATGTTAATGGCTGGAAACTGTAAAACAAGGCTATAGGTTGTTCAAAGTAATTTGACAGCTCAACTGCACTTCTCCACATTCTCCTTCCTGACTGATGCAAGTTTGAGCATATTTAAGCGCTTCAATATATTCAATATCTCCAGTCAGTCTAAATCCCACTGCTAACCTCCATTATTTTCACTTACAGTTATACTTTGGGGATGAGGATTTCCTGCCAAGTTATTTTGAACCCACTACAGTATTGCTAGTGTAAGAGTTGTGGGTTAGTTATGAGATCAGGGAAGGACTTTAGATGACGTCGACATGCCAAAGGGGATTTTTGCCATCAATAATTATGCTTTATAATGCTAAATTATTAGTCACCATGCCTTAAAAATTACTAACACAGTACAGCTTCTTGAAAAGCAACCATACTCGTACCACTTCCAATAAGGTTCATGACTCTAATAATATTAGGATGATGGGTGAAAGGGAAACCATCAGGCTGTATATAAATAAAACCATAGCTGTATCTTTCCTGTCCCGTCACAAGTTCATCGTCGCAGCCGAGCCGTCGCAAGATCATCACAGGATGGGAAAAACACACAGCTTGCTCCAAGCCAGCGACTGACAGCACACCATATTTAAAACTTAGATACAGTATCTCCTTTATTTCATCGGAATAACATCCACCGTCAAATAAAATAATATAAGGATTGTATAAATGGAAATCTGATGAGTAAACAATCGGTGTTTGATATTAATTACCATCGGCTCTTTATTATTCTACTGCCTAATAATAGGCAAGTAAATTATTAAATCATGTTTAGATAAACAAATACACCAAAATAAATTAGAATGACGAAACAATAAGTTGAGTAAGATGTTTCAGCTTGCCATCAACCCAGCTAGAGTTGTCTTGCCGTCGCAAGCGAAAATTGGAGCCTCGCTTGCCACAGTGGGCTTGCGACGGGACCGGAAAAACAGAAATCTGGCTAAATCTTGCGACGGGACCGGAAAAACACAGCTTATATAATGCATCATTATATCATACCTTGAAGAAGGAGATACATACATAAGCAAAGTCACATTAACCTTTATAACCAAATATCTGTCAAAGGATGGACTGTCTTTGGAAATACTAAATGATAGGAAATTCACTTTCATAAATCTCATTAATACTCTTTGAAATTCGAACCCTAGTCTCTCGGGTTATGAGACGGTCGCGCTAATAAGTCATGTCCCAGCTGTCATTACGTTTGGCTTGCTCTGTGCTGTATTAATGTCTGTCAGATGTTGAATAGGGTGGGTAAGTGTAGGAACATGTTTCTATATTTCACTCGATATGAAGAAATGAAGCTTAGATATTGCTGATACCAATTATTGATCAAAACATACTTGGTGCCGAGACATCACTTATTAGCGCGATTGTACTAACCACTGTATGCCACTGTGCTCTGAACACAAAAATAAATAAATACCAATACTGTAATGTACAAACATAATAAAAGAAAACTTACGATACATGAAATACTGTAACAGTGAAAGAGTGACTTGATGCACTAGAGAGGCATTACTGTAAATATGCTGCATGGTGTCAATCAGTGACTTGACATACTTAGAAAGGCATTACTGTAAATAAACTGCATGGTGTCAATGCTCTGCTACATGGTCATAATAATAACAACAAATGGCTTCACGCACGGTCCACAATAGCTCAGGTGCAAGAGTAATACCCAATCATAGTTTGTGCTGGAAATAATCATCAACAGGACTTCAAAAAGGTTCAACATTAAATATAACTGCACCAAAAACCTATATATAGAGCAAACCTTTCAAAAATATTAACCTTCTCAGTATGCTGGCACCTTTCCTTCATTCATGGCCACCACTGACTCTTTTCTACAGCTTAGGAGGGTGAGAGTCAAAGGGGTATGCAAGACAGTTTATATCCTTTTGATCCCCCCAAAAGTAGTTCCTAAGATGGGTAAAATCATCTAATGTTAGTCAGAATAAAATACAGTATATATACCTCAATAATGTTCTGGTTAACTTTAGACAATATTACAAAGCTTAATAAGGATCTTTTGGACTCAAAGGGATAAACACCATGCTAATTAGCTCCTCCGACTCTCACAAGCTTTTCCTAAACTGAATAAAATTGTTTAGCATTAGCCAGAATAAAATAAAAATTACCCCATCATACCAAAGAAGTTAGGAGTACAATGTGAAGCAAAACATGTCCTCACTGCTGCGGCACACGTCAAATTTGGGAATCGTATAAAATTGTAACTACTGTACTAACATTCATATCCCAATATATACTATGTAACTTTAGCTAAGGATCCCTACTATAGTCATGTTCATTCTAAAGTCATCAACAGTGTCTAGGGGCTATTTTTTCAGGTATATATTTTAACTTTGGTAATCAGAATTAAGGGGCATCAGACGAGAGATTTGATAATCAATTTTTGAAGTCTAAACATTTTCCGCCAACATTTCTAGGATCTTTTGCATTGGTACTGGCAACTAGACTGAAAGTAGAAAATTATAGGTGACCAAATTCCTATAAAAGTACACTTCAGAAGCTGTGTAAAGTTGTGGAAAAATGTTGCAGGAAAAAGCACTTGTGTGATACCAGCATTACGACTATTCGCAAATGTTCAAATATAAGTATTTGAACGTGATTCTGTAAACAATAATGGAATGCAAATAGATTAGTAATACCCAAATTTGTGTTGTAATCATAAATCTGAAAATCAATATCTGAAAAAATGGCTCTATAACTGCAATAATATTTTATGACACATGACAAATCTATCGATGTTTATTTTCTTCATTTACCACATACGGCAATAACTGGAAATCTCAAAGTCTACCAGTACTTCAATATTATGGATGGAGTTAAATAATCCTCCCTGTTTATTCACTAATGATAACAGTGTCTAGATTTGTAGATCTACTCTTGTCTATATCGTAGTATGAAGTGGTAAAACAGCAAAACCTCCGGAAACCAGAATCATCCTTATCATAACATTACAAATCCTTTTACAAATTCTCATTCTTGATCTCTTGTTTTCAAAAGTAAGGCAAGACCTATTCCATTTGTTTCAATTCTATTTTCAATTTGTCTTATTCTACTAAGTTAGGTTTATAATATTTCTGTCAACTCATTGAACCCTATACAGTACTGTACTGTAATATTATTAGGGATGTGCTTTAATACATTTTTAATACCCAGAATATAATGGCAGTCCCATGATAATCTTAATTACTGTACAGTATAGAAATATTAATAATCAAATTACAGTAAACTTGTTTTTAATCCACAGTCTCAGAAAATTATATCAAAGATTAAAAGTTAATGTATGAAATAAATTTGTAATACTGTATATCTACAGTAATGGAAATGGGCTGAATCAACAAATATATAAGCGATACCATTTTCTACAGTAATCTGAAATTTAGGATGTGAGACTGTAACCACACTCTCTGTGGACGAAGCGGTCTGTATGTATGTATGTTTCCTATAGCAATCTGATACAAATATAATTGCATAACTACAATTTTTTAGACTGTGGATTAAACGAGTTGACTGTACCAATAGTTACTTCTTTGAATTGAGAAAGCCTTTTGTTAACCCATCATTCTTTAATAATTTATCCAATTTCTAATCAATGAACATTTAGAGCAGAATCTTTCAAATAAATATGATATGGGTACAGTATACGCAATATATCCTTACAATAAAAAAACATATACACTTTTAAATAGTATAAAAATATGTGGCTTATCATAAAATTTTAAAAGACCCTGTTATCATCCCTAAATTGTTTATAACAATCTATCCTTCAATAAGAATTATATTCTTATCAATAGAGGTGAAGAATTGGTCTGGTTCATGGAGACTTTGCTGTGCTAGATTACAATCCTTAGCATATGAACCAAATACACATGCTGTACAGGTGCGACTTATTTTGTATAGCTTAAAGGCAAATTAATGTGGTTACCCATTTACTACCTTGCTAAACTGGGTAAGATGATTAATCCAACACCAAACTATAAACAAATATCACTTAGTAGCCTAATAACACACACCCTACACAGCATCTGCACCTGTTTCATACATCCATGACTGTACCGTCACTAGAAGAACAATGGACTTTATTAGATATTGATAAACAGATCGGCTTCACTTATCAAAAGTTTGATATAAACATTTTGGATGGAGAGACATTTATAAATTAGCATCTTATTATATTTCTCTTTTAATCTATATCTAAGATAATCAAGTAAGGAGTAGTATTTCTGACTAATGATAAGTAAGGTTCTAGGTTTGGACATGTGGAGAGAATGGATGAACTAAGTTGGGTGAAAAGATGCAAGTCTGTGAGTGTGGGGGAAGCTGCACCATGGGGCAGACCAAGAAGAAGTGGGATCAGACCTTACGGTCTGATCTTGAATAAAAAATAACTGACAAGTGAGGCAGTTTTGAACAGGGCTGCTTGGATCGCCGCCATTAGGATGTGAAATCGGAACTGCACTCCATGTGGAGCACTCGGTCTATAAATTTATGTATGCATGTATCTATATGATAGATATAAGAACAGGTAAGGTATAATAGCTCACACTCAAGAGTAGCAGCTGGGGTTCAAATTATATATTGTTCAAAGATAGCTACAAAAGAACTAAGTTTGTTCTAAGGCTTTTTAAATTAACTCAATAATGTTTTTCTTAATCAACATTTGCTTTCACATATCTGTACAGAGAAACATTGTTAATATATAAATGTAAGGCCATTCAAAATAGCATCAGCAAATTGTCAGTAAGTAAATGCAAACCTGCTTTCTTCTGGATCTCCTACAGTTTAATCAGCTTCACAAAAAATCAAATATCTATAAACCTTTGCAAAAACTCTTTACAAAAATGGCAATACAAAGACATATGAAAGACTGTCAATAACAACAACAACAACAATTAATATAATCATACAAATAACTGGGATCCAGTCTAGAGGCAAAGTAACCCAGTCCAGATAATATCGTCGTGTAACTGTTACTCCGACATTGACACAGGTTGACAAATTGGGTGCCAGAGATAACCGCAGAGGAGCTCAGGGCCAGGATACTTAAAACTGTCTCATTTGACGACTTGGGGTTATTATGATATTTTGTATATCAATTATATAATTATATGGGTAGAGGCCCATATCATATGATAGAATATATGGTCCTCTACCCATGTGGTAGAGGAAAAATAAGAATATGCCCCACGTGCCTACTGCGTATCGAAAGAGGCGACTAAAAGGGGGATGACGTAAGTCTGGGCCACCGTTCATCATATTTGGTATATTTCAGCCTCATGGTAGCTACGGGACATCAGTGTGCCCAATCCAAACTCTGGAATGGCTGCCTTTGGGTACTTGGGGTGGTTCTACACTTACAAGGAACTGGAGACATATTTATAAGTAAATTCTCCCCCCTAACTATCATCTATCTATCAATTATGAGTTTTTTATTGCTTTTGATATTTTCAAGCAATGTATTTTTAGTTTGTCCCCTAGATAAACAAAAATCACACACCTCCCAAGACCCACTTCAAGCTAAATTTTTACATTTGTTGGTAGATAAATGTCCAGCCAGAGATTGGTTTCACCTATACTGCATGCTCGCTATAGCTCACCCTGTAAAAATTTACACCAGAAGATTCTTATAATCACCAGACTAATGAGGTGAAATGTCTTAAAATCTATAACTTATGGAGTGAAATAGCGAGGTTCCAAAAAATCTCTGCCTCATATCTTTAGAGCCGACATCATAATGTTTTATGCCCGCAGTACTGTATTCATAACACATAATAACCGAGTACATATACTACCTTCTGGCTGTCTAAATATTCTCAGTATGGGAAAATCAGGATGTTGAGAAGAATATAAAAAGATGATTTGTCATAAGTTGGAGTCTTGTATCACACCATAACGTTGAAACAGGCTCTAAATATCCTGGCCTAGGTTTTTATTTCCAATGTTTTGGTTAATACAAAACTGTTGAAAATAAAAGGAAGTTGAGGTCCCCTTTTGTTTATTTCTTCCACCCAATTTATCCATGTTCAAATATACTCCCTATTTTCTTCCACATCCTCTGGGTTTACTCCGAAACTGGCAACTTTTTTTCTTTTACAAATTCTATGAAACAATTTTACTTACCGTGCTTACCCTTCTAGGTTACTCTGGAACTGGCAGAACCGAGCAACCTTTTCTATGCAATTCTCTGGAACTAAACTGCTGTCATTACTGGTCAAAAAGTGTTCCTATCCTCAGACTACAATATTCATCTTAAACTTGATGATGATATAAGAGATTCCCTTTGAGATTTTAATATCTCATAAATGTTGAACATTTTACAATGGGCATACATGGTTAATTTGGTTACACACATGTGTGCATTAGTTCAATGATTAGTCAATCACACGTACCCATACTACACATACTGTATATGAATACCCAAGCATACACATTCTACATGCTTGTGTTCTCTGCTCAAATTACCTTGGCAGCTTATCCCAGCCTTATGCTCACAGCTTTGACTCATGTTGTTGTTGTTGTTGTTCCCTAAGCTGCCTGGCCGAACAGCCCCAAGGCCCCGAGCAAGGCCAAGGCCATAACCAAGCGCCCCAGCAGAACCCTCCCTGCCGACCACAATAAAGACTGGGTGACCGAAGCCACTCCATGGCAGGGAGCTGAGGAGGATGTGGAAACGCCCAGGAAACCAAAGCCCAACCCAGGGCCCTGTGCCCCTCAGCAATTATGAAGAGAAAGTTGAGGGGCAAAGGAAAAATGTGACGCTTTAGCTTCCAATCTTGGTAGATTGGGAGGTCAATCCACGGAAGAGACACCATCACTTGAGATCTAGAAAATATATAAGTAAAAGGAACAGTCAGAGTAAGCTATGGGTATGGCAGAGATCGCACAGCTCTCACTCTGATAGACCAGCCCATCACCACATGACTAGAACCCAATCCTTTCGGCATCAGCTAGGAAAGGCCCTAGAAAGCCGCCTTTGGCGGGGGGATAGCTCCCCTATTTCAACCCCTTTCAGGATTGGGCACCCGCCTAAGCTTCGACTCATTGGTTCAATTTATTATCATCGTATGGACATTATGCAAGCTTGTCAATATTCATCTTCAAGAACAATGCCAATCAAATATCTATATTTATTATCATACTCCTGGGGTGAGGACTGGCTGCCAAGTTAATTTGAACAGTGTAGAATAACACATAACTGCATTAAACTAGCATATAATGACACAAAGAAATATATTTTCTTTATCACTCAAACTGAATTTTAAGCTTTCATTTACTATACACAAGCACTCAGTCACTCATTTGTGTATGCTAATTACATTATTAGATTATGTAACCAATGTCTACAACTACATCTTTGGTATGTTATTATTTTAGCCCAGCTTCTTCCACAACCCTCTCGCTAATTATTTATCTTGCCATATCTAATTTTCTTCTCTATCTCTCATTTACTTTCCATCTCTTCAGTATCTTACTCTTTTCCTAATTTCATCTCTCATTCTCTCTCTTCAGTATCTTCATCTAATTTCTTTTGTTATTTCTCCTTCATCTCTCTCTCTCTTCTGTGCAATGAAGTACAGTTTGTTCAAGTTCTAGGCCACACAGCTAAGCTTGATGTGATCATGTTTTCCCATACATAAAAATCAATAAAGTTATTATATTTTCAAAAACACACTAATTGACTATGAATAATTCAAGCCATTACTGTATAAAACAATTGTCTTAATGCAATAAAGTTATACATATTATCTGTGGGAAAATAATTTTCATATCCAAAGCTAGAATGTGTAGTGTAGAAGTGAAGGGAACTGTTAAGAGTGGTCACACATTAATTCTAATTACAGTACATCAAACCTTCTTTTACTCTCAATTGTTTAACACTGTAATTTTACATCACTTTCTTCTCTTTTACCTTCCAAAAGGTAATAATGTGTTAATACCAAATTCTTCCTCTTAGTCTCTCTTCATCAGTCTGCCTGCACTCTCTCTTCTACGTGGTGTTGTGTATTGTGAGGAAGGGGCCGACTGGCTGTGTATTAGCTGGTCTTCTTCTTGCGGTGGTCTCTCCTCTTTTCGTCGTGACCCGTGGATATACGCCGCAGCTCACGACAGTCACGCTGGGGGTGGAAAGAATTGATGATTTGTCATTATCATTATAATCATGTTTCACTACAGAAAAGTAATACACTTTGTTATACCAGGTTTTTACTGGGGTTGTATTGACTAATTAGGTAGGTTCTTGCTCGACTGGGGAAAATGAGATCAACACAAACACAAGTACGAAGGCAATAGAGGATAATATGACACAGAGTACAAGCATAGATTATTCTTATTTGACAGTAACATATGATTTGAGGTACAATGTTACATCAGACATGGATAGGTAATTATATAACAGCACGATCGAGGATCCACTACGAGCAAATCCAAGATACCTTCGAGAAATACTCCCTCAAGGCAATTTCTCGGTAAATAGTCCCAAGTCTTCCTGATATCAAACCTGCTAGTGCGGTATTGATATCGATCCAACTCTGCTGATGATAAGGTGGGCTGAGATGGTCTTACTACTTCTGTCGTTCTCCTCGGTGGGGCATTTCACAGCTAGAGGGGCGGTTGTACTTGGAGAAGCTCTGGGTCGGCTGCAGTAGCCCTTTTGGGAATCCACGCCACGGCAGTGGTGCGTCTTAGGGCAAGAAGGGCACGTGGTGTGTTGGTGTGTATGCACGGTGTCTTAAGTGGTTATCTCTGTTTTGTGCACAGTTGTCTGGTGCCGTTCTCACAGGTATGTTTCTTTCCTGGGATCGGAGGAAGTGCCAGGGTGATGCAGGCGACCCGAGCGAAGCGTGGTGAAGAGTCGCTTGTGCCCTCTTGTCGTGGTGGCAGTGGTTGCTGGTGTGTGCGGGGCCTCATCTCCTTGATTCTCCTCATTGTTGTTTTTCTTCCCTATCTCACACTTATTGTAAATCAAGTATGTTGCTATTCATAATTTGCTAGCAGTAACATTCACCCTGTATACAGTGTACCCATCTCTTGAAAAAAAATCCATATTTTGCACAGGCATGCCTAGGTCACATGATGGCTATTCTCCATGTTACATGATCCTTTGTAATGTCCCTGTCAAGTTCCCCCTAAGATATCTCTTAAGGAAATCATCTCAGGTTTCCTTCAATTTACCAACTGTCGCCCTTCCTGCCACTTCCATATTTTTAACTCACTTCACCCAAAACATCCTAATCAATTTTTTTCACATAACAAAGCTCAGCAGCCTGACAGTACACCTCACCTAACAGATCACTTTATACAGTACTTGGTTGCTCTCTGGTCCATCTCTCACCATGACATATATTTTACCATATTAATTTAATTACACTTAAGGGACGTCCCCCGAGGGGGTAAGGGGGCTTTCATCTAATGGTGGAGGAAAAAAAGAATATGCCTCACGCATCCTACTGCGTGTCGTACAAGGCGACTAATAGGGGGGATGGCGATAGACTTGTGGACCAACAGCCATTACTATGCAATGGGCTGGTCTATCAGAGTGAGAATTGAGCGATCTCTGCCATACCCATAGCTTAATCTGACTGTTCCTTTTACTTCCCAAAACTTGACTAATTCCTTTAACGTGACGATAGTGCGTTGTTATATGTGCGATTAGTTTGCTTGGGAAACAGATTAACTTGCTGTTCCTTTTACTTCCCAAAACTTGACTAATTCCTTTAACGTGACGATAGTGCGTTGTTATATGTGCGATTAGTTTGCTTGGGAAACAGATTAACTTGCTCATGTAGTAATGTACACCCTATGTGGTGGATAGTGTTCTTTTATTTAATAATTTTCATTTTAGTAAGCGTTGTTTCCACATAGCGATTTTGATAATTTAATTTGACTTTATATTGTCCTTGTCCCAATTTTGGTTTGTTTAGTTTGCAAGTTTTACATTTTAATTTTAACTTATATATTTTCTAGATCTCAAGTGACGGCATCTCTTCCGTGGATTGACCTCCCAATCTGCCAACCTAGAGGTTGGCAGATTGGAAGCCATAGTGTCACATTTTTCCTTTGCCCTTCAACTTTCTCTTCATAATTGCTGAGGGGCACAGGGCCCTGGGTGGGGCTTTGGTTTCCCGGGCGTTTCCGCACCCTCCTCAGCTCCCCGCCATGGAGTGGCTTCGGTCACCCAGGCTTTATGGTGGTAGGCAGGGAGGGTTCTGTGGTGGCATTCGGTTATGGCCTTGGCCTTGCTCGGGGCCTTGGGGCTGTTCGGCCAGGCAGCCTGGGGAACAACAACAACAACAACTATGCAATAAAGTCATTATCTTAGCACTGTCTTGGTATGGCACTGCCGAGGCTGGTGGGGTGCGAATAGGTGCCACAGGGGACTGAGTCTTACCTGGGTGCTGTTTGGCACCACACCTGTGTCGGTAACAGTGTTTGCATGTTATAGCAGTGTTGGGACAGGATTTTATTGTTCTATAGTCTAAATTGCCTAATATACAGTAGAGGTTTCATGTTTTTTTTTAGTAATATTGTAGTATTGCTTTCCCTCTATCTTCTCATGCATAGTAAAGTACGGTTCAGGTGATAATTGTGGGTGATAAACGAGTGATACTAAACATTTTTGGTGGTACCCATCGGGAATTGGCCGGTATAGACGATTGTTTTAATGAGAAAGAAAAAAAATAGCAATGTCCGGTGAGCGAGAGTTGACTCAAATGGCCTCCCTCCCCTTCCTAATTTTTTTCTACATAACCCTCCATTCTATCTGCAATTATATAATCAGCATCAAATTAAAAGTATACAATAACTCCTAATACAGATCTGTCCTAAATATAAACTAAAGTATATGTAAATACTGTGAAATCCACTAACCAAAGTCTCATCATCAGGCACCCTGGACAGGAAATCAACCAGCTCGTTGTTGATGACAGAGTGTGGCCGGATCAACTTGCGTGAGAACTTGTTGACACCCCACAGCATCACCAGATAGCGGACGGGCAAATAGTACAGCACAACCGTGCCCAACATTAGTACCAGGATAAGAAGCCACGACAGGAACGGTACCGCGAAGTTGAATGTGCTGGGAAACAAGAAAACATTAGTGATTTGGAAAAATATATACCGGTATATATATACAGTACTGTACTGTAATAAAAATACAGTAAAGTACTGTACATCCTCTAGTCTGGCATCCATAGCCAAGAAAATCATATTTTCCAGTATCTACTAAGGACTATTTACCTACTATACTTGAATATATAGCCACAAAAATCTGACCACAGCCAATGGAGTGGGGTTCAACTTATAGACTGAGCTTCATACAAGGGGTAAGGAAAGGTAACGTTGTCGGGAGGTTGTATTTTCTAGAGTTTCCATCAGACAATCACAAGACACAAGATTCCCTCTAAGGGTGGGTTCACAGACAGATGCTCTTTGTCATTACAAAGCGAGAAACTTAAAGGATAGTATATTGAGAAAGATATAAGAGAGCTATGATTGACAGAGGATGCTTAACTCCCATCTAATAGAACCAGCCTATCACCTTCCTTCTAGGATGGAAATGATCTATGTTGTAAAGGCTGTATCGTATTTTAGGGGTAAAACTTGTATGTATGTACAGTATGCATATACAGTATGTACATAGGAAGAGAGGTCTGACAGGTTTACGTTATAAAGCATTGTATGAAATCTGTTTATGTGAACTAGTGATACTCGGCTGTGGTTTATCTGTGTAATGATTACCTGAAACTCTGTTATCCAGTGATACGCTCTGATATTTCTCAATCATATTAATCCGGCGCGCGCAGGGTGTAGTGAACAACACAGTACGAGTGTACTACAGGTACTAAAATGAAAACAAATGTGAATATATGGCCCAAAGTGTACACTGAGGTTTTTATCATCTGTAATTATAATATATGTCTTACTTCTTGCAGCTCTCAAACAATGAAGCAATAAAACCGATGGCATTTTGAACTTGTGCAGTGACTTCCTGTATCGCCTGTAGTCTCTCCTTCAGGGTCTTCTTCTCTTCCTGGAGGATAAAAATATTGTTTAGTTTATAATAAACAAAATATATCTAAAATTAATTCTGTATATGAAAACTAAAATGTGAAGTAAGAAAGTATATACAGTATGTGTGAATGCGATTTATGATCCTTACCTAAATAAGAGCAGTGGATGTTGGTGTATCACTGAAAAGGGAGGGAATTGAGTGGAAGCTACCTATACTGCTGTTTGCGAATGATACAGTTCTGATGAGTGATAATGAATGGGAGTTGCAGGGTCTGGTAAATGAGTTTGGAACAGTGTGCGAAAAACAGAATTTGAAGGTAAATGCGGGGAAGAGCAAGGTTATGTCTTCGAAAGGGGTGAAGTCACAGAGTGTGAGGTGAAGCTGAACGGTCAGGCTATGGAGATCGTCAACTCTTTTAAGTGTCTGAGCAGTGTGTTGAGTAAAGATGGGACTATGGATGAAGAAGTGCGGGAGAGGGTACAACAGGGGAAGAGGGTTGTAGGAACGTTGAAAGCAGTAACAAGAAATAGGGTGGTCAGTATGGAAGTGAAGAAGTCCTTGCATGACAGTGTGGTAATCCCGACACTGACTTACGGAAGCAAAGCATGGACGTTGGTTGAGACTCAGACCAAGAGTGAGAGCAGTGGAAATGAATTACTTAAGAAGTGCGTGCGGAGTTACATGGAGGGATAGACAGACTAATGAGGAAGTAAGAAGGAGGTGTGGTGTGGAGGTAGATGTGCTGGAAAGTGTGAAAAGGAACAACTTGAGATGGTTCGGCCATATGGAACGTATGGAAAGCGAGAGAATGACTAAGAGGGTGTACGAGAGCGAGGTGGAGGGACAGAGAGGGAGAGGTAGACCGATAGAGAGGTGGAAGGATGGAATGAGGAAGTATATGAACGAAGGCGGTGCTGGTTGGGGGGAGGGGCGTCGACGGACTGGGGACAGAGGTGCATGGGGGCAGTTCGTTCGTGGCCACCCCTTCGGGGTTCACCGCGTCAGGCAATAGATAGATAGATAGACCTAAATATTAACCCCTAAAGCTTTATATACTACTTTCCAGCAGTTTGTTCTAGCTGAATTGCACCCAGTTATGCAAACTTGCTCAGGTCTGGGTAATTTACACTATGATGCTAAAGGTAAATTTTCAATTACTCTAATCTGAAATTTTACATATTGCTTAAGTACTCTGGAGGCAAATAAGAATTTTAGTTATATTCACAACAGAGTCCCTTCTTCAGTCATGCATAACTGAGCCCAAATTGAGAAACCGAATGCTTTACAGGCCATAGCGCGGTTGGTAGAGCACTCGCCTGCAGACCTTGAGGTTAACGGTTCGAGTCTCGGGCCTGCCAGTGTGTGTTATGGCAGACACCAGTGCTGTTGGTGGATGGCGCGGTCTAGCAATCTGTGGCAACTATTCACTAAAGTCCCTGATCACCAGGGCACCCACCCTAGCCCAGCTCTTGATCAGGGAGTGCATGGTGGTAACAGCTGCATCATTAACTAAAATGGAGTACTTGTACTGTACTGTACTGTACTGAAATTATTCCCTATACTGTACAGTGCAGTAAAATCAAATCTGCACTCTATAATAGCACTAACAGAATCAGGTTGTAGCTTTATAGCACAGTAAACTCTCGTACTGGATACAGAAAAAAATAGTTTCTCCATTTTGGCTAAAATAACAATCTATTGCCAGACGTCTTGATTCCTGAGAGGGTGGCTACAAATGAATCCCCTCCATGCTCCTTAGAAGCAATTCATATTTTTTTAACAGGGTTTAGGTCAAAGGCCCAACCACCCAATCCATTTTAGTTGCCTTCTATGACACAAGTAGAACATGGAGGGATTAGTTCTACACCCTGCTATATAGAGCTGAGTCACCATTCCCCAGGGGTACATTTTCTGGTAACTTTTTTTTCTGGACAATCTGGTGTGAAAGCATCTGAGTTGAGCTTTCATAATGATTTTTTCCTTTATAATAAATTTACCTTTAGTCTAATTATTGATACCATTACATAATCCCAAAATGATGCCATAATAAGTTGCTGATCAAATTTGTTGGCAAAATAGTTTGTTTGAACCCTTCTTCACTCTGGTTCTGTGCTCCTCATTATTATCAACAATTTGACACCCCACTTCCAGAAGAAACACATCAAAAGGGATGGACATGACAGAAACTGCCTACAGGCTACCAGACATGCCCCCACTGCCCTACTCCACAGTGCCATTTCCACAAAGTGGATTTGGACAATTAGCACTGAAGGAGCAGACTCAAGAGCAGACTCAGACTCTCACCCAGATGGCAGTTCCACCATTGTTTGGCCATTTTCTTTACCCAGGTGGGGGCCCTGGCCAGAAGCATACCGAGCACAGGAATGTTCTGAAGATAGGAACCAGTGGCCCACTGCTACAGAAGCTGATTGCACCACCAAAGTGGTGGGCGGTGGGGTTGCCGCATCTTTACACTACCGGGTATAATAAGAAATTAGAAAAGAGTTTAAGTTAGTGTAGGGTGTGTAGCACTTGTGTTTTTATGAAGAAAAGAAAGAGTGTGTGTATCTTAAGATCAAGGTAGAATTGCTCTTTGTATAACTGAGCCACAGAGAAAAAAACAGCAAAGGAGACCAAGTGGTGAAAGAGGATGTCTAGCAATCCTTATCCCCCTAAGTGCCAGAGGGGATATAACCAAGTGACTCTCCCAGTGCCAAGGGATTTTTTTAAATAAACAAAATATATATATACCTGTACAGTAAATATATTTCATAAATCAATGGGGCTGGGTGGTAATAAAGTTTTGGTAAAAAAAAGAAATCACCTTGGCCACTTTCAGGTCAAAATGTGGTCCTATAAGTCTGTGATGGATGGTGAAATAATTCTGCGACATCTCCGTAGATTTTATTGGCAATATTGGCCTCTACAGGCAATTTGCCATTGATCCCAGCAAGTCGTTTGGATGGACACAGGCATTTGAAATAGCGTAAGGTTGAGTACAGACTACTTTTCGTACGTTCATCTATTTGTATTGTTTATGTATGCGCATGAAAGGAACCATGGTTACGGAAATTACGGGTATACAGTAATACGATTTTCGAAAACAAATTGTGACACTTAGTGGTACCGTATCATATTTTCATCATAATTAATCTTTATAGCATTTGGAGTATTTTAGAAGTGTGTACGGACTACTTTGCATATGCATAGGTGTTTTTGTGTTCTATGTATTCGCAGAAGATGAACCGCGTGTGCGTAAAGTACTGTACTGTACATCCAAAAAAATTTTTTTTGACAATTTGCTTTGTTAGAATACTTATGGTATGAAACTCAGAGGGTTCACTTTAAGTATTTGAGGTTGGGCAAAAATAATTATGGTGGGAAGATTTTTTTTTTTTTTTTTTTTTTATTTGTTACAAAGATCGCCACCTGCAAGTGACACCGATTAGCATGTCGCCCATCGGTAATTTGTTTAGGGTTTATTCCCCTAGATGGGTTGCCCGCCAAGGCTATCGAGTCCTATCCACCCGGTACTCGTTCCCATGCGTGCGGCTTGGGTGGTGGTGGGGGGTAGGGGGATGAGAAGGTTGATGGTTGGGGTCTGTGTGGTATAAAATTCAGAGGGATCACTCAAGTATTTGAGACTGGGCTAATTTAAAATACAATTTTGGTAAGAAAAATTACGTAGCTCACGACGGCGCATGCAGCTTGGGTGGGGGATGGAAAGGTCTATGAGTGGACTACTTGTGGTATGAAATTCGTTGGGATTAGTCAAGTATTTATGGCTGGCTGAGTTTTTAAAGTCTAGTCCGTAAATATATGGACTTGGGACCTCTAGATACACTTCTGTTGTCCGTATACCGGTATATACAAACATGACATTTTAGGGATTAAATTCCACCTAAAGCTTTCCCAGAGAGTACTTCCCAGAAAGAATGGTGCCTACTGTACAACCTCCTCCTAATACAATACACATTTCATTCAGATGAATTTCAAAATCAATTGTATTGATACACTAAGAGGTTTCATTGGAAGAAAGGTAAATCAAACATCAATATTGAGAATGAACGTGCTATCTTTCAATGCATTAGCCAAGCCAATCAACAGTAAGAACAGAAAGAAATGAAAACTTATGGAAAATCAAGCATTTTTGTCCTGTTGGCACCTTATGTTTATTGACAATCAAAGAATGCTTATATACTTATATCATCCACTAGACAATCCTGAAAAAATCACTTTTGAATAGCAAGATGAAAAAAGAAAGGCTGAATAAACAATGAGAACAGGGAATAGCAATAGGCCTATGCTGTACTGTAAATCATTTTGAGAAATCACCACGATGAGAAGAATAAACAGATGAATCAGGACCAGATAAATTACTTTTGAATAGCAAGTTTGAAAAAATAATGAGTGGCAGAATAAATAATGAAAATGGATAATAGTAACCTACTGTGAATTATTTTGGGAAATTACAAGTACAGTACTGTATGTGAAGAGTCAAGAGATGGAAAACAAATAAATAACAAATAAACAAACTTACAACAGCACACCAACAATAAATCACATAAGGAAACATCTTACTTTGGTCATGTTGAGTTGATATGACACAATGGTAAGAGAAACACCATGTCATATATATACTATGACAATGGTCGAACTAGCACAACAAGGCACTAGGGGTGTATGTATACCCCAAACAGAAAGGTCAGTATACAATCACAAACATACTAACCGTTGGGATGGACAATGTCATGAATACTGTACTTGAATAGCGAAATTCTACCCATATGAAGTAAAAGGTTTGCATTGTAACGACACAACAGTTTTTACTCTGTTGTAAAAACGATTACATCTTCATAATAAAAAATAATTTCCGTCATGTGGGTATACTTTCTCTATACTAAGCAATCTGTGAGGGTTATTTAACCCTTTCAATCAGATGACTCAAATTTATGTTATATTATAGCTACCCCCAGAAAACTAATTCAACTAAAAAAGGACAGGTCATACTAGAAAATTACACGATCGCGGCCATGGCCTTCCTCAGGGACTCGGGGCTGTTCGGCCAGGCAGCTTAGGGAACAACAACAACAAACTGAGGCACAGAGAAAAAAGAAGCAAAGGAGACAAGGTGGTGAAGCAGGATGTCTAGCAATCCTTATACTCCACCTACAGCTCTCCCCGGGAGTACTTCCCTGAACGGCTAGTGCCTACAACTTCCTCCTTAAATATAATGATAATATTAATTGGAATAATACTTTGGTTAGTGAATTCCTCTTTAAGTGCTGCCGCTTTTGAGAAATAAAATACCAATATATTATTGTTATTATTATACGTTTGAAATTGTATATCCATATGTTCTATTTCCAGATTTGTAAGAGAGTGTATCCCTGAATGTCTATATAAAAGTATATAATATTTAACTGATTGTGCAAATGACTAGTTATATAATATAAGGAATTTGTATGTGTATCTATTTTTGTGTGCAAAGTGTATTTCAATACTGTAAGTATGATCTGGAGTATCTGTATGTATATATTTGACCGTATGCTTGCATGAAAGCATATGTAAATGTATGATCATATATTTATTTTAACCATACATACTATTAGCTAATTTGTATACAAAGTTTAATCTGACCGCATAATTTCTCAGTTTAGCCAGGTGCTTGCTGGAAAGCTAATGCTTAGTGGGCTCAGCTCATTATATTAAATTTACTGTATATAAATATGTAGATTACTTTTGAGCTAAATTAAGAATTTGACTTTGACACTATGCTTTGATATATCTTTTTTTATAACTACAGGTTGTAAGCCCCTATAAACCATATTAAGTTTCTTTTTTCCTCTCACAAAGGTGGCAGAGCATCCAATGCTCTGGATCTAGGATTAGCTTTCTATTGGACATTCTCATTAACCTTGGACCAGAAAAAGACCAACCAAAAACACATGAAATAGTTTGTGAGAATGAGTGGGAGCAAAAGATTTAAACTGATAAGCAAATGTCCAATTAACAGAAAAATTCCTGTGTGAAGTGCCCTTAAAACATAAATCTTATAAGTACTGTACAGTACCGGTACATAGAATTACGAGAAAGAAAGATTGCACAATCTGCCATTACTTACAGAGGGTGTGACTAAAGGGAAAAAAGGTCACCATTGGTTCACAAATCTAGCACAACTGCAAGTCATCGCTATGATTTACGAAACTGACATTAACATCTGTATCATTCGACATCAAAATCAGGCATTCTAATCCCAAGTTAAGGACGGATCTTTTGCAATGTACTGTTATGCCAGCCCAAGTAACTGGAAACTGTTTGTGCTTGTCACTATATACATATATGGTATAGAAGGCTGAACTGCATTAAAGAGAGTACAGTACTGTACTGTAGATGATTGGTGTCTCCACCTATCAATACAGTTTTGCTTTCCTTTTAAAGAGCTGATGATGATGACTTTTATTTTACTTTGTGGGCCAAGAAGCTAGTCAGAACACGTTGGACACCCCTGCAGATTCCAAAAAGATGGCCAAGGCCAATGGGCAGACCCAAAGCCATTTCAATGACCAGCTCTCTGAAGAAGAGGTCTATAAAACCTCCAGACCTAATACAGGTTCCTGTAATGTGAACCATTTCAGTGTTTGGGTTGAAGTTTGAACTCCCTATAGAGAAAGGTCAGAAGCCTCTGAGAGATTGTTTTCTTCTGGAGGGTAAATCTGATCATTCTCTCTGGAGCGATGGCACCACAAGCAGGTCCTGTATTCTTCAGCACCACACATAGGAAACAAACTCAAAGGAATAGAGGAAGACAGAGGAAGCTATGGTTGGCAGGGGAAGCTCACCGTACAAGCTGATAGAACCACCCACCACCATTCTATCAGTCGCCTCGTATGATACACAGGAATAAAACATAAAAAATATATACATTAACTAAAAATATAGAGAGGTTCATAAGATATAAGGTTTCAGTCTCATGTTCTTATGGGAAGTATAGGAATTATTATTTTTCATAAAAATACTAGGCAGAGATCCTCTTATCTCAAGGGTAATAATGATGAAGATAAGGATGATCATGTATCTATTTAGGTATTATTCATTGGACAATATGCAGCACTCGATAATATAAATAAAGAACCTTCATCGCTCATGTGCAATAAAAAGTCAAAAGTCACGCAAAATAAAAAAACAAAAATTTACCCAACACAAAAGCAAAATATTTGTAAATCATCACACAGTGTGTAAAATCACTAGCAACCATCACCAAGAAACCCAAGCTAGCTTAAACAAATTGATATTTCTGCCAGTATTCGGTTAATACATACATTTGGATTGGGCGATGGATTTTTGCCCTGTAAAAAGAAAACCACGCAAAGCACATGAAATAAATGAAATTATATTAGTATAAATGCAATATGATAAATATATTGATCATGTCTGTTCAAAATATGTCAGCAGTTCATTTCAACTGTGAGGAGAATATATCACAGTTACTGTATTTGGTTCAATATGTTTTTCATCTTTTGGAAATAATAGAAGTTTTTCATTTATCATCTTCCCAAATCCCACTCTCACAACACTGCCAACCAATTATGTAAATCCATAATTATAGTTTTGGGCTGAGAATTATTTGCCAAACTAAATTTAATTGACTATATGAGTTAAACTATATTATACTGTCTTATAGTATATTAATAGACTATTAGCAAATTAACAGCAAAGGTACAGCTTTGCATATTTCCAAGAAAAAAAAAATCTTTAAAAAAATAAACCTTGTAAATTTAAGAAATTAACCTTATTCCAAAATCTGCCAAACATACTTTGGGCCATTTTCTGCAAACATATATTAGTCTTAGTTACATAAAATTTACATACTGTACATCAAATTTTAAGACTGAGTGCTCCACACATATGTGCAGTTTCAGTCTCTTGTCCTAATGGCGGCGTTCCAGGCAACCCTGTTAAGGGCTGCTTCACTTGTCAAGTTTCTGGATTTGAGATCGGCACGTATAGTCCGATCCCAGGTCTTCCTCGGTCCACCCCTTGGTGCAGGTCCCTCCACAATCACAGACCTGCATCTTTTCACCCAATTTTGTTCATCCATTCTCTCCACATGCCCATACCATCCCAGTCTACTTGTATGCATCTCCTCGCTAATACTCTTTTTAGTTATTACAATACAATGTATGGTAATGCATTCAAGCCATGCAGTTTTTTTATTTGGGTAGATTCCAGACAGTTGATATTCTTATAATAAATCACAAATGATCAGGTGGAGGTATTTCTAATGGGTATGTTATAAATAATACATTAATAGTAGGTATACTGTATACAGTATACACCTAAATTTGTTCTGAAGGAGCAGGTATGAAAATACCTGAAAGAAAATAAGAGGGCCCATGGTTATCAATAAATTATAACCCGTTCCTCATTGCCAAAGTTAACACACTCGAGCTGGTCATTGAACACAAGCTCACCTTTGCATTTTTCTCTTTGAGAGAAGCTATGATCTTGAGAGAGGTGTCATGACAGATGGCTATAGAGTTTAGGCTATTTTGCCACTGCTAGTGATTGTTAAATGTGTGTTGTATATAAGCCTTCTTTTGATGCATTGATTTTTGTTCTTTTTTCTTTCTCTTTTCCAGCGCTAGTGAATTCTTCGGAAAAATTGGCGCTTATGAGAAATAAGTAACATGCTTATTATTATTATTACTATGCACACACATTTCTCAACTTTGGATTTCTTCCTCGGTAAAGGTACCCTTATTCTAGTGCAGCGCTTACTCCCATGGTGTACCTAGCAGCGGCTGATGCTACACTGTATGAGTTTGCGCCTACCCCTGTTCTGCATACTGCGCAAGGGTATGCATCACTTTTTTTCTACCTTTCTAAGCCCTAATCTACTGTGTAAAACTTTGGTTTTATTTATGTTAACTCATAATCCTTTACTTGTCATACTGTATCTCCATCTTCTGAGCTTGGTCTTGGCATCCCACACACTATCTGCGATAAGTACTAGGTCAACTGCATATAGCGGTTCCCAGGGAAACCCAGCTTTGATATCACCAGATAGTGCCTCCAAATACCATAACAAATAGGAGAGGGCTTAACACAGAGCCCTGGTGGACTCCGACGCGTACTGTAAACTCCTCACTCGGTACACCTTTCACCCTCACTGCCGTTCGTGAGTCCTTGTACATCTTCATTATCACACGCACCAGCCACTCCTCTACGCCAAGTTTTCTCATAGCCCACAGCACAACATCTCTGGGCACCCTATCAAAGGCCTTCTCCAGGTCTAAACATAGGATACAGATCCCTATTTTAAGTAAATATCTTTCCTGCAACTGCCTGACTGTGAAGATAGCATCGATTGTACCATGTTCTAGCATGAAATCGAACTGCATATCGTCGATAGAAATGCTTTCTCTGATCATATCTTCAAAGGCTCTCTCACAGACCTTTATGACTTGGCCAATCATCTTTAGGCCTCTATAATTTCTCCTAGCCTTTGCCCTTATATATGTCTACTATTAAACGTTTATGCCATTCATCAGGGATTCTCTCCTCTCTAATGGTGGAGTTTATTAGCTATGTGACCAAACTCACTCCTATATCACCTGAGGCTTTAATCATCTCAGCTACAATGCCATAGCACACTGCAACTTTTCAGTCCTTCATTTGATTTATTGCACTGCTTACAACAGCTGGCGCTATCAAAGATGGGGTCCAAGTAATGGCTCTTCATTACTAAGCTGTTCTCTATTCCACTCAAATTCCACGTTGAGGAATCGTTCGTAGTGTACATTCCAAGTATCTCTAATTTCTTTTGTCAGTGTAACCAAATGTCCCATTATCATTCCTGACACACTGTTCTCCTACAACATCCCTACTGTCATCCTTAACTCGCCTAGCTAAATAGAAGATCTCATTGGGATTTTCTGCATTACTCATTTGGTCTATGACCAGGTCCTGTACAATTTTCTTTGCCTTGAACAGTATATCTCTTTTTTTTCTTCTTTTTTCTTTTGCAGTTCGCTTAGCTGCCACATATTCCTCCCTGCTACCTCCTTTCTTCCATGCTTTGACGCATCTTCTTTTCTCCTTTACTGTATTTTTAACCTTGTTATTCCACCACCAGGAAATCTTATGCCTGGGGGGGGGGGGGGACCCTTAGTATTACCACAGACTTTGTCAGTGGCGGTAAGAAGGCTATTTTTAAGGAAGTTCCATTGGCTATTTACATAATTTGGCTTAGCACCCCTATTCCCATTAATTTCTTCCAGCTCGCTGCAAAACCTATCCTTGCATTCAGCTTTATTCAACAGCCATACTTTCCTTTTTGGCATGTATACCTTCTTTCGCACAGGATCACACCTTAAGCTCAAGTCACATACTAGGAGCTTATGTTGGGAGATACATTCTTCACTCGGGATGACCTTTACATCCCGAACAAACTGCCAGTCTTTCCTGTTTACTAAGAAGTAATCCATCTGGCTACTGGTGCCCCCAGAACAATACGTGATCAGATGACTCAACCTTTTCTTGAACTTAGTGTTACACACAACCATTTTGATTGCAACACAGGACTCCAGTATAAATTCGCCTTCAGCAAACAGCAGGACAGGCAACTTCCACTGTTTCCTTCCCTTATCAGGGGTACACCAACATCCACTGCTCATCTTTGTATTTATTTCATGATTCCATCCATATATATATATTGAACAACTATGGGGACATCACACACGCTTTCTTTAACCCAACATTCAATTAAAGAACTCGCTCTGTTCATTCTCCACACGCACTGCCGCCTTTGCATCTTCATACATTCTCTTCACCGCTTTCGGCAATTTACCAGCTACTCCGTATATTCTCAATACTTTCGAAAGACCTTCTCTTTCAACTCTGTTATATACTTTCTCCAAGTCCATAATGGCAGCATACAACTATTGTCCCTTCTCCAGATATTTCTCAGCAACATATTTCAAGGAGAAAATCTGGTCTACACACCCTCTTCCCTTCCTAAACCTGCCCTGCTCATCACTTACCAATTTTTCGGTTCTCACTCTCACTCTCACTCTCTTAATCACTACCCTACTGTGCATCTTCCCTAGTATGCTTAGGAGACATATCCCCCTGTGATTGCCACACACTTCTCTCTCCCCTTTACCCTTATACAGGGGGACTACTATGCCTGTCTTCCAGTCTTTGGGTACACTTCCCTCCTCCCATGCTAATCTACATATTTTCCATACTTATTCATTCACCATCTCATCACCATACCTCAGCATATCCCCACACATTCCATCTATTCCTGATGTTTTCCCCATCTTCACACTTTTCAAGGCCTCACACACTTCTGACCTCCTGATCCTCCTCCTCCACCACTACTTCTCTTCTTCTCCCTCCCATACCCCATCCAACAATGTTTGCTGGCATTTAATTCCCGATTTTGATAATTTAATTTGACTTTATATTGTCCTTGTCCCAATTTTGGTTTGTTTAGTTTGCAAGTTTTAAATTTTAATTCAACAATTCATTGAAGTGCTCCCTCCATCTCTCGACTCTATCTTGCTTTTCTACTAGCACTCGCCAATTCTTATCTTTCACAGCCTTACTACTTCCCTCTCCACCCTCCCTAACTTTCTTGACCTCTTTCCAGAACAATTTCTTACACTTCCTCCACTTTACACTTAAAATCTTTCCATATTTCTCATCTACTTTTTTTTTTTTTTTTTTTTACTTTTCTTCACTTTAGTATTTGTTTAATATTTAATGAAATTGAACAAAAGTCAAATAAGAAAAAACACACAAACAATTGTTTTCTCATGACTTTGAAAGGTTATGTATACTGTATGGTAAAACATGACTCAACAGTTTCTTGCATTGTCATTTGTTATCTATCTAGACAAAAATATAGTTATTCTGGCTAGTGTTTGTCAAGTCGGTATTTAGACATAGGTGTTGTTGTTTGGCTAGTGTTTGTCAAGTCGGTATTTAGACATAGGTGTTGTTGTTTGGCTAGTGTTTGTCAAGTCGGTATTTAGACATAGGTTTGGCTAGTGTTGTCAAGTCGGTATTTAGACATAGGTGTTGTTGTTTGGCTAGTGTTTGTCAAGTCGGTATTTAGACATAGGTGTTGTTGTTTGGCTAGTGTTTGTCAAGTCGGTATTTAGACATAGGTGTTGTTGTTTGGCTAGTGTTTGTCAAGTCGGTATTTAGACATAGGTGTTGTTGTTTGGCTAGTGTTTGTCAAGTCGGTATTTAGACATAGGTGTTGTTGTTTGGCTAGTGTTTGTCAAGTCGGTATTTAGACATAGGTGTTGTTGTTTGGCTAGTGTTTGTCAAGTCGGTATTTAGACATAGGTGTTGTTGTTTGGCTAGTGTTTGTCAAGTCGGTATTTAGACATAGGTGTTGTTGTTTGGCTAGTGTTTGTCAAGTCGGTATTTAGACATAGGTGTTGTTGTTTGGCTAGTGTTTGTCAAGTCGGTATTTAGACATAGGTGTTGTTGTTTGGCTAGTGTTTGTCAAGTCGGTATTTAGACATAGGTGTTGTTGTTTGGCTAGTGTTTGTCAAGTCGGTATTTAGACATAGGTGTTGTTGTTGTTGCATAAAAGCCTATACTGTATCCCTACTTTGTAAGGGCAGGCCTGCACTACTGAGATAGTCACCCAATCCCCAAGGGGCAGCACACTGTGTCAATACACTTTAGATGTTGCATTACATATGTTTTATTTTTTGTCAGTACAGGACTGATAGTTGCTTGGCGGGGGGGAGCTTCATTACAGTGTATAAATGGATTATTTATTAGTGGTCCCGTAATCATTGACGAACATGCCTATTACATAAGGCATCCTCTTCAAACACTAATCCGCCGTAGTTTGAATCTACCGCGCAGAGCATTTAAAATCTGAGGAGCCTTCATCATGAGCGCCCGCGACCTCACTCATGGCTTCAGTCATTATGAATTGGGTTCTCACTACGAAAAAACTTCGTAAAAAATAAAAAGAAAAAGAAAATAAGAATAACTATCCAATAAGCTTTCCATCATATCGTGGATGTACTTGTGTGGATCTTTGACCAGACGCTGATTCAGGCGTCATTCTTCCTTCTCTGCTCTGCGCTCAGCCGGCCCGGACGTGTCTCCCCACGCTCCGCTGGTTCCGCATTTGCTGCGTCCCTAGTGAGTTTTTTCTCATTTGTTTACTCCGGGATGTATCGAGTAAGGTTAGGATATGCGTAGCAGGAGTGTCCTGGGCTGGTTGCCCGCAGTGCAGTGTATTTTGGGTCGTGTGTTTGGGGCATCTATTTCGGATGTACCCTCGTGGTCCTGTTGTGGACAGGTGAATTTTTTCACAGTTGAGTTAGCTTGTGATGCAGGCGGCTTTCATTACGCGATTATTTCTGCTGCCTTTTATCTTTCTGATGAGGTAGCGTTGCTTTGCTGACGTTCCCAGTGTATTTTTCTTCACTTAGTGAAGTTTTTTCTGGGTCCCGAGTCAGTCTTCCCTTGGTCGGAAGTATTTGCTACAGTGGTGTGTTGGCGGTGGTTCCTGTTGTTATATTTCCAGTGTTTTTGTTTATATTTCAACATTTCTTGTGCCGTCTGCTTAGGCCTAGCCAGCCGCTCGTAGCTTTGCCACATGTACAAGTGTTATTGATTTATTTTATAAATATGTCCTACTGTGTCATGTGTATCCGGGTTTAGTTGTGTATTGGCTAATTCCACGGACTATGTTTGTTTCCTGGATTAGTTGTGTATTGGCTAATTCCACGGATTATATTTGTGGTCCCTAGGTTAGTCGTGCTTTGGCTATCTCTCGGGTCCTATGTGCGTTCAGATGGTGTCTGAACGGGGTGGGTTACTTTCCGGCGGGGTTTTCTCGGTTTCACCATGAAAACTCCGGCCGTGAGCCGTGTTTGGCCACGCGTGGTTTCAAAACAGGCTGGTGTCCCTGGCGAGTTGGTGTCTGTGGCTCTCCAGGACTGCGTCTCTGTGTTGGTGCCTGTTTCAGGCTCCCTATGATTCCCGGCGGATTGGCTGTACCCATCTAACATTGTTCATGCGGACATATGTTATGTAGTTTTTCTACCCGGTTTTACAAACCAAAGGAAAAACCCTAGCTGTTGTTGTGGGCTTTCCTCCCCAGCGATCTTTTACAAAGAAGTGGGGATAGGAACTTATGGGGTTAACGTTTAAGACATCAGATCTCACCCGGCGGGTGTACCTTGGTAAGGTGGGATGAACGAATTGGTAATTCAGTTTAGTTAACCGGTCCATTTTAGTGATACTATATGTATCGCCGCCCTCACTCATACGGCGATCGAAGGCTCAATTAGGGTTAACGTATTTTTTTCATAAGTCGGCCACACCCGGCGGGTGCTCCTGGGAGAGGGAAAGACGGAATTTACAATTCAAGCTAGTTACCCAATTAATTGAGAGATACGGCTATGTATCACCGCCTTCACCATACGGCGATCTATGTGACAATTCATTAGAAGTCAGGTCTCGTATCAGCCTGCCCTGTGTTAATCTGCTGGATAATTCAGGGGCAGGCGTCTTTGTGGGGGGTTGTTTTTCAAAATTGAATCTTGTAACAGTCACCGCCAGAAAGACTTTACAAACGCCATACTGGTCTTTTATATTATGTCAGAGGGTATTCTTAAACTTTCTTAAAGACATGTCTAGATATAACGAGCTGTAATCATTGTGAGATTACGTCTCGTTATCCGGCGGGTTATGAACACTTGTATGCGATCATTTTGGGTTAACCTTATGAGCATTAATTCCTGGAAATTTTCCTTTTTTCCAGGGCTGGGCCCCGGCGGACCAATACAGAACCTGCAGTAAGTTCCCACCAGTCTCTGTCATGGCTACCTTTGCCCCAGTTTTTGCTTTATGCATTAATCCAACCTGTGCCGGTATCCTTCTTTTTGCGCACACTCTTTGTATCAAGTGTGTTAAATGTCTAGACCGTTCAAGGGGTCTGTGGGTGATGCGCAACTGTTCCTTTTGCTCCCAACTAAGTGTCAAAGTCCTCCAAGATAATGATAAGACCGCAGCGGTCGCCTTACGAGAAGTTCGGCAACAAATGTCAGCGTATACTACGATTGTGGCTCATAAGTCACTTCAATGTGACAACGTCCCTCTTTGGGATAGGCTTCTTCTTGAGCACCCTCCCCCTAATAAACGTTCCTCTCGAGTAACTAGTCATAAGCCGGCGGAGACTGGACAGGGTTCTGTGTCATCTCCTGCCCCTGCTACTTCGAAACGTCACTGTGAGCCTACACCCCCGGCGGCAGCCTCCTCGTCTCGGGCGAGATCTAGGTCTAGGTCACCCCTTAGACACCAGGCACCCAGTCTTGCCTCTTCACCATCGAGTAAGAGGAGTAAGACAGAAAGTTCCACCAGTGGTCACGGCGATAAATCCTCCAAATCGAAGAGTAGTTCACGGTCACACCGCAGCCATAAATCTTCAAAAAAGGATTCCCATGATAGAAAGGCCTCCCGACACTCACCAGTTTCTAGTGCTTCTCGTCATGCCTCTACCCCAGACAGAGTTTGTGTTCGGTCTCAAGGGTCCAGTGTAGTGCCTGTACCTAAAGATGATTTACCCATTAACATTTTAACCCTGGATTTGGAGAGTTCAGGGAGCTCAGTGGTTGAGAGTGTTTCAGACTCCCAAGGGAGTATAGGCCAAGGCCTAGGTGTTTGGCGATATTCTCGTCCGGGGCCTGACCACCCACTTCTGGCTCAAACTATTCACACAGTGGCTGACGTCCACCGGGACGCGGCGATCCCATCCTCTATTCCTGACTTATCTTGGCAACAAGATGGTACCCCAGCTTCGGCGGGATCTTCTCAGGAGGAACAGGATGACAAAGACGAGGTTTCGATTATATTGGATATGGAAGGGCAAGAGTCAGGTTCAGGCTTAGATGCCGCACAAGATCTTAATGATTCACCAGTGAGTACATCATCAAATCAATTTGTCACTGCACAGGAAATTGATGAGCTACTTGTTAATGCTTTATCTAAATTTTTTGGCCAACAGCAGGAAACTCCCACAGTGGACTTGGGAGCTCCCACGACAAGCTCTACGGTACGGCCTCTGATGACTTCTATTGCTTTGACTCAGATCCCTCACCCCCCCTCTATGTCACCATCGGTGGTTACTAGGCCTGCTACAGCGGCATTGACCACTTCGAATGTAAGGGTTATAACGGATGTCAATCCGCCCCCTCTAGACAGAGCGCCTCTCAAAAAGGTAGCTATGCCCTTGCTTTACGGACCAGACGAGTCATGGGTCCTTTTGACCCCCACTAAACCAGAGCTCGCCCAACCTACCTTGTCAGGGGAGCTCCCAGTGCCACGTGAGTGGGTCATCCAGGGCAATAAATCTAAGAAATTAAGGGCCTTGGATACTGTACTTTGGGGAATGTGCTAGATGTCAACATCAAGGCTATACCTAGTTATTATCACCAGGACTATTTTGTTTATACTGCTAAGCCTGCTTTACCCCCTGCCTCAGCTTCAAGATTGTTTTCTGACTGGTCTAAGCATGATGGGTTTAATGACATTAAGACACTGTCAGCTCTCACTCCAGAACTCGATTTGCAAACCGTCACAGACGCAGCAGCTAATCCAGTCTTGAAGGTGGGGCAGTTGGGTCCAGGACCTTGGTTGAAATGGGAGACAGAGGCTCAAAACTTTGCGACCACATTTACTTCCAAAACTTCCCACCAGATCCCTCAAGATACTCATTCTTGGTTCTCCATGCCAGTGTGTTCTGCCGGCGGAGTCCCTTCAGCTTTGTTTGCTTTCTTAGCTGCCCCTAAAATTAATCTTTGTGAGCTAAAAGACCCTTTCAATACCCCTACCCCAACTCACCTAGACCGTGAATTTAGGCTACGGGGGAAAGCTTTTCGCCTGTTCTCTCAATACATAGTGTCTCAACAGGTAGCAAAGTCTTTGCTCCGGTCCACTCAGGCAATCGCAGACGCGGATGCCAGACGATCGGTTGAATTGTCCCGGCGACTGCTTCTTCAGTCGTCAATCCAATCATTAGGTGACATACGCACTGCCTTGCTTGAGGCGGTACGAGCGAGACAAGATCTCAGAATGTCCTTAGTCCGAAAACTGCCTGATCGCATTGCGAATCAGGTGGTCATGTCACCAGTGCTCACTCCCTCTTTAATGTCCCCTGAAGTGTGGCGAACGGTTTTTAATATGGCTCAGGCCGTTAAACACAGTCCCACCCCTTCTAAGAAACCTGCCTTTAACTTCCCCAAACCCAGGCCAGTCGCTAAGGCTCAGCCGGGGGGATCTAAGCCCTTTCTTCCACCTAAGTCCTCCTCCCCTCAAGGTCAGTACAGGCATAGACAGGGTAGGTTTTCAGGTCAGAGAGGACGCGGCTATAATAAGCCAGGTCAGGGCCCGTCTTCTGCCAACGCCAGCCAGCCGGCGAAGCGTCCACCACCGCCAACTCCACCACCATCAAAAAACTAAGGTCTCTCTCACTCCCGGTGCCAGTCTTAAGGCCGGTGGATCTGAGGGTAGTACAGCCGGCGAACCCTTGTCTGCTAACTGGGTCGTTCCGAACGTGTCACAAAGCATGGCCGTTAAACACTTGGGCACGGATGGTGGCACGCAAAGGTATCACTTGGCAGTGGCTCCGGCGACCTCGCTTACGTCAGCCGACAACGGCGAATTTTGTTTCTTTAGAGGTGGAGTCACTGGTCCAGGAAATGATTGCCAAGAATGTCATCATCCCGGTCCCCCCAAATTACCCTGTATTCACGTCCAAGCTATTTTTGGTTCCCAAAAGGGACAGTGTTCAGATGAGACCGGTCGTAGACCTGTCTTATCTGAACCTTCACATTCACAACGAGTCATTCCGAATGTTAACAGTACACCAAATCAGGCTAACACTTCCGCCGGGAGGTTGGATGTGTTCCCTAGACCTGACAGACGCTTATTGGCACGTATTGGTCAACAAAAGATTTCAAAGGTTTCTGGCCTTACGGATCAGGCACCAAAATTTTGTTTTTCAGAGGATGCCATTCGGTTTGAACCTGGCACCTCGACTATTCACGAAATTAGTCCGGCAAGCCCTGATGCCGTTGTTAAAGCAAGGAATCAGAGTTTTGTGGTACCTAGACGACTGGCTGGTGGTGGCAGAGACAGAGCAATTATGCATCAAACATGTCAACATAATTTTAAATCATGTCAAAACTATAGGGTTCAAGGTAAATCTGGTAAAGTCAAACCTTGTCCCCTCACGAGTAATTCAGTGGATAGGGCTGGTTTGGGACACAGCTGCTCTCACTCTGAGTCAGAGTGTGGACAATCGCAACAGGTTTCGCAGGAAACTATTCATGTTTCTTCACAGTCTGACTACGACACGGAGGATCTGGGAGTCTCTGGTCGGCTCTCTCAACTGGATTCAACTAACTGTAATGTTGGGCCGGTTGAAAGTAAAACGGTTAATATTGGAAGGCAACAAATATTTCCCACTCTTACCGGCGGGAAAATTATGGCCCATCCCAAAATTAATCCACACCTTACTAGCGGTCTGGGCGAAGAGGGAAACGCTGCACTCAGTAATGTCATGGACCTCTCCTCCGCCAACGGTATGGGTAGACACGGATGCGTCAGGCACGATAGGTTGGGGATTTCAGTCAAACCAGGGGCACCAGGGTCAGGGGCTTTGGTCCCACTTAGAAATCTCCCACATCAATGTCAAAGAATTACTAGTCCCCTTGTATTTCCTTCAGGCTCACGGCTCTACTTTACGGGGCAAGTCGGTGGCCTTCAGAATGGACAATCTGAATGCAGTTCACTGTATTCAGAAACAGGGGTCAACGAGATCAAGGAAGTTGTTAAACGTGTCGGAAGAGATTTTTACTCTAGCCAACAGGCTAGACATTTATCTTCACGCATCTTATCTCCCAGGCGTAGCAAACGTCTGGGCAGACGCTCTGTCCCGGAGACAGAGCACGACAGTAGAATGGGAGCTCAAGCAACCCATTTTCAACCTAATGATTGCAGAGCTCTACCATCCACAAGTGGACCTGTTTGCGTCCGAGGAGACTCACAAACTCCCTCTATACCTCACCCGCCGGACGGAAACGCCGGCAGGGGGGCCAGACGCCCTAGTGACAGATTGGAACAGATGGAGCTCCATCTATCTGTTTCCTCCGCCAGACGCGTCACTAATGTGCCACGTAGTGAACAAACTACGAGATTATCGAGGCTTAGTCTCGCTAATCGCGCCCCTGTGGCCGGCGCAGTTATGGTACCAGCAATTGAAGACGTGGTGCTCGCACCCGGTGTCGCTCCCGGTCGAGTATTTCCACTTAGACACGATTGGCAACCTAGCGACCTCGCTGACTTTTGCATTATGGACATTCAAGAGGCCAAGTGGCTAGCACCATATGGTAGAGATGTGACCAATAAATTAATCAATCAATATACTCAGTCTACGAAGCGACAGTATCAATCACATTGGCGAGCCTTTACTTCTTGGATCATTAGAACAGAACAGACTGTGCCCTCAGTGGCGTTAGTTTTTAATTATTTGAATTATCTGTTTGAGCAGAAACGTTTATCTGTGGTAACGTTAAAGAATCACTTAACTGCGATTAGAGTGCCCTTTTTAGACCTTACAGGTCTCTCCATACCGGTAGCGGAGGAAACAGGTTTTATGATAGCATGTTTTAAACTCCGCCCACCTCCCCGTCAGCTCATGCCTACTTGGTCTCTGGACAAGGCATTGTCTTTACTTCACTCTCGTCTGTACCAAAATACTGCAGATTTTGCATTACTCTTAAAAAAGGCTGTATTCCTTTTGGCTTTGGCCACCGGGAACAGAGTGTCTGAGCTGGCGGCGATGAGCAACACACCTAATTGCCTTCGGTTTGGTAGACTTAATGAATGTATTCACATTGCACCTTCCCCGGGATTTGTAGCCAAGAATGAGCACAGTGTACACGTGTTTTCTGAGTTCACTGTGCCAGCGTTAAAAAGGGGAAAGGTGCACCATAATCTATGTCCAGTGCAAGCTCTAACCAAATATTTGAGAGTAGCTCCTCTAAACCCCAAGGTGCTTTATGGGTAGCGAGTACGGGTAAACGCTTACTGAAACGGAGATTAGCTTCTCTTCTGGTCGAAGTCATTAAAGAGAGTAATCCCGGCGTTGTGGGTAGGGCCCACGATTTATGCAAATGGGCAGCCTCTTTACGTTTCTTGAAGAACTTTTCAGTAGAAGATATTTCGTCCACACAGTTGTGGGCGTCTAATCATACGTTTTTGACTAGATACTTGTCAGTTGCTGTAGACAAACCTTCCTTACCATGTATAGCTTTAAGGCAGAGGGTCTAGGTGGCCCTTCAGTCACTTTTGTTTACTTTCAAGGAAAAAAGGGGGGGGGGGGTTGCAGTCAGTGTAACATAGGACACCCTAGACCCCGCCGGAATGTAAGAGCTGTGATACAAATTATGGATAATGTGATATGAAAATTTCTCTGTTCTATTCAGGGCGAGAAATTGTGCTAGTACAATGTTAGTACAAACAACAGTGTTGTTATAGTAGTTTTAGCTGTGAAAGCAATTTAGTTTTAAACAGTGGAGATCGTTTGCAAAACATTTCCACGAATATTATGGGGTTTATTATGTGCACATGTAAACTTATAACTTGTTATTTTTGTCACCACTCGTTGAGTGGGGTGCCTTCGTAACTACAGATCTGTTCACAGAATCTCCAGAGTTACCCTTTTTTATCAAGCAGGCTTCTTTGAAGCACGCACCTGCTTGAACCCCTTTTTTGTATTGATATGGGCTGTGCCATATTTAAATATATTTTCAAAGTAAGAATACTATGTGGTTGTTTGATTATCTGCTTTTCTAGAGTTATGATATGATTACGAATGTCCCCCTCCAGTCTTAGAAATCAGGCATGTTCGTCAATGATGGAGGGGCCACTAATAAATTATAGGTTTGACTCCTGTAAGGAGATAAAGAAAACCTAATATTTAGTAGTGGCCCCGTAATCATTGACGACTGGGGCCCTCCCGACCATCCCCTTCCCATTCGTTGATGTATTAAGGATTTTGGTTTACTTGATATGTCAGTGAAGGAAGAATGACGCCTGAATCAGCGTCTGGTCAAAGATCCACACAAGTACATCCACGATATGATGGAAAGCTTATTGGATAGTTATTCTTATTTTCTTTTGTTTTTATTTTTTACGAAGTTTTTTCGTAGTGAGAACCCAATTCATAATGACTGAAGCCATGAGTGAGGTCGCGTGCGCTCATGATGAAGGCTCCTCAGATTTTAAATGCTCTGCGCGGTAGATTCAAACTACGGCGGATTAGTGTTTGAAGAGGATGCCTTATGTAATAGGCATGTTCGTCAATGATTACGGGGCCACTACTAAATATTAGGTTTTCTTTATCTCCTTACAGGAGTCAAACCTATAATTTATAGTATCATCTATTCTGCAAGTGTAAGAGAATATAAATGGGGTAAACACAGCCGCAGCATGCAAAACTATAGTATGGATGCTAAACTTAGTGTCAAGTATATTTCCATTAGGTAGACTACACAAGAACACATTCATGTTGCTTGGCAACCTTCCTAAAGATTAACTTTATACTGTAATGCCTCTTTCACTAAGGTATCAAAAGAAAGATAGTGAATAATGTACAGACAAATTTAGATCTTACCTTATCCTTGTCATCCTCATCCATATCATCTTCATCAGCAGAGAAATCATTTTCATCATCTTTGTGCAACATCGTTCCCACTATTGACAACACCTGAAATGGAGAATAATACAATTGCCATTTTAGAAAAGAAGGATTAATGTTATGTGTGTTCTTGTTCTTGTTCATGGGTGGGGTGGGTGGGGGGCACGCTACGTGAGCCGTAGCCCGCCAAGGCAAGCAAGGTGGGCATTTTAGTTGGTCTGCTGGATTGAGTGGCTGACCAATCCACCATCTGGGAAGCTGGTACAGTATTTACATTTTTCAAATGTCTTCTCCGAGGGAAACTCGAGCCTGCACACTGCTGTGGAGATGGCTCCCAGTCAGACGCTTTACCAATAGTGCCACCCAGCAGGGTGGTTCATGGCTCATATGCGACATATTTCAAGTTACCAGTACTGTATATATTAACTTATCTGTAACTAAGTTACAGGAATAACTTCCTACAAACACTTGATCACAAAACAAACCCCAAAAAACTATACAAAACACTAAACAGCATCACACTTTCCAACAGCAACACAACACAATCACATGCTGCAATCACAACAACAGACTCTACTCCTTCATGTAAACAACAAGCAAACACTCTCATCAATCACTTTTCACATGTCAGCCACCTAAAACCTCACAAAGACGACCGACGTGTCATCCGACGTAAGAGACAATTCCCCACAGACCCTGACTATACACCCTTCACCAATCACCAGACAAAGCATATCATCAACAATCTCAAGCACTCACCCGCCTGTGGCCTAGACAACATAAGCAACATACACCTCAGACACCTGGGACCACAAGGCATACAAGCACTCACTAACATATCAAACTACAGCTATTCACACAACACAATACCAGACATTTGGAAGCATGGTATCATCATCACTTTCCCCAAACCCAACAAAGACCCCACGCTACCCTCCTCGCACCGCCCCATCACACTCCTTTGCTCCCCCTCCAAAGTCATGGAACGCCTAGTATTACAACTAATTACACCTGACCTACCCCTAGCTCCAACACAACATGGCTTTAGGCCACTGCACTCCACAAACACTCTTCTCACAGACCTTACACAAAGAGCTTTCGACGGCATCAATTCAGCTAGACCACCACACAGATCACTATTAGCCACACTCGACATTAGTAAAGCCTTCGATGCCATCCCCCGCCACAACCTAACAAACAAAATCTACAACACAAACATGCACAACAACACAAACGGTGGCTGGCCAACTTCCTAGCAGGCAGATGTGCACACGTATCTTTTGCCGGTCAGTCATCTAAAATCAGAAACTTTCCAAACGGAGTCCCACAAGGATCCGTCCTATCGCCCGCACTCTTCAATCTGTACATGCACGATATAACTACACCCAATACGCCCCAAATAAACTTAGCCTCCTATGCAGATGACATAACACTCACATGCACACACCATGACCCAAAAAGAGCAACAGATCTCCTTCAACCCTATCTCAACACACTACATGGCTGGTGCACTACAAACAGACTTAATCTAGCCCCAGCCAAATCCACCGCAACCCTGCTCACAAGTTGGACAGGAGAACACGAATACATCCCTCAACTCACCATAAACAACACACCCCTAACACATACACACACACCCAAAATCCTAGGTGTAACATATGATACTCATATGACATTCAAACAGCACACCACAAACATTAAAAAGAAACTGACACCCAGACTTAACGCCCTCAGGTCACTTGCTCACACAAAATTTGGACACAACAAAGAAACTACCACCACAGTATATAAACAATACATAAGATCAGTGATGGAATACGCAAGCCCAGCCTGGGCTTCTAACCTAGCTGAAACACATCATAAGACCTTACAGACTATTCAAAACAAAGCCCTGAAGATCATTACAGGCTGCACAGCTACTGCACCCACAGATCACCTACATCAAGAAACCAAAATCCTCAAAGTCAAAGACCATCTGGACATGAGAGGCACTCAATTCCTGGCAGCAGCCTCCACGAACCAAGACCACCCACTAAACTACATGGCAACACACCCACAGACACCAAGAAATATCAAAACAACACCCAGCACACGGTATCACACACAATTATTGTCCTCTCTCCCTCCCTGCCCACCCCGAACCAACTTCCAGAAGCACATCCATACTCATATCTCTCACCGATCCATCCACTCACTCACAGACAACACACAGCTGCATGCACGACCTCCCGAAATCCATCCTTCCGAATCCTCCCTTCCTCGCGAGGACAGAGTCCACCTGGCCAGGCTGAGATGCGGACACCATCCAGCTCTCCTGAGCTATCAGAAGAGACTGGATGACTCCGTTGTCGACGCCTGCCCGGGATGTAACACAGCACCCCATACCATTAAACACATCATAGAAGACTGCATTTCACACAACCACTTACGCCAACAACACAATCTACACTCAATGAGAGCTCTGTGGGAAAGCCCGATCGTGGCCATGGCCTTTCTCAGGGACTCGGGGCTGTTCGGCCAGGCAGCTTAGGGAACAACAACAACAACAACAACAACAACTTATCTGTAACTAATATATATTTCTTCTGCACCTACAATGCTTTAGACAACAATGGACAAGTATGATAAACAAGATCAGCTAAATTATATACAGTACTGTATATCGGTACCAAACTATATTTCACAATACTGTACTATTATATTTATATATATTTGTTTTTATTTCTTTTTTATGTACAGTCAAAAGCTGTAGTTTATCAAACAATCTTATCCATAAATTGAGTAATTTAAAGTTAATAATACATTTCCTTGACAATCCTTTTGTATTTCTAATAGCCCATGACTAGTATGGTACTATTTGTTTCACATCATAGAAGTCTTAAGTTAATGTCCATCTTTCTAGATTCAACATAAAATCATCATAATTATTTTTGGCCGACTATTGAGTTTTATCGGACTGTAAAACACAAGTTATTTTTGTGTGCTGTATTCATATTATCACGATATAGCTAGACAGGTAGAGTGCACACTGCACACCTCTAGTGCCAAATTAGTTGTTGTTGTTGTCGTTCCCTAAGCTGCCAGGTCTACAAAAACTAGGTATAACTCCCTGTTTTTCTCTAAGAATATCTCTTGCAGTTGCCTAAGAATGAAGATAGCATCAGTTGTGCCACGTCCTGGCATAAATCCAAACTGCATGTCACTGATGGCAACACTTTCCCTGATCATGTATTCAAAGACCCTTTCGCCGACTTTCATGACTTGATCGAGCATTTTCAAACCCCTATAATTTCCCGTCTAAGGAGTCACCCTTGCCTTTGTATATATTTACTATCACACTTTTCTGCCATGCATCAGGATTTTTTTCCTCCTTTATGATAGCATTAATCAGATCTGTGACCAATTTTACCCCAATATCTCCAGCTGCTTTTAGCATCTCGGTGACAATGCCGGAGCTCCCAGCGGCTTTCCCGGACTTTATTTTATCAATAGCACTTTTAACAGCGTCATACCCTATCAAAGGCAGAGGGCCTTGTACTGGGGCTGCAATGCTGAGCTGTTCTCTGTTCCATTCAAACTCCACATTAAGCAGTTTCCTCTGCCTTGTACTGGGGCTGCAATGCTGAGCTGTTCTCTGTTCCATTCAAACTCCACATTAAGCAGTCTTTCATAATGCTCCTTCCATGCCTCTCTGATTTAGCTTTCTGTGTAAACAGTCATGCTACTCTCATTATTTATGCATCTTACACCCACGATGTCCTGACTGCAGTCCCTCAATTTCTTAGCTAATTTATAAACCCCAGTCTGGGTGTCAATTTATTTTTTATGTTTGTGGTATATTGTTTGAATGTCATTAGAGTATCATATGTTACTCCTAGGATTTTGGGTGAGTGTGTGTGTGTTAGGGGTGTGTTGTTTATGGCGAGTTGCAGGGTGGTGTTGTTGTTGTTGTTGTTGTTGTTGTTGTTGTTCCCCAAGCTGCCTGGCCGAACAGCCCCAAGGCCCCGAGCAGGCCAAGGCCATAACCGTGCGCCCCCACAGAATCCTCACTGCCGACCACAATAAAGCCTGGGTGACCGAAGCCACTCCATGGCGGGGAGCTGAGGAGAGTGCGGAAACGCCCAGGAAACCAAAGCCCCACCCAAGGCCCTGTGCCCCTCAGCAATTATGAAGAGAAAGTTGAGGGGCAAAGGAAAAAATGTGTCTGCAGGGTGTTGTTGTTGTTGTTGCTGTTCCCCAAGCTGCCTGGCCGAACAGCCCCAAGGCCCCGAGCAAGGCCAAGGCCATAACAGGGTGTAATTGTGTTCGGCTGTCCAGCTTGTGAGGAGGGTTGCTGTGGATTTGGTTGGGGCCAACTTGAGTCTGTTTGTAGTGCACCAGTCATGTAGTGTGTTGAGATAGGGTTGAAGAAGTGTTGCTCTGTCTGGGTTTTGGCATGTGCAAGTGAGTGTTATGTCATCTGCATAGGAAGCTATGTTTATTTGGGGTATGTGGGGTGTAGTTATATCATGCATGTATAGATTGAAGAGTGCGAGCGACAGGATGGATCCTTGCGGGACTCCGTTTGTGAAGTTTCTGATGCTAGATGACTGACCGGCAAATGATACGTGTACAAATACATATGTCCAACATGCTCAAAACATATCACATAGAGTCACCACACAAAGGGTCCAGTTCTCTGCAATTCATGTTAGAACTGGACTAATTTCACCTGCATAACACTTGCCTCCACGGAGCACTACACAAACACCTGGATATGCCAAATTAGTTTTCGTGCGCGGCGTAGTTCAAATCTACATGTCCCCACCATATAGAAAGGAAGAGAGGTGGAAAGGTTCAAGCATTCATACTTACAATGTAGTTTCTGAGATAGACGATAAGCAGTATGATAGGGACCATGTAGAGTTCAAAGCAGTACGTCCCCACCATGAAGCCGATGAATGCCAGGGTACTGCGGATTGGGTACTCCCACTCAAAACACGATCTGTAAAGAAAGTGTTTATTCAGTACTTATGATTAACAATGCTAATATATAAAGTGGCTCGTATTATAATTAGAACAAGGAGGCTATTAGTCGAAAACACCAACAATACAGTATATGAAAGTGGATTGATTGATATCAATCATTAGGGTTCATCAATACAGTACACATACTGTACTCCCAACAAATCACTTCAGTATACAGTAGGTTGCATCAGGGTGAACTGTAAGACAGCCTTCTTAACCCTTTCACTGCTACTGGCATTATACGACTGTGGCACACTACTGTTAACCACACCATTTTCCACCTCATGACAACTTGAGGCTTATACCACACTGACTTTACCCCCTGGATAACTGTCATGTTCTATACTGTACTGTCCCGGACTCAGCCCCAGCCACGGCCACAGCCCCGGCCCCGGCCCCGGCCGCGGAAATGTCAGGGTCCTGTTGTTGTTCTTGTTCTGGGCGGCGGGCAAGGAACCAAGTCATCAGAGTCTGTTTTCTGTGGTTGACTTCTTGGTTGTGCCGATTAGTATGAAAGAGGAATGTTCTGTCTATGTTTAGCAGGATTTCTTGAGTACGGATAGGGCAGTGTATGCACTCGCATTTTAAGTGTAAAGTAGGGATTGCCCGCTTTTCAGCTCTCCATTCGCGTTTTTTTGAAGATCCCACATTTTGGATGTTATAGGGTATTTTGGACCCCCTGCTTGCGTATTAGCGGTTTGGCGGATTGAGAACTCGTGCATTGAGAGGACATGCTGTACTTGGGTGGTTAACAATATAATAATTATAAGTATATACGGTAAAACTACCAAATTAGATCATTTTGGAGGGTTTTCACTGAATAACTCTGTGTAGAATGGTACAAAATAATGGGTCGCCAATTTAGTCATCCAGTAGCAAAGGGGTCAAAAGGTTATTATGCCCCCAGGGGGTAAGGGCGCCTTTATCTAATGGTGGAGGAAAAAAAGAATATGCCTCACGCATCCTACTGCGTGTTGTACAAGGCGACTAATAGGGGGGTGGCGATAGACTTGTGGATCAACAGCCATTACTATGCAATAAAGTCCTTATCTTAGCACTCTCTTGGTATGGTACTGCTGAGGCTGGTGGGTGCGGATAGGTGCCACAGGGGACTGAGTCTTATCTGGGCGCTGTTTGGCACCACACCTGTGTCGGCAACAGTATTTACATATTGGAGCCGTGTTGGGGCAGGACTTTATTGTTCTATGGTCCAAATTGCCTAATATACAGTAGAGTCTTGTTATGGTGCTGTCTTTTTATAACACTGTTAAGGGGACTGACCGGTTAATTACAAACTTCCAGGTCTTACTTTCAATTTAAATTAAATTTGGCACAGGTGTATATGACCATAAAACTAGATCAAAACAATTTTTTTTTTTTTTTTTTTTTGGCTTTTTTCTTGCAATTTAGGTAAAAAAAACGTTGAAAATCATAGCACTGCAGAAAATTATAAACTCCTACAGAAATCCCCATAGCACATGTTTTATGTGATCAAACAACTCACTAAAGGTGTATCTGTAGTTTCTATAAAAAACATTTTATATATTTTGTGTATTTGTTCGATTTAGGTGATTACGGATTCAAGCGAATATATTTATAGAAAATTACAATTTTGACGACATATTGTGAAAAAAATTAAATGACTAGAGTAAATTGGCTTTATAGGCCTTCTAGTGTTTTTAATTACCTTTCCAATGGTATATACACCATTCCTATTGGTCCAATAATAACTGTAGAATAACATCCGATAGTGCGGCAATATAGGTTCTGTGAAAAACAGGTGAAAGTCTAAGGTCATTAGGTGAACATTTTTACTTTTGTTTTTTAGATTTACAATATTTTACGCGGGAACATGGCAAAGTAGAAGATAAAGCGTATGGGAGGTTGTAGAGTAGCTTACACTCTTTCGATTTATATAGGTATGCTCCTCGTACGACCAGTAGTTACTGAGCATGTTAATTTCAAAGTTCGCTATATAACGTTTTTAGAATTACAGGAAAAGTTTGGAAAACATAAAAAAAGCAATTTCCAATGGGTTTTCACTAATAACATTTCACTGGCTTATGAAGGGATGTTGACTCTTGTTGAGTAAACACCTATTGGTATTTTCAGGATTTAGAGTTTTTTAAGCCTAAATTAACCGGTCGGTCCCCTTAAGGCTGGAGTGGTTGCAGATACTGCAGGAGGACTCTGTTGAGTCTTGCTGAGGCACGGTTAGCACTATACCAACATCAGCCACAGTGATGACTTGGTGGGGCAGTGCTGTGGCAGGACTTTATTGTACTACAGTGCACACCAACTACTGAAGGGTAACCCCGTCTGAGCCGTTACAATGCATGTAATGGAAAATTATGCTAAACCATTGTATGTTGTATGTATGTAAGTATACAGTATTAGCCTCCAATAATTTAATTCAATTTTGTAATTTTTTAACCAAGATTTTCTCTCTAAAAGAAAGGGATAGGGAAAACTACATAACTTAAGATGGAACTTGGTATTAATGCTATACTCAATGGCTTTGTTAATTTTCTAGTGGCAATGAGTTGAACTAGTTTTATGGTTTTCTAGGGGGGTCGAAAATGATCAACGAAACATAAAGGATGCCTGATGAGGGTTAAAGTCATGAGGTCAACTTTTTTTTACTGTGGATAGACCCATACTAAAGCTGCATGGGTGAGGCTCTCACCCTTCAGATGGCATGCAAGGCAAACAATCTATCTATCTATCTATTACCGGACGCTGGGATCCCCGAAGGGGTGGCCACGAACGAAACGGCCCCATGCACCTCTAAAGGCAAGAAAATGTATGCACATCTATTGAAATTTCCCGGGGCTAAAGGGATTAAAAAATTAAGCTACAACACAAGCATACAGTAGTTCAGTATCAATAACTTACTTGATGAACATGCCCATTTCGTAGAAGTCCACCACACAGGACTTGAGACGGTTGACGTTGGTGATGAACACTTGTCGCTTGAACTTCTGCTCCATCTGCATGAACTTATCCTCCTTAGGGGTGAAGGTTCGGAAGGCAGCTCGAATCTGGTCATGGTAAGGGGGTTCTGGGTTAGGTACATCACAAAAGGTATAACTGATTGGATTTGTGTTAACCCGGCAACGGCGAGAAAGCTCATAAAAAGTTTTACTGGGCGAGGGCGGCAAAGCTCTTCAGAGAGAAGGCCTAAAAAAAAACATTTTAAACGGCCCCAGTAGGCCTAGCACTAAAGATTTTTTTTTTTTTTTTTCCCCTATACCTCATATCACTCCTCCACATCCCCTCCTTCCCTCTCCCCCTTCAATTATCACCTATTTTCCCTGTTATTCCCTAATTCGTTGGTATATTTTTGTGCTAACATTAGCAAAATGTGTGGAGGATGTGCTTATGTGCCTAGCGGGTGTGTTACACAAGCGAGAGTGTGGATGAGTAAGCTCAGCCAGGCTTGAGGCCTCGTGAAGGGAGGGGTTGCCTCAATTTGCTCCATAATTCATGAATGGGCTGCTCCATGTATATTCGCGATTTTGACCAGAAAAATTATATTTCCACTTGTTTTATTGTTGTTACAGGTTACTATCTTCATAGTGAAGGTAAAATAGGCGCATATGAATAAGTAATAACGATATTTATCGTAAAATGACGATTATAGGCATGAATGGAGCCTAATATTTTTTGGTGTTCTACCTAGAACTCCTACTACATCTCTTCACATAGAACTGCACTGGCTGCCAGTAAGAGCAAGAATAGAATTTAAGTTGTGTTTGGTGACTTTTAAGGTTCTCAAATTTGGTGAGCCTAGGTACCTTGCGGAGCTTCTCAGGCGCCCACCGGCACACCATGGTGTAGTTGTGCGTCATGACAATGACCCTTTTCGTCTTGATGAACCAAGGGCTTTCCAGCAGTCTTCTTTCTTTGAGAGGTCATTCTCCTACATGGCTCCGAGGTTGTATAACAGGTTGCCGCTGTCCATGAGACAACTGAGTTCTGTTGAATGCTTCAAGAGACAACTTAAGACTTTTCTCTTTGAGAGAAGCTATGATCTTGAGAGAGGTGTCATGACAGATGGCTATAGAGTTTAGGCTATTTTGCCACTGCTAGTGATTGTTAAATGTGTGTTGTATATAAGCCTTCTTTTGATGCATTGATTTTTGTTCTTTTTTCTTTCTCTTTTCGAGCGCTAGTGAATTCTTCGGAAAAATTGGCGCTTATGAGAAATAAGTAACATGCTTATTATTATTATTATTATTAATATGCTCGCCCAGGGGCATAGAGTTCAATACCCCCTGCTCGCCGTTTATAGGTTAAGTACGGGTTTGGGTTAGGTAAAAGATAAGATAATGTATAATTGATTTGATTTGTGCTAAGAACAGGTCTGGGTTATGTATAATATCAAACGAGGTATGATTGTTATGCTGTATACGAGATAAGTAGCATTCTGTGTTAGCAATAAGATCAGGTCAAATATAATTAATCTGACTCATAAGACACAGGCTATCATCAGTTAGCTATATGATGGGTCGAGATATAATTAATGATAAAAACTTGTGGCTTGAACTTCTGCTCCATATGAATGAACTTGTCCTCCTTGGGGTGAAAGTTTGGATAGCTGCTAGGTCCTGATAGCTAATCATCACAACAACAACAACAACATGAAATAAATTATTAAACAGTAGACACATTTGGTGACATTTGGTTGAAACTTGTATGTATATACTCAGGCACATATCCCATTGCTGGGGGTGGCTGACTCGAGACAGAGCCTGAACAGAAACAACATATAAAGTTCCAGTTCTTAGGGTCTGGGACCACTTTCGCGTTCCCTCGCACCTTTCTCTGTCTCGTCTAATAGATGAATTTTACAAGTGTAGGAGGATTCCTAGTCTCCCACCCCGCAACAATTTTCTATCCCAAACACTGTACTGTATATCAAATGTTTAGCTTGGAGAAGGGTCTAGGAGTCTGAGGGGGCATTATTATTTTTTTAGCTTGAAGAGGGGTCTGGGGGGTATTTCTGCTCCATCTGCATGAACTTGTCCTCCTTGTAAATCAAGGTTCGGAAGGCTGCTCGGTACTGGTCACAGGAGCAACCAGCTTGAAAATGAATTAATCCTATCACTATGCTAAAGAGCATTTATGGCAGGCTTCCAGGAAGCCCAATTCAATGCTGCCTCAATTGTCAAGTGAGGCAGATCAAAGTACCTAACCCAATGTCTTTTTAAGTCTATCCCTTCATGCAGCTCCCTCCACTCTCACAGCCTTGCAGCTCCTCACAAAATTTTGATCATCCATTCTCTCCACATGTACAAACCACCAGACCTGCTGGTGCACATCTCTTCACTAATACTGTACAGTACTTCTAAGGACCCTACCACATCTTAGTCCATCATTTGTTACTTTATCTTTGGAACTTACCCCACTCATTTTGTTGCATTCCATTTTGTTGATATCTTCCATTTTAACCAGTCATGTTTCTGAAGCATAAAATCATTGCACTTCTAATACATGAAGCATAAACCTTTGGCTCCAAGCGAAGCGAGAGTCATCTCCTGGTTAATAGAGGCAACTCTCTAACCTTTCCCCAGCGGTATGTAACTCTTTCAACAGAGCCAGATTCGGTCCCACCTTCAGCAGAAATAGCATCAGCCAGGCAACTAAATTTGCTTACACACTACCAAAATCAACACTATCAGAGAAGAAATTCAGCATAGCTTTCCATTCATAAGACACATTGAAATTGTTCAATTTCTCTCAATTTCTCTCTATATGTCATTGATTAACTTGCCTAGCTAGTGTAGAAATCAAGTATTGTTATTAGAGCTACACACTTGTTCCAATTAACTATCCTATATAATACTCCTTGTCATAAACACTTCCTTTTTCGCACTGCATTTGACTGCCAAATATTTCTCCTTGCTGCCCCCTCTCTTCAATGCTTTGAAACATGGTATTACTTATTCAATAAATTATTTTGTTGTTAACGTTACATTGCACCTTATTTACTTAAAATAAGTATATAGCCTAATTCATGAATAAGGCTTCACATATGATAAGGAGGATTGAGGATAATTATTTGTAATAAAAAGTATGGTAGCTACAATATAATTATGTGCTCTGCTTAGAAATAATATAAGTTACTCACAGCATTCCATTCAACTGAACACTCAAGGAGTACTTCTGGGTTGACTCCTTTAGCTCGTGCTCGTAGTTTCTTGTCCTTGAGTGAATACCTGGGGAAGAAGTAGATAATAATAATATTGTACTGTACATACAAACAATTTATCTAAACATATTATTAGCTCTGTCAATTTCAATACAATCCCGGCTGAAATCTTTGCATGGTCAATTTCCAAAGAAAGAAATTACCTTGGAAGTTGGTCTGGTGTGGAAAACATGTTAGCAGAGGGTCAGCTCACTATCCACAGGTGAAATGTATATGTTATTTTAAAAGGGTACTGCAAAGTTTTTATAACCAAATCAGTTTTTGTTAATTATGAGGCATCAGGAAGGGAAGCGAGTGGTGGAATGATACGGTGAGAAAGACAGTTGAGAAGAGACAGTGGTTTGAGAGGGTTTTATAGGATGGTAGTGTTGAGGTATGGGCGAGGTACAAGGAGAAAAGGAGAGAGCTGAGAGGCAAAATGGAAGATTAGAGAAGCAAAGAAAATTGTAAATGAAAGGTGGGGTCAAAGGTCGAGTGTGAATTTTGAGGGACGAAAGACGTTCTGGAGGGAGGTAAATAGAGTAAGGAAAGGAGGACAAGAGAGGGAAGAGTTGGTGAAAGATGCAAATGTAGAGTTACTAGAAGAAAGAGTGCAAGTGAGGAAAAGATATGCCGAGTACCGTATTTTGAATCTTTGCTAAATGTAAGAGATGAAAGGGAGGCAGTGATTGAAGCAGTGGTTGATGGAGATAGGTTACCCAGGCCACCCAGGTGGCAGGGAATGAATGAAAGGATTGGGAAAAATGAGGTGAAATAAGCAGTGAGACAAATGAGAGCAGAAAAAGCAGAAGGTATGGATGGTATTGCTGTGGAGTGTATTAACCCCCTCAGACAGGATATATTAACTTACCGACGGGTTGGCAGACCGCCCGGTATTTCCCCCACAACAGACTTTCTCACACTGAGGGACCGTTAGGAGTCGGAGGAATTTTGGGTTGCCATCAATCGACAGATTATGATCTAACTTACCTAACTTACTGAGCTCAAAATGACGCAGAAGCGTCATATAACTTATTATTGAGCTATTTCACTAGGCTTATATGACGCGGTAGCGTCATTTGATAGTTTTGGGCGGAACCGTCATATGAGACGGAGAGGGTTAAGAAGGGTGGTGATGTGATAGTAGATTGGCTGGTGAGACTCTTCAATGTGTGCTTTGTTGTGTCAATGGTACCACTAGACTGGAGGAGTGCATGTATTGTGCTGTTGTACAAGGGGAAGGGAGACCGGCAGGAGTGTTTAAGTTATAGAGGTATTAGTATATTATCAGTGGTTGGAAAGCTGTATAGCAGGGTGCTAATAGAGAGGATAATAAAGGATACAGAAGGTGCAATAGAAGAGCAGTGCGGTTTAAGGAGGGGAAAAGGGTGTGTGGATCAGATTTTTGCAGTAAGACAGCTATGCGAGAAGTATTTAGAGAAGCATAAGGAGATATTTTGGGCTTCCATGGATTTGGAAAAAGCATATGATCGTGTGGATCGAGAGGCAATGTTGAAGGTGCTAAGGATTTATGAAATTGGTGGAAATTTGTTAGGAGCAGTCAAGAGTTTTTATGAAGAGAGCAGAGCGTGTGTTACAGTAGGAAATAATGAGTCGGGTGAGTGGTTTGAGGTAAACGTAGGTCTGTGACAAGGTTGTGTAATGTCACCGTGGATGTTTAATGTATATATGGATGGTGTGGTGAGGGAGGTGAAAATGAGAACTATGGGTAGAGGATTGGGTTTAGTAGGAAAGAAACAGTTGCTGTTTGCTGATGACACAGTGTTGGTGGCGGATTCTGAGGAGAAACTGCAGCGAGTAGTGAAAAAGTTTGGTGTGGTTTGTGGGAGGAGGAAGCTGAGGGTGAACATCAACAAAAGTAAAGTGATGGTGTGTAATAGAGGTGCTCGTAGAGTGAATCTAGATGTACGGCTGGATGGGGAAGTACTGGAGCAAGTGGAGTGTTTTAAATATCTAGGAGGAATTATAAGCAGTAACGGAGGTATGGAAATGGAGGTAAAACAGATAGTATGTGAAAGAAAGAAAGTTTTCGGAGCAATGGGGAGTATGTGGAAGGTGAGAAATATCGGAATGAAAGCTAAAAGTATAATGTATCAAGGGATAGTTGTACCAACAGTGATGTATGGGGCTGAGACATGGGCTCTGAAGGCAAAGGAGAGAAGAAAGCTGGATTTGATGGAGATAAGCTGCTTGAGGAGTATGTGTGGAGTGACTTATAGAAACAGATTGAGGCATGAAGAGTGGGGCAGCAGGAACATTTGTCGGCCAGAGTAGACAGAAGGGTGCTATGCTGGTATGGACATGTTGAGCGAATGGAAGATGAAATGCTTACAAAGAGAATATGTGAGTCAGATACAAGGGGAGGTAGAGGGGTAGGAAGACCTCCATTGAGATGGAGAAATTGTGTAGTACAAGCGTTGAATGATAGAGGAATGGCTATAGATCAGGCAAGAGAAGTGGTAATAAATAGGAATGAATGGAGAATGCTAGTGAATAGATGAGTGAAAACGCGGTCGTTTGGGAGAGGGGGTCGGGCGCCAGTTGGACTAGATAATAGTGTCAGGCGCTTGGCCTGGGGAGCCGGTATATATGAAGGGTATGCCTGGATGTGTGGTGGGAGGGCACTGTGGTGTGCTCCGCTGCATGTCTGCCTGATGAGACCGGAACTTCTCCGGAAGGTCGGGGGCCGGGGGAGTGCCCTTAGTGATCCCTGGTCTCTGGGTCTTAATAATAATAATAATAATCTTTATTGTCATATAACATACATAAATACAATCATATTATTAACAGACTTTTACATAATACAATAGTATACTGTACAGTATATGACAAGGGGAATTGATACCGACTTAGAAGAGGTTATTATTCTAACAGCCGATCTTCTCCTGGGTTTACCTAGATGTGTGTGAATTTGTGGTTTGTTTTTTTGTTTTTTTTTGTTTTTTTTTGTGTTGTGTTGTCCCTGTTCGGGCTCTGTCTCGAGTCGGCCACCCCAAGCTAAAAAATATATAATATAAAATGGGGTATGTGACTGAGTATATACCGGTACTGTAGATAGATAGATATATAGAATTATGAAAACTTGGTAATAATATTATGCAGACACGTAGCATTTTTTTTCATTAATTAGTCTAAAGAGATCAGCTGCCATGGTATTAAACTTGATGACAGGTGACAAAATTAAGTATAGTTACACTTTCCGGGAAAGATCGAGTACAAAATTGAGAGTACAGTATGTACAGTTAGTTAGTTATGTAGAGCAGATTAACCAGACCACTGAGCTCCATACGGAACTCTCATAGGCCTGGTTACAGTATGTACAATATAATGTATAATGTTATATAGCATTCTTATTTTGTGTTCTTTTATTTCATAATTTTCATTTTAGTAAACGTTGTTTCCACATAGCAATTTTGATAATTTAATTTGACTTTATATTGTCCTTGTCCCAATTTTGGTTTGTTTAGTTTGCAAGTTTTACATTTTAATTAAAATATAATGTATAATGTTATATAGCATTCTTATTAGTACAATATAATGTATAATGTTATATAGCATTCTTATTAGTATGATGTATTAGGTTGTACTCACCACTTTTTCTCTCCATTCTTTATCTTCAACAATGGGATGGAAATTTTTCCGAGGAACTCCACCTTGTGATCTCTGTCCTCATCATACACCGTTATCTCCAGGATGCTGTGGATGTCCTTCACATTACTGAAAAACAAAACAGGGTTCAGTAGAAGGTACAAAATATATGACAACAAAATACATGGATTTGTGGAAGTGGACTGCGGCGATAGATGGATTTGAAGTTAAGTAATTTGGTAGAGTGTGATTATTGTGATGGAGTAGAAAAAGTGGGTTGAGTGTGGTACATATGGTGGTGGAGTGTGGTGGTGGAATGTGAGAGTTGTGGTGGTGGAGTGTTGTAGTTGTGGTGATGGTGTGAGGTAGTTGTGGTGGTGAGGTGTGGTAGTTACAGTGGTGAGGTGTGGTAGTTGTGGTGGTGGGGTGGGGTAGGGTAGTTATGGTGATGGGGTAGGGTAGTTATGGTGATGGGGTGTGGTAGTTACAGTAGTGTGGTATGGTAGTTATGGTGGTGGAGTATGGTAGATGTGGTGGTGGTGTGTGGTAGTTATGGTGGTGGGGTGTGGATAATCCACGAAAATACGTACACTCTTTCGTTCTCACTTCGAAATGAATTGGTCTTATTTCGGCCGTTTTAGCTTCCCATCATGCTATTATTACATCTCAATCCCAATGATAAAGCTGAGCATATATAAAAAACATAGTAAGTATGACTATATTGCTCTCTATTGCCTAAAACAAGCGACATGAATCCACGTCTGTCGGTAAAAGTGAAAGTCAGTGGAAACAGCAGCACGCTCATGATTGGCTATTTTATCAATACCCTGATAATTTATTTGTTATCTGTATTGTTCCTAATATATTCATTAACCCGCTGAGCCCCAGCTAGTTAGTAATAAAAGTCCCACCCAGGCCCAGAGGGTTGAAATTTTTTTTTTCCAGAAACAATAGCGAATGGGTTAGGAATGAAGGAAAAACCATGAAAAACCGATCAAAAAGCTCAAACAATAGTCCTACAGAGCCCCCGAAAACGGATTTTACAAGAGTAAAAAATTGAAGGCAATTTCCCCCCCAAAAAGGTTTTTGCGTGCTCACGCGCACGCGGTTGGACTTTGAGAGTTTTCAACCATCGGCATGTTTTTGTTTTTTTTTTTTTTTTTTTTCTATGTGATTGAGGGAGGCAAAAGGCATTACTGCCTATAGCGAGTGCCTCCCCCATAGTTGAAAGAGTGACAGGGCCAAAATCAAGGGACGTTCGAGCCAAAATGCCTGGACACACGGAGTTTGAAGCAATTTAAGTCATAGGAAGAGGGAAAGACTGATTCTGGGAGAGAGTTCCAGAGCTCAGATGTTGAGTAGAAGAAAGTTTGAGAGTAACGTTTCACTCTTGGGTTGGAGAGTTGCACAGAGTAGGGGTGGGATTGAGTTGCAAGACGGGTACCACGTGCCCTACGTAAAGGAGGTGGTATGCACTGGGATAGCTCTGAGGAACACTGATTATTATAGTAGCGATAGTATAGCGAGAGAGATGCAACATTGCGGCGGAGAGAGAGTTGGTGAGTGGACGGGAGTTAATGATACGAAAGGCCTTCCTTTCAACTTTGTCTAGGAGAGCGGTGTGAGAGGAACCTCCCCAGACATGTGAACAATACTCAATACAAGGGCGCACTGGCGCACTATGCCCCTGTACAGAGCAAGAAGCTGTGCAGGGGAAAAGAACCCCCTAAGGCGGTTGAGAACACCGAGCTTCTGGGAGGCTGCCTTAGCAAGACTGGTAATATGGTCCTTCCAAATGAGAGCAGAAGAAAAAGAGACACCAAGAATATTGAGAGAAGATGAAGGGTTGATTTTTGTATTGTTGAAGAATAAGGGATAGTCCGCTGGGAGATCCTGACGGGTAGATAGATGGAGAAATTGGGTTTTGGAAGCATTAAAGTTAACAAGGTTTTCTCTGCCCCAATTGGAAATAGTATTTAGATCAGAATTTAAGAGTTCTATGGCTTCATTACGTTTGTCGTTGAGGAATTGCTGGCTGGGGCGTTCTGAAAAACTAATGGAGTAGTGTAAGGTTGAGTCGTCTGTGTATGAATGGATGGGAATTAAGGTACAGTTAAGGAGATCATTTATAAAAATTAAAAAGAGAATAGGAGATAGGACAGAGCCCTGAGGAACACCAGAGTTTATAGGGTGAGGAAGTGAACAATGGCCATCCACAACCGCGGCTATGGAACGGCCGGAAAGGAAATTAGAGACAAAGGCACAGATGGAGGGATAGAAACCGAAGGAGGGTAGTTTAGAAATTAAAGATTTATGCCAGACTCTATCGAAGGCTTTCGATATGTCTAGTGCAATAGAAAAAGTCTCACCTAAATCCCGAAAAGAGGATGACCAAGAGTTAGTAAGATATGAAAGAAGATCACCAGTAGAGCGACCCTTAAGGAAGCCATACTGGCGATCTGAGAGCAGATTATGAGAAGAGAAATGCTTAAGAAATTTGGAAGCAAGAATAGTTTCAAAAACTTTAGAAAGACAAGAGATGAGAGCAATTGGACGATAGTTGGAGGGTTGAGAGCGGTCACCCTTCTTTGGGACAGGTTGAATGTGAGCAAACTTCCAGTATGAAGGGAAGACGTTAGAGGATAGACAGAGACGAAAGAGTTTGCCTAGGCAGGGAGTCAGCACGGAAGCACAGTTTTTGAGAAAAACAGGAGGAACACCGTCCGGACCGTACGCCTTATTAGTGTTAAGCCCAGAGAGGGTAGAAAGTACATCTTTAGAAGAGATTAGGATATTAGGCATAAGTAAGAGAGAGGAGGGCGGAGAGGGAGGAATAGCACCGGAATCATCCAAGGTGGAGTTTCTAGCAAAAGTTTGAGCGAAGAGTTTAGCTTTGTCAGAGGAAGAAGTGATGGTTGTGCCATCAGAGTGGGAAAGGGGAGGGAAAGATGAGGAAGAGAAATTGTTGGAGAGGTTTTTGGCTAGATGCCAGAAAGCTTGGGAAGAGCTAGAGTTGGATAGTTCAGTGCATTTATTATTGATGAAAGAGTGTTTGGCAAGTCGAAGAACAGATTTGGCTTGATTCCGGGCAGAAACATAGGAAGAATGAGAGTCTTGAGTTTTAAGGCGTCGGTACCGTTTGAATGCTTCCTCCTTATTGCAGACAGCAGTAGAACAGGCGTGAGTAAACCAAGATTTTTTAGAATTAGTCTGAGAGAAGGAGAATGGAATGTATGCTTCCATGCCCGATAGGATTACCTCGGTAATGCGTTCAGCATTCTCCGAGGGTCCCCGGCCACGGAAGCAGAAATCATTCCATGGAAAATCAAAGAAGCACTGCCAGAGAGCCTCCCAGTCGGCAGCGCCAAAGTGCCACAAGCGCCGCCGGCTAGGAGGATCGGGTGGCCGTACTGGAGAGATAGGACAGGTGACAGAGATAAGTTTATGGTCGGAGGAGCCCAGAGGAGAGAAAAGATCGACAGTATAAGAAGAAGGGTTAGAAGTTAGAAACAAGTCAAGAATGTTGGGCCGATCTCCGATGCGATCCGGGATACGGGTGGGTTGCTGAACTAACTGCTCTAGGTCATTTGTGATAGAAAAGACGTAGGCTTGTTCACCAGGTGGATCAGTAGTGTGAGAGGAGAGTCATTGGCGGTGGTGAACGTTGAAATCTCCTAAGATGGAGATTTCTGAGAAAGGAGAAATGGATAGAATGTGTTCCACTGTAGAGTTTAGATAGTCAAAGCATTTGGGAAAGTTGGTAGAGTTAGGGGAAAGATAGACAGCACAGAAATATTTAGTAAGAGAATGACAGGAAAGTTTGAGCCATAAAGTTGAGAATTCAGAGGAGTCGAAATCGGGAACACGAGAGCAAGTGAGTTTGTTGTGCACATATGCACAACATCCACCTTTGGCTTTGAAACTAGGATAGAGAAAGTAGGAGGATACAGAGAAGGGGCTGCTGGATGTTGCTACAGACACCTGAGACACCTGGTTGCGTGGTATACTTACACAGTTCCCATACAAATCTGAGCCCTCTAGGTGCCATAGGACCGAAGTAATTAACCTGGACGCAACCATTGCGTCGCTGGGTTCTGGTGATCGAACATTGCAGACGCAACACGTGCGACGCTGGGTCTCAGCGGGTTAAACTATACATTTTAAAGTAATTTTAATGATTACTTAATAAATTAGTGTTATCCGAATCTAAAGAGCTATTAAAATAACAGGAAACACAATAAAAACGTATATATCATAAAGTAAACGCAAGCGAGATAAAGAAATTATAAACGCAAGCAGTAAGCAAGAGAGTAGACTGACTGACTCGGGCCCATGCCTCTTAACCAATTAAAGGCTATGATTTACGCATTACCACATTTAAAATACGCAGTGACGGTCTTTCTTCCCTTGCTTGTTTATATGTACGATTTTATATGTTCCATGTGATATTTTATAGCTCTTAAGGTTCGAATATCACCTATCACATTATCATTAGATATATTAAAACTTATCTAGTTTGATAATTATATGGAATAGATATAATTATATATATTACTACCGGTATATATTTATACATAAGAAATGTAGCCTACTAATTCATGCCCGAAAATTTCCGTGGATAGACGAAAATCTCCCAAGTTGCTCGGGAAGCGTGGATTGTCGGCAAGACCACGGAAAATAGACCAGAAACCACGGAAATCGTGGAGACCACGGAAATATTGGCAAGTGTGATAACCCCTTTACTCAGCCTGGTACACACAATAGCTATTGCATATTATCCACAATGCCTCAGTATACTGTATATAATCTACACAGATGGGATGCCACAATTACCCACTCACTCCAGGTACTGCTAGGTGAACAGATGCATTAGGTGTGAGGAGAATGCCTGTCTCATTTCTTCCAGAGTTCCTGTATGGGAATTGAACTCAGAAACTTTGGGTTTTAAGCAGAATGCGCTAACCATTGTACCACAAGTCACCAACATACTTACAAGCTAAATATCTTGTTCCAGCTTGGCGTGAGTGTCTTGTATTCTGTCTGGGTCTGGAGTCGTGCATTACAGAGTTCCAGGACACAGAATGGGTCACTCTTGCCCCCGATGTCCGCCGACGCTAGACCCTGCGCCCGGAACACTTTGACGCGCAAGTGTCCGATGTCACGCACGTTGTGGAGGGTGCGCATCGTTTTCTGCATGCATAAAAAATAGATAAATACAATATATACTGGGTATACATTCATATTATTTATCAAAATAAATTAACAACTCTTTGACAGCCTTGCATGTGTAAGCTCTAGTCACCCAAACGTGGTTGTGGAAAAAGAGAGTACAGTACTGTAATTCCCAACTGTTACTCAAGAGTGATACATACAATACAACAATGGTTTAGCTTAATTTTCCATTACATGCATTGTAACGGCTCAGACGGGGTTGCCTTTCAGTAGTTGGAGTGTACTGTAGTACAATAAAGTCCCGCCACAGCACTGCCCCACCAAGTCATCACTGTGGCTGATGTTGGTATAGTGCTAGCCATGCCTCAGCAAGACTCAACTGAGTCCCCCTGCAGCACTTGCACCTGCAGTTTCTGCAACCACACCAGCCTTAACAGTGTTACAAAAAGACAGCACCATAACAAGGCTCTATTGTATATTAGGCAATTTGGACTATAGAACAATAAAGTCCTGCCCCAACACTGCTCCCACATGCAAACACTGTTGCCGACACAGGTGTGGTGCCAAACAGCGCCCAGGTAAGACTCAGTCCCCTGTGGCACCTATCCGCACCCCACCAGCCTCGGCAGTGCCATACCAAGACAGTGCTAAGATAAAGACTTTATTGCATAGTAATGGCTGTTGGTCCACAAGTCTATCGCCATCCCCCCTATAATTTTCCACCTCTAGGGTCCCATTGAGACTTCTAGGATTAGTACACTGCTCCCAACTACAGGGTCATACATCCTAAATGGTGCCCCGTAGTGGTATTCGGTAGAAGCCGATGTGTTCAATTACCCATGTTAATGGAGACTACACTGTACTTTATTTCCACAAATTTGATCTGATGGCTTCTGAAACAGACTTTTCTAAGAATTTTGTCATCTACATCAGTCTACCTTCAGTCTGATACCAGTACTTCAGTACTGATACCAGTGCATAATAGTCTTAAAATGTTTCCAGAGTAACGTTGCAGATCAAAAGTTGCCGGAAAAAGCCCTCATGTAAATCCACCTATACAGAAAAGTGAGGAAATTGTTCAATTCTAGTGTTTCAAACAAAGGATTCCCTCTGAAACAGTGGCACCACAGGCATGTGCTCCTTGTTACTAGGTAGGTAAGAAATTCAAGGAAAAAATACTGACAGGGCAAGCAGTGAGAGGGATGTAATGCTCCACTCACATAATATGACCAGTTCAACAATCATAATTAAATAATTAAACAGCTTTGATAATCTAAACACACAAAGAAGGATTACTGGTAATTTAGGGGTATATACTGTACTGTATATTCACCATAAATTTGACACAATACTAATAATAATAATAATAATAATAATAGTTCTTAAAGCTAGCACATGCTAAGCTAGCTAAGGATAGCTCAATAAGGCCGATTAGGCGTATTTCCATTGGGGTCCTGTACTACTACCCCATCCCTTTGCTCATGAGGGATGGTAACGACTCAGTGCTTGTGAAAAATCTTTAATGCGCCGAGCGTGGGCGCGAACCCGGGCCTTCTGGGTGGAAGTCCGAGACGCTAGTCACTACACCAAGCGAGCCGCTTGGTGTACTGTAACTAAGTTAGGCAATAGACATCCATGAGTGTAATCACTATAATTAGCAAAATAGGCTTCCCTATCCTTGAGTTGGTTAAGGTTCTCCTGATATGCAAGAAGACCTGATATAGTTTCCAAGGAGGTCATTTGTTGTGCCAGAGATAGTTCATCAATTATTCTAAATATACTAGAACGTAATAATAACAATTTTCTTTAAACGATGACTTGCATATCTACAGTATAGTAAATGTTCTTGAGTTATTTTCTTTGTATGTGAGTATATCAGACATGACTTCGCCAGTAATTATAATTAAACTGAAGGGTAGAAATATTAACAACTCGTTAATATATACTATATTACTTAATAAAATCAATTACTCTGTACTTACATATCTATTGGAGATGTTTTTGAGTTCATTAGGGTTCTCCTGGTACGTGAGAAGATCTGATATGGTTTCCGAGGAGGTAGTTCCGGATATGGAGAGAAGGATAAAGACGGATCCAGCCTTCTTCTCCAAATCTGCCCAGATGTAATGGGTCTTCTCTCGCTCATACTCACTGATGTCTAAGTTACATCTGCAAAATGTAAGAATAGTGTCAATTAGAAGGTGAAGTATGTATTGGTTGAAAATGTAGTTCACGCTTTGCTCAGGAGGGCCTTGGTTACTTGATAGCCGCTCTGCACGATCCACTGCAGTGTCCTAATGAAGTACCCTAAATCCTGAGATCTCTCCTCAGAACCTCATTCCAGGTCTTCCTCAGTCTACCAACTGCTATCCTTCTCTCCACTACCATACTTTTAATATACTTCACTCAGGCATCCTCATATATTCTCTACACCTCCCCAAACTACCACAGTCTTCTAATATGCATCACCTCAGATACAATCTACTGTTTACCAAGTTGCTCTTTAAACTCAATTCTCACTGGTCCCACCCTCATTATGGCATTACACATCCACCTCACCATACTTACTTCAGTACACTTAAGTCTATATCTTCCTCTTCAACTGCACACTTCTCTAACATGAAGTATACAGTTTCCCCATTGTTCAGAGAGATAGACCTCTCATTGTCAATAGTGATAACAACTCTCGGAACTTCTTCTATCCAATTCTGACTCTTGCACCAGAACTAGCTAATGCACCAGAACTAGCTAATGCACCAGAACTAGCTAATGCACCAACACTGATTATGTTTCCTGGTAGCATAATTCATAAACATATTCCACAGACAGATCCTTAATATTAACTCTCTCCACCATAAGCTTAGCGGCTCCCACAGCATATACTGTATCAGCATTGCATTAACCCTCTGCGTTCGGCGTATCTGAACCATCTTGCCTCCCATGATCCGGCTAAAATATAAGATTTTTGTAGTTTTGGCGCACTTATAACTAAGCAAAAAAATTGCCTAACCTAAGCTATATATAAATCCAGAGTGATGAAGACTAGAACACTCTAGACCAAGTGGTTCAGTTTTGATGGTGAAAATAAATGGGTTAATTATGGCCACCGCGTTTTGGCATTTTGGGCGATACATATCTCCGCAATTAAATGGCCTAACGTAGGTTATACACATATCAGAGGCAATATTCACTGTTATCTTGCACATGGTTAAGACTAGAACACTGTACATCAAGATTTTATCGTTTGAGGTGGAAAATAAAATTGTGCATTTAGTCTTGTGACCTAGACTTGTCCGATTATACTGCCGCCATACCAGCGAGTACGGATAGTTTCTTTACAGTCGTTCAATTATTGATTATTGATTATGTATCTCACCATTCTCTTCTCATTACGTTCCATTCTGTTGACATCCTCTACTTTAACGGGCCATGTTTCTGAGGCATACGTCATTGCACTTCTAACACATGAGGCATACACCTTTTCCTTCAGGGGGAGAGGCATTCTTTTCATGGTCAGAATTGGCAGCAGTTCTCTGAACTTGCCCCAGCCACATCTAATTCTAGAGACAGTGGCAGCCTCGGCCCCACCACCCGCAGAGATGGTATCTCCTAGGTAACAAAACTTGTCCACCAGCTCCAATGACTCATTTCCAAAATTCACAGCCACAGGATCATCATTTAACAAAAGCTCGCCTTTGCACACTACGCACCAAATTTCTCGATTTCTGACTTATCCTTCGGCAGGGGTCCTTTTATTCTACTACAGCGCTTACTCCCATGGTGCACCCAACATCGACAGATGCTACTCCGAATCGAGTTAGCGCCCACACCATTTTCACACACTGCACATGGGTATGCACCGCTCTATTCCACATTGTCTTGTCTCAATCTACAATGCATAAACCTTGGTTTTGTTAATATTGACTCTTAAACCCTTGCTCGCCATGTCATAATAATATCACATCTGATATATGCTTAAAGATAAGTCTCCAAGGCAGCCCTTCATGGCAAGAGCAGTCATCCAAAGACTAGATTTGGCGCTCTCGTGTCCCGTACCTACCATGAGGCTGAAATGGACCAAATAAGATGAACGATGGCCCAGACTTACGTCATTCCCCATATTTTAATAAAAATTACTCTTAGACTCTGGCCTCTTTCTTCTCCCTCCATGTCATAAATATGTACAATCTTGAACCATTCCACAGTCATACAGTAGTCATAGCTATATTTATGAACCACACCACCAATCTTACTAAGTCTTGTGTCCACATTACTCAAAATCCTAGGCACCTTGCCAATGGTCTTCTCTAGATCTGTAAACACATAGTATAACTTCCCTTTCTCTCTCAAGAAATGTTCTTGTAGTTGCCTCACTATAAATATTTTGATCTAAAACAAAACAGTACAAACAATATTTTGTTGAAAATATACAGTAATGCTACACAATAGGCGGGTGCCCAACCCCGAAAGGGGTTGAAATAGGGGAGCTATCCCCTCGCCAAAGGCGGCTTTCTAGGGCCTTTCCTAGCTGATGCTGAGAGGATTGGGTTCTAGTCATGTGGTGATGGGCTGGTCTATCAGAGTGAGAACTGAGCGATCTCTGCCATACCCATAGCTTACTCTGACTGTTCCTTTTACTTATATATTCTCTAGATCTCAAGTGACGGCGTCTCTTCCGTGGATTGACCTCCCAATCTATCAAGATTGGAAGCGAAAGCGTCACATTTTTCCTTTGCCCCTCAACTTTCTCTTCATAATTGCTGAGGGGTACAGGGCCCTGGGTGGGGCTTTGGTTTCCCTGGCGTTTCCACACCCTCCTCAGCTCCCCGCCATGGAGTGGCTTCGGTCACCCAGGCTTTATTGTGGTAAGCAGGGAGGGTTCTGTGGGGGCGCTCGGTTGTGGCCTTGGCTTTGCTCTGGGCTTCGGGGCTGTTCGGCCAGGCAGCTTGGGGAAAAACAACAACAACAACAACAACAACAACAACAACAACAACAACAACAACAACAACAACAACAACAACCATGTTCTAAATATAACACTGACCTTCCCATGAAGTCATCTTTACTGCGAACATCTTTGTCCCAGACGGTAATTTCAAGGTTATGTGATTGGTCATCAAAGAGATGGAAGTCGAACTGCTCCAGCCATTTGGGGTTGAGGGAATGAATCTCAGATTTACTCTTGTACTTCTCATTGCCTAGTCTGTAAAAAAGAAGTTGAATGAATAAGGATTTATGAAAAATACTCTTGTACAATTTACAAATTGTTTCCTAACTTGTGCAAAGAAATAAGAATGGAATGAGGATTAGCTAAACTGGTATAATTATGCTATAATTATGGATATGAATCATAATCATGTGCTGTACTTACAACTGTCTTGATGGTGTAATGGTTAGAGTGTTTAAGATCTGTAATGTGGTAACCCAGGTTCGAATGCCGGTAGGATCACATGCTTTCATTAATTTCATTGGGTGGTGTTTGGAGTGAAATTAATAAAATTTGATTATCAATAGGTTCAGGAATATTTCTTAGCGAGGGCGGTCCTAGGTGATCTGTGCCCCATAAAATATTCCTTCCTTTTGCTTAATCATTAGGCTATTCATAGTGCAGTTGGGTACAGTACATGATTAGATTCTATCCATCTGATCTATTTATTGCCTGACGCCGTGATCCCCGAAGGGGTGACCACGAATGAACCGACCCATGCACCTCTGTCCCCAGTCAGTCGACGCCCCTCCTCCTAACCAGCACCACCTTCATCCATATACTTTCTCACTCCATCCTTCCACCTCTCTCTCGGTTTACCTCTCCCTCTCTGTCCTTCCACCTCGCTCTCGTATACCTTCTTAGTCATTCTCTCGCTTCCCATACGTTCCATATGGCTGAACCATCTTCTCAAGGTGGGGCTTTGGTTTCCCGGGCGTTTCCGCACCCTCCTCAGCTCCCCGCCATGGAGTGGCTTCGGTCACCCAGGCTTTATTGTGGTCGGCAGGGAGGGTTCTGTGGGGGCGCTCGGTTATGGCCTTGGCCTTGCTCGGGGCCTTGGGGCTGTTCGGCCAGGCAGCTTGGGGAACATCAACAACAACAACAAGCACCGGGGACGTCCGACCGCGATCCAGCAGAAACTCCCTTGGTTGATCATAGGAGCATTTTTTTTGTCTGTAGAGTTGATGAGCTGTGAAACCTGTATGCTTTATGAACACTGCCGGACACCTCAAAATTGCGTCGCAATGTCCAGTCCACTGAACTTAATCATCAATAGACACAATGAGGTGCTGAGTCTCAAAGTAGCCTACAACAATTATAATTTGGTTGCAATAGTCAGGATCCACATGCACATTACTTCCTTTTCTCTCTTCACAGTTCTAATTGGAAAAATATATTTGTATTTTGCAATATTGAGCTGTAGCACAAACATTGAATCAGGCAACATACGCCTGATGATAAAAGTTAGCCACTCTCAGTAATAAATGTTGCTGTAGCTTTAGCCACACCGAACTATGCCAGAAGAGAGTTGCTGGCAAAGGGAGAGGAGGATATATAGGAGAGCTAACAAAACGCATTTTTATGAATCAAAGGGTTTAAGTACAGAATATGAGTATCTTACAAAGGCCAAGTGACAAGTCGCACATGCATTTTTTGCCAGCATATTTTCTCGGCAAAAAGCTGGTCTGAAAGCTTCTAAATTCAAGATTATATCAACTCTTTAATTTTTATACGTGCAGTTGCCCCAAAATGCCCCGATAGCAATGCCAGAAAAAAATTGCCAATCGAAAGTAAAAAAAAAATATATATACCTGTATACTGTACTGTACTGTATATATATAATAATACAAATATGCTTGTGTGACTCTGCCATTTACTATACACTCATTATAATTCTCACCTGAACTTGACATACGGGTCGGAGAGTCCATCAGGATCCATGGGCAGCAGGTTCTTGCCCTCCACCAGCACTATGGTCACCACGGAGCTCCAGATTTGGCTCTTTAGCCGCTTCTGTTGCTCCGCTAATTTCGACCCTCCTCGCTGCAGGTACTGTGGAAAATGGTATACTTATTAGTGAATATATAAACGCTCTAGGTTAACAAAAAGGTCGGGTATGATATTCATATTATCATCAACCCACCAATTAACTTACAAATAAACCTAATTAATGACATCAATGAAACTAATGAATACATGTGGCACTCCAAGATTCGAACCAAGGATACTCACACCGAAATTCAGTGCACTAACCATTACGCTATCAAAGACATAATATAATAGAGCTAGCTTATGATGGTAGTGTTTGGGGATAGCTATACAATAAAGTAAGGTATAATAATTTGAGATCTGACTCTTTAGACATCGCTATTGTTTCCCTAATCTGGACCCTCATCGCTGCAATTATTTGTTTATTTTTTATTTTTTTTTAGTTAGTTATCAGATCAATTAAGGTGTATTAAGTCTGTCTCGTGATAGGTAAGTTTACCTGTTAAGACTGTTAATTTAGACCCAACCTTGTTGTAGGTGCTGCAAACAATAATCTGTGTGGTCATACATGGACAAAAGGACTACTGACAATACCATGGCACCTTCAATATCTGATCCAATTAACCCAAAGGACAATTATAATGGTTAGTATAGACTGGTTAAGCATTCCATAATTGTCCATTGTTTTTGCTTTGGTTATATCTGTAGCATTATTATTAGTCAAAACTTTGTTCCTCTTGCTTGACAGTTATCGGTATTATGTTATGAATTAAAATGTAAAACTTGCAAACTAAACAAACCAAAACTTGGACAAAGACAATATAAAGGCAAAATAACTTATCAAAATCGGTATGTGGAAATAACGATCACTAAAATAAAATTTATGAAATAAAAGAACACAATCCACCACATAGGGTGTACATTACTACATGAGCAAGTTAATCTGTGACATTAACGTAATGACTTTATTCTATTTTTGGCACCACAACGAGAGTAGACCTGCTTAATAAGTAGAGGACAATATTTTGCCCACTAAATTCTACACTATTGGAATTTATAATAATCCATGACATTATTATATATGACACAAGACACTGAGGCTTATCAAAGTTATCCTAATCCTATTGGTATTATGTAAACAAGCTTAAGCAATGCAAATAGTGGAGAAATGTTACCAAGTAAACCTATTTAATACATGCTAGCTACATGTATACACTCACGGAAAACACAATCTTTACACTAACGTTTTAAACATTCTGGAAGTGGGTCGAAATCTTGTGATACTAGGCCTACAGACATATGTTTCAACCGATTAATTACGTTCACAGTGTTTTTTCCACGAGTGTACAAGAGACCTTATAATCTTTATTATTGTTGATTATATGGAATATATACAGTACTTTGCCTATTGGGACAGTTAGTTAGTTATGTAGAGCAGATTAACCAGACCTGCATAACTAACTAACTGTTGCCTATTGGGACAACAACGTACATAAATATGACTTATGACTTAAACATGGTTGTAAATTTGGTGACCTTGTAACAAGTACATAAAACATCGAGTAACTTACCCACATCAATTGGAGTGGTAAAGACATCAGTCAAAAGGGACGTTATATGACATTTGGGATGTAAGATATTTAGGATGTTCTGACTGGTAACGATAGTAACACTTACCTCGGCCACTTTGCTTAATCTATCTCCGAGTTTCTTGTGTGTCTTGACCTGCTCGCCATGACTAGGAGTTGCTAGCAGGTCCTTGACTTTGAGTTTGGGACTGGACTGAGACTGGTCCTCCTTTTTAGAATCGGCCTTCATTTCGTCAGTTGGGGGTAATAGCGAGGGACGTCTGGAGCTGAAGAGGTTTCCGAATATGCTCCTGGGTTCGCTGTCCAGATGTGTGATAATTTCGTGTTTCTCATCCTGGCTATGCTGTGAGCTGCTGTCGTCGTCGGTGCCTACTTCGGAAAGCTCGGAGTGTGACCTCGATAAGTCTGACCTAGTAGGCACCAGGAGAGAGGGGCGGCACTGTGGAGGGTCTAGCGTAGTCTTTAACTTCTCCCGTACTTCTGATAACACACAACTCGTACTTTTCTTGTTATTTACAGAAAACTCAAGTGACTTATTAGTAAAACTATCACTATCACTCTTACTGTTAATGTCTTCACTTGAGAGAATGTTAACATCCTCCGCTCCACTACATATCATACCCTCCAGGAAGGCATGATGTAGGGCCTCGGAAAGCGCCGAATATGTCTGAGACTTCCCCATCAGAGGCGTATGAGCTGGTGGGAAGTCTTTCATGCTAGTGCTACACTTGTCCTCGGTCGGGGTGGTGATGACACTGTTGTTATTGAGTCTACACATCATGGGTATATCAGGCACATCCACAGTGTCTTCACCAGGCACACACAGGCGGGGCTGTGACCTTTCCTGGCACTCGGAATCACTAGATATCTCCAACCTGACCTCCTCAGACTCTGAATTGACCTCATCTTCACGTTCATCTGTGCTAGGTGAAGGCGTTCTACTCCTGAAGACCCTCCTAAAGGCCCGAGCCAGCGAGCCGCCAACGATTCTCCTCTTGCATGCCAGGGGACTCCCACTCTTGGTCTCCGAACTGGCAGCCTCTTTTTTCTTGGGGATGTTGAGGGGCTCACTGACAGTGATGTGGAGGGCATTGAGGGCAGGGTCAGCAAGGGGCGGGCCGGGGTCACTCTGCAGGAGCCCCGGGTCACTCAGGGACGGGTCGGGGTCCAACTCCTGCCCGCCCGAGGGAGGTTCGGTTGAAACACCCTCATTCATGCTGCCTCACCTCGCCTCCACCACCATCACAATTGACTTTATTTCTGTTCTCTGATTGAAATGAGACCAATATTTAAGAAATGAAGTGAAATAATTGTTAATTTAACAGCGAAAACACAATTGCGATATTATACAGCATATGCGTACCACAATTTTCGTGTTATAACTTTTCCTTGTTCAAGCAAGAATAATATGAAGTATATATTAATTGCCACATGATCAATTGTCAATTTGTTACACACAACCTTTTCACACGCTATTGTTTTTTCTTGACTTGTAAGTGTATGACCAATATATGTCAAATTTCATATTCATATTATAATATACATTAAAAAAAAAAAAAATCAACATTAGTTTCATAAAGTTGTGATGTTCAAGTTCACAAAGCTCTGGAGGTCATGAATGTGTCGATATTTTCAACCGAGGCATAACAATTTACTGTTATATACAGGTAGATAATGGTGGTTGAAAACATTGCTATTCACGATATTATCAATTATCATACAATATAAAAGTAACATATGTAGATATATGGTGTGATACATTTCAGGCTATATTACAAACACAATTTCGCTTACACAATACTAAACAATAAAACGGCGTAAATGTGGTCATGTCAGTGTTCCGTAAGGGTATAGTATTACTATTACCACCACCACTACTTTTAATGTGGTCATGTCAGTGTTCCGTAAGGGTATAGTATTACTATTACCACCACCACTACTTTTAATGTGGTCATGTCAGTGTTCCGTAAGGGTATAGTATTACTATTACCACCACCACTACTTTTTAATGTGGTCATGTCAGTGTTCCGTAAGGGTATAGTATTACTATTACCACCACCACTACTTTTAATGTGGTCATGTCAGTGTTCCGTAAGGGTATAGTATTACTATTACCACCACCACTACTTTTAATGTGGTCATGTCAGTGTTCCGTAAGGGTATAGTATTACTATTACCACCACCACTACTTTTAATGTATTACTGCAACTACTAAAAATAACAATAATAAACAAATAATAATGAAATAACAATGATAATAATACTAATACTAATACTAATAATAACAATAATAATATCACTGTGATGTAGACCAGACCAGATGGCTGGAGTAAAGTAGGAGAGCAGAGTAATTGGACAGAGGAAGAACAAGTTGCGAAGTGAGAAGTAAAGTAGAAGATAGAAAGTTGGGTACCGGGTGTCTTGCTATATTAAATGCTCTGGTTACTGTAGTATTGGAGGTTATTAGACCAGCACCATTTGCTTTATCTGTTAGCAGGATTCCTGGTATGACTTATGAATGTATGTGTACTATAATATTTCAGGACCTTCATTGGTTCCCATATAGGGATGACTAGCTATTAAGGGGAGGTTTCTCGTGTGTTTCTTAAGACTTCCATCAAGCTTGAAATTACACCCCCTTGACCCCCTTTCAAGATAAATTTGTACATTTTTCGGTAGAAAAATGTCCCGGCCGAAGGCCGATTCCTCTTATACTACAGGCTCGCTATCGCTCGCCAGGAAAAAATTGACACCTAAATGGCACGAAAGGTCTTAAAAGTGACATACATGGGGCGAAAGTTCTTAAAATCGCCAAACTAATGGGGTGAACGTCTTAAAATCTCAAAAGCAATGGGGATAAACATGAGGAAGAAAGGGGTAAAGAAAATAATCCCTCAAGTAGAAATCTCCCCTTAATGAAGAACTAATGACAACCCCACTCCCCTCCCCTTTTGAAACCAGCCTAAATCGCGGCTGGTGAAACATGGCACATAATGTCCTTAGACTTAATGTTAATGCTTTGTTATTCCGACAATTTCGTTACTTTATCAATGCTTCTGCCAGATGATTTTACTAAGCTTAGGAAGGACCTCTAGGAATGAAATGGTTCAGTAAAATCGGAACCATCTAATTCTGCCATGTTCTTTGTAAGCTTAAAAAATCATAAGACGGTAGCTAAAGTATAAATACAAATTAATCATCTGATTGAAATGGCTCCTATTCTATCTATATATATATATATATACTGTATATATCTATAGACGGACGCCCGAAGGGATGGCCACAAACGAATCGCCCCTATGCACCTCTGTCCCTAGTCAACAACCCAAATTACGAAAATGGTAGAGTTTTGCAAGTACAGTACTCCTTTTGCTTACTCGTACCCTTCCAGTTGACCCTATTACTACACTGTAAGATTGGTGCGTGCAACATACAACACTTGGATTGGTGCGTGCAATATACAACACACGGATTGCAACAACACTGGTATGCAACATAGGTGTGTCATATTCGTTTTGCGTAACAATTCCAACACGTATTTCAGGATTTTATAATTTGTTTAGTTTCCTCCCTAGACCTCTATCAAGCTTAAACAAATAACAAAAATACACCCCGAGAGACCCTCCTTCAAAATAAATGTGTACATTTTTCGATAGACAAATTTCCCGGCCTAAAGGCCGATTCCTCTTAGTTTACAGGCTATCTATTGCTCGCCAGGAAACAATCGACACCTAAATGAGACAAAGTCTTAATATTGACAAAGAAATGGGATAAAGTCTTAAAATCGCCAAACTAATGAGCCGAAAGTCATACAATCTGAAAACTAATGGGGCTAAACATGAGGGAGAAGGGGGTCCAGGAAACTAGCCCGTCTCCCCTTAAGTTATCCCCCTAATACTACACTGTAAGGTTGGTGCGCGCAATATACTTTACAACACATGATAGCAACAACACTGGTATGCAACGTGTGTTATATTCGTTTGGCGTAACAATTCCAACACTGATTTCAGGATTATGAAAAACATTTAGGGTTATTATTACAAATGTGCATTAAAACGAATGCCAAATTTATTAAGCTTTCTAAAATGTGTCGAGGGAACACGCAAATAACTTGAATTAAATATTTCTATAATGCTTCAGGCTATTCAGAAACCTTTGTACAGAGAGACTGATGGATTTTACGTAGTCTAAAACGTTATAGAAATGAAAAATTCCATTATCCGCTTGCCATAGGATCAGCCACATCATAGATATATAAGTTGGTAGACGAAATTTCGATACTGAATATAAAGAAAGTACTTACTAACAGTATGAAGAAACTATAACTATTATGAGGATATTCTACCCCCCCCCCCCCCCCCCACACACACACACCCACACATGTATACACTGGAAGATAAATAAACATACAGAGAGAGAGAGAGAGAGAGAGAGAGAGAGAGAGAGAGAGAGAGAGAGAGAGAGAGAGAGAGAGAGAGCGAGAGCGAGAGAGAGAGAGAGAGAGAGAGAGAGAAATATCCGAGTATATGTTGTAATTCAAAAATCTCATTAGCTGGTGTGAATTTGTCTCAAGGTCGGGTCCGTTATTACTAATTTTATTTTACCGAGATGTAAGAATTCGTGGATATGGTATTACTGATATCATTATTTGGATTTGGGTTCAAATTCGCTGGTTGACTACCTAGCGAGGGTGGGAACTACAAGGCAAGGTCACCTACTTTATGATATAGGTTAATGTTTATACACCCCTGCCACTACTTCACTTCTATTCTCGTGGATGGTCTACTTAGTTTATATATAAAGGTTGCGAGTCATATGGCTGGCACAAACATTCAATCACCCACACATACTATCTTGTATTTCAGATAGTTAATATTAACACAACACTTTAAACGCACAGTTGTGAATGAGTGACAGAACATAATGCTCTCATAGCTCTACAGTATATATAGTTCCAAGATGCCTTTATGAGGTAACCTCTTTCGTAATCAATGTTGTTTGAAGTGGAGAATATAATATATTCTCATAAACCCTTTCGTGTACGGGAAGACGCACCTGCGTCTAACCGGGATACTTAAAAGCTTTTGTGACCATTAGGACAGTTTATAAACCTATAGTTTAGTTTTTCAATCCCTGCAGTTGTCTTTGAGCGAGCTTATTGGCAGAAAATAATTTTGGAGCCAGAAAGGGTTAATGTATATTGCATTAACCTGCTATGGTGGTGAAAAACAGCCACCTCTCCATGGCATCTGTCCCAGTTTCATATATTGGTGATGGTACAATACTTAACCACCAAAATATACCTGTTTCAAGTCTTGTTACCTTTTCCTCCCACTGTACATTCCCAAAATATAATTTTAACCGTGAGAAGCCCACGGTGAGCTTCATAACTAAAGCCAAACTAAACTACAACTAAAGATCAATCAAAACGCAAGTTTGACGGTGTGTGCGAGTTGTTTGACGGATTTATAGAGCCTTGCAAGCTTCATAGACCTACACAAGGGTTCTCTCTCTCTCTCTCTTACACAAACATACATACACACACACACACACACATATACACACACACACACACACATTTAATAAGTACAAAGGAAGGAGTACAAAGGAAATCAAGCAACAACAGATCTAGTGACCCTTCTAGGTTGCTTGTCCTCCAAAACACTGAGGATCAAGTGTCCAAACAGTGGTTTAGAGTGGGTAAGGGAACATTGGAAAGGGAATTACTGCCCTGGAACTAATGTCCGTGGCAGGATTAGGAAGTTAGTAGAGGACAGATGGGTTAGTAACTGAGGGGGGGATAAAATAAAGTTATTCATTTACAAACGCAGTCAGTCGCGGGTTTGATGCGAGATATTTGTCTAGGCGGAGTTTAAATGAATCAACGGTATTGCAATCTATAACGTTTCGGGGAAGCCCATTCCACAAGTTGACAACTCGATTGAAGAAGAAATTCTTAGATTCGTGCGAGTTAAAAGATTTACCAATAATTTTGCAACCGTTTTCCCGCGTGTAATTAGATTGGTCGATAGTGAAGTACTTACTACAGTTCATATTGTCGATGCCTTTGATGATTTTGAACACTTGAATTAAGTCACCTCTTAATCTGCGCTGGGTTAAAGGAAATAGATTTAATTCTCTAAGACGCTCTTCGTATGGTTTGTTCCTTAGGCTAGGTATCATTTTGGTAACTCTACGTTGAACTCGTTCTAGCTTGTTTATATCTTTTTGGTAATAAGGGCACCAGGATTGAACGCAGTATTCCAGAAGAGGGCGGACTAAGGAATTGTAAAGGGTTAGGATAACTTCTTTGGATTTATGCTCAAATGACCTGCCTATAAAGCCAATTATTTTGTTTGCCTTCTTAACAACTTCTGAACATTGTTGACTCGGTTTTTAGGTTACTCGATATTGTTACTCCCAGATCGGGTTCTCTGTTTACATTCTTAAGCTGAGTGCCATTCATCGAATAGTTTGCTTTCTCATTTAGGTATCCGATATGTAGTACTTTACATTTATCCGCATTGAAACTCATTTGCCAAATTTGGGCCCAACATGACAATTTATCTAGATTGTGTTGCATATCGTCAACTTGTTCTTTTGAGAGTACGCTATTTGCAATTTTTGTATCGTCAGCAAATTTTGAGATTGTACAGGTGAGACCCTCATCTATGTCGTTGATGTAAATTAGAAAGAGAATTGGTCGTAGTACCGATCCCTGGGGTACCCCGCTACTTACATTGGTCCATTTAGATGCCTTACCGTTTATGACTACTCTTTGCTTTCTGTCGCTGAGCCAATTTTCTATCCATTTCAACACACCGTCTTGTATTCCATGCGCTTTTAGTTTTAGCAGTAAACGTTTGTGGGGAACTTTGTCAAAGGCCTTTTGAAAATCAAGGTATATAATATCTACAGCTTTACTCTCATCGTAGAGGTTGAGTAATACCCTTAGGCGGACATTTTCGATCGGGAACCAATTTTCTGCCAACATTTCGTGGCCTAAGAGTAATGTCTAACAATCGATAGATAGATTTAGGGCCGTTTTTGCATTGGTATCGGCATCTTGACTAAAGGTAATAATATTATCTGAAGTATTATCAAGCTGTCAAACTAAAATTGCCGCAAAATGCTATAAAATGTATTCGTGTGATTCTGCCTGTAATATGATCCAAATGCTTGTTTGTAACACGTACGCATTTTTAGCTATAGTTTATTATTTTCCCAGCTGATGGTAAATTGCCATATTTTCATGTTAATTTCTTAGCTACTACGAATATTGTGTAGTGAAATATGTTGCTGATCATGAAAAATTGGCTATACGATGATGTAGACATAGTAGTTTCATATTGTTTTCATTAAGTATGGAGAAATCAGCCCCTAGAGGATTCAATTTGCCGTCAGCTGGTATGACCCTAATCTAAGCTAACCTAACATAATCTAAATGTCCTCATGGAGGTTTACATTATTACGAATACGTATTTTTACCCAAATTAGTCATAATAAAAATATAAAAAGCTTCAAGATATTACTAAGAAGCTCATAACTCAAGAGAGAAACGCAGCCGAGATTTAGTATCATCTCCCAAGTCACATTCCTGGGAGAGATAAGAAGAATGATGGGAGTTGGAAATACACCCACAACATACGGCAGTCACTTCGTAGTATAGTCTTTTCGCTCAGAGAATAATAGTGGGAGTTTGACTTACACTGACTGGCAACATACAGCAGTTAGTTCGTAGTATAGACTTTTCGTTCTTATTCGAGTTATTTCGTTCGCGCGCGCGCGCGCGCGCGCAGACACACACACTCTACTTTGAATGTAAGGAGGGTGACAGGGCGAACGAATTAATATCATTAAAACAAAACCCAAATGGTATTACAACAGCACAGGTCGACTATTGAGGTAACCTTGAATTGAAAAAAACAAAATAATAATAATAATAACAAAATAAAACACATAAAACAAAGACTTTAACCTATGACTACACAAACTCCATGTGAAAAGTAGGTAGAATGGTGATTTAAGAAGTAGGACAGATTATCCATAAACTTCGCTCCTTACGACAGGCAGAGTTCTGGGTTAACTATAAGATCACATGTGGCAGAGTAGAATCGAGTGGTAGGAATCTAGGGTAACTAAACTGTAGATCAGGTTAGGTATAATAGTTCAGACTAGTTAATAAGATCATGCAAGATATAGCCTAGTATATTTCTGACCCGCTGTATTTAGAATCTATGAAATGAGTGATAAAGGGGATTTTTTTTTTAAATTTGCTCCCAAGACCACCATCAAATTTATACCTCCTAATTTGCAGGCTCGCTATTGCTCACCAGGAAAATATAGACACTTAAATGGCATGAAAGATCTTAGAATTTACAAAAATATGGGACGAATGGTCTTAAGATCGCCAAACTAATGAGGCGAACGTCTTAAAATATCAAAACTAATGGGGCTAAACATGAGGGAGAAGGGGGTCCGGAAAAATAACTCCCCTTAAAGTGTCCACAATAACTTCCTTATTAAAAGTGTGCAGCTGGTGATCTAACCCGTCTAATATAAGGATAAGAGAGGTATATAAAAGACAAGTTAAAGGGAAATCACTATCAAAACACCCAACGTAACTTTAATATATACTAGCAGGGGTACCCGGCGTTGCCCGGGTTTAAATTCTACTACCATAATCACCATCATCAATCACTACTACCACAATCATCACAATACTACTACTACCATAATCACCGGCCATTAAACGGCGACCTCGATTTCGGCCGCTAAATGACCTCAGATTTTGGATCTGACCTCATCCGTATCCCCATTTTGGGGAGCTGCGAACAACTTTCGTTCCATACACCTTTTCGATCGGAGTCCTCCTTCTGCCCCAAACGGCATTTTTTTTCTTTTTTTTCAATTTCGGCCTCGAAACGACCTCCGATCGTGGCCTCGCCCCCTCCATGACCTGACACAGGTCAATTGACACCCACATGCAAAGTTTCAGCTCCCCAGGTCCAAAACTGCGGCCGCCTATTAAGAACACACAGACAGACACACACACGAACTGATTTAATAATATGTATTTGTGATATATACCGTATATGTATTTATCTATTTATTGTATACTCTTTGACACTTTTAGGAAGGTTCACTACTATGGACGGTTACAGAAGTGGCAGCATTATTGTCAACATGATCCTGCAGCACGATGGACTAATTATTTTTTAGACGATTGTGTTGAACTAATGAAGGAATGAGACGAGTATCCAATATCTTAGTACTCCCTTAACTTCCACAGAACCTTCCGAATCTGAATATAATCCTCTAATAATACACTTTAAAAAAAAAAAAAAAAAAAAAAAAAAAAAAAAAAAAAAAAAAAAAAAAACGAAGGTATGACAAAGGTATTTAAAGTGTCCGTGATAATATACCATTATAAAAGTATATTGGTAGTAAAAACCCATCCAATATAAGGATATCAAGTATATGACTATCTACAAATGTACCCAATGATACCTTTTAACCCCTTCTGTACCGGCGACGTCTTTATAATTTTATTATAGCTATATTTAGAGGATTTTGTGAAGTTTAAGAAGGATCTGTGGTATTAAAAAGGGTTAAGTGAGATAGTTCGAAGCCTGTTAAATGGTGGAGGCCCTTTTGAAACTGAATAACATCGTCTAATAGTAGCCAGAATAAAGATGAAAGGACGTCGCCGGTACAGAAGGGGTTAATACCCTGGATTGTTTACAGAGAAGCAAATAGGACAGCCAGCAATTTGGGGTATTGTAATATTATGTACTATTCGCTGTATCATCCATTTTTATAATAATATAATTCATCCTAATATTCACTGTCTATGTCTGTCTTTTTAAAAATGGAATAGATCAAAATATATGTCCTGGGTTGTGATGTGGGAGTGGTGACCTAATGATGTGTGTGTGTGTGTGTGTGTGTGTGTGTGTGTGTGTGTGTGTGTGTGTGTGTGTGTGTGTGTGCTCTAGTTAAATATCGAGATTAACTGTACTCTGTTATTTTAGTAGTCCATCAATTATAACAAAACATAGTATGCCCATACATCATCACTTTATCACCATACATCATCACTTTATCACCATCACCCTGCCGTTCTATGTATCTAATAGACATTACATCTACGTATGTACGGAACTCAGGTACAACCACACACACACACACATACAGTATTTGTGTGTGTGTGTTTTTTTTTTGTGGGGGGAGGTAACCGTTTATGATATTTTAGGTGAATATACTTTACACGTGGTTTGGTTCGAATCTGTTCAGCGATAGTAAGCAGATAAGTTTTGTATTGCATGGAAAATAAAATCTAATCATGCTCAAAAGATTCACTGATATCTATGTTTCTATTGCCAGACGACTTGATCTCCGAGGGGATGGACATGAATGAATCACCTCCATATTCTGAGGCAATTTGTTCGATTCTTTAGCTTGTTCTCGGGGGAGGGTTGCTAGCCCAACCACCCGTTGTTGTGTGTAGTGTGTGAGGTGCATGTTGAATGTTATTGTACTGTTGGAATGGTTGTGGTCGAGAATGTAGTCTGTAACCAGTGTAATCAGCTCGCCCATGCTACATGATCAGGTGCTAGCATATATTTGTGAACATGCAACAATGGTCTACCACACCTCTAATGTCCACCATTGCAATGAGAAGTGTGGAAGTCCATACTTTCTGGTCAATATACCCCATGAGGAGGCGAACCCCGGACTACCCGTGCAAGAGTCAAGCACGTTACCCCTCAGCCACACAGGCTACAAATTGCTACTTCCCAAGCCAGAACTAAGACCCACGATGTGGACCTTAATGTAACATTTTCTTGTAACCTATACTCTTGATATACGAGCATAGAAATGCATGATGGGTTGGATCTCCGACCGTTTTGGTGGGGTCAGTACTCAAGGTATTAGTGAGTTGGGCCTATAATTGGGCCTAGTAATTGGGGTTGGGTGTGACAGGAATCTGCCTTGTATGGGCCGATCGGCTTTTTGCAGACTCCCATTTTCTTATGTTCTTATAAATATTTCCATGATGGGCGTACTCTGTTTATGTAAAAACTAAAGGTTATTAAGGCTTTCTTAAGCCATACAGTGGTGGGTAAGCTGGCTCCTAAGCGTAGGATCGTGAGTTCGAGTAATTGCTTGGGTATAATATTCCTGTATGTACAATGGGTCCAAAAAGAATGATAACAGTGGGGTGGGCGTGGATGTAAGCTATGCATAGAATGATAACAGTGGGGTGGGCGTGGATGTAAGCTATGCATAGAATGATAACAGTGGGGTGGGCGTGGGTGTAAGCTATGCATAGAATGATAACAGTGGGGTGGGCGTGGGTGTAAGCTATGCATAGAGAACATGACGTACACAAGTTACCAAACGTATGTGCCAATACAGTATCATCTATTTTACACACACACACACACACACACACACACACACACACACACACACACACACACACACACACACCGACACACACACACACACACACACCAAAGATGAGTAGTTCTCATATATCTGAGAAAACGTTAATGTTACAAATAGATAGATAGATAGATAGAGAGAGATATAGATATAATTATATATATATATATATATATATATATATATATATATATATATATATATATATATATATATATATATAGAGAGAGAGAGAGAGAGAGAGAGAGAGTAAGAGTGAGTGAGAGAGAGAACAGAGAGAGAATATGAAAGCAAAACACTCACTCTACCTAATGTACTTTACAGTAAGTTAGCCAAGTATAACCTAGGGTGAATGCCTTTGACAGTAGCACATTAACAACTGTTTTATATCAGCATATTATCACCAACCTAAATAAAATGAAAGTTGCCACATAATTAATGCTGCCACTTAACGCTTGCAGTGTTGAGGGGCTAGTGGCTGTTTTGTTTGGTCTGTTAATTCATGTATTCGTGTATTTTCAAGCTTCCTCGCTTGACCTCCCTCAAACTTAGAAAAACACCATCTATATATATTTGCATCATGCACTTAAAAGCTAACATCATATGGATATGATTTTAGTTTACATAGCGCGTAAATTTATTTTTATGCCATGCTCTCTCTATTGGAATTGCTATAAAATACTTACATTATATCGCACGTGTACTACATCAGTGCTAAAGCCTGATTGTAATTGTGTGATAATAATATACATATATCTATAGCGTGTATATGCTTTTGTCTAAGTTGCCATCAATATATATATATATATATATATATATATATATATATATATATATATATATATATATATATCTATATATATATATATATAATATATCTATATATATATATATATATATATATATTTATATATACGCGTATGGCTTTATGCTTGTCTATAATGCATCAACCATGCATTTGCTAGTCCAGTGAACAGCGTAGCAGAATGGAATTGGAGCCTTGAATATCTCGCCAACTTTGACAAAAATAGCCCGATATTAAATATCTGTTTACATTTCGCTAACTAAAATTGCTTAAGTTGAATTACAATAGATAACATGGATAATGCAACGATATATGAATTTCTTAACAGATATATTTGAATGGTATAATTTTAAATTAGATTACCTTGACAGATGTAAGTGCATATTTGGTAAACTTGAAATATATTTACATATGATTACTTTAACCCCCTCATTCCCCAGTAAAGAATATTGGAATACATCGCAGTTGGGGGCATTCGTGCGCAAGTGAAGCACCCAATACAATTTGTAATATATTCCTAATACAACAAATAAAATCTAAAATAATAGTAAAAATACTAATTTTTCCTAATGAATAACTCGATAATTTTTCCTAATGAATAACTCGATAATTTTTCTAGGTCACAATGAGGGGCCAATATTGAAAAAAAAAAAAAAGGGCTATAAAACTTAGAGTGGCGAATATTACAAGATGGCGACATATCCACGAGCATCCCTCGCAAATTTCCAATCACCTTTTCCTTCTGACAGCAGTCGCCACCGTGGGCCAACAGATGTCGACAGTGGTTGCAGGAGGAGAGCCACAGCTGCACCCCGCTGTGGCAGCTGTCCACCACCTGCTGCGAGGCCCGACACATGCACACCAGGAAGCTCAGAGCACACACTACACAGGTGTCGTCTAGGTAATGCTCACACAGACGATGTACTAGTTTTTTAACTGGACGCATCTTGGTTCTTGTTTTGGTCTTTTCGACTTAAATAACGTTTGCACTGTAATCAGTACCTTATCAAAACAATGACACATAAACATTAACTTTATAATACCGGTTTCCAAAGGTTACTATGTGGGAAGGGAATACACAGATACAAATTTTAATTGTAATATTATAACAACAACAGGCCTTCTTATCACTAGGCAATATTTCATAGTCAATGATATTAAGTATAATATTTACTATTCTTAAGAATGACATAGAAGCTGCCATGTAATATACATCCCATTTTTATTATTATCAATGAAAATGCAATAGTCTATCAAGATGTAGAGATTATCATCCATTCTTAATATATTGCATATATTTTCCAACCTTGACCAATGTCTCCCAAATGTCTATATCGTTTTTGTTCTAAGCCACTACAATGGGCATCTTTTATACAGTTGGAGCAGAAGTGATTACACATTTGCACATGGCGGAAGAGAGAAGAAAAGTATTTGAAGCATATTAACAATGAAGTTTATTACCTATTGTATTGGCATTACTGTTGTTTTATTTATAAATCCTCGTGTTCTTCGTGTATAAAACATCACATACAATTCTGCACCGAGCAAGTGAGATGGGGGATAATGCTATGTAAATGCCCACATTTTAAATCTCTTCCCAAAGTGATGGGACGTAATTATACTAAACGGCAAATAAAGATTTGTTTGTTTATGAGATTTGCACTTTATATGAGGAAATTATTAACATCACATTGAAGATTAAAAACAAATTACTTCCATAACTAATGCAAAGCTGCTCTTACCCCAATATATTACAGAGCCAACCAGATGTAACAACATTCTTGATATTTATTATCAAGTAATAGGGACAATTTCACAATATATATATATATATATATATCTATATATATTATATCTTATATATATAGATATATATATATATATATATATATATATATATATATATATATATATATATATATATATATATATAGAGAGAGAGAGAGAGAGAGAGAGAGAGAGAGAGAGAGAGAGAGAGAGAGAGAGAGAGAGAGAGAGAGAGAGAGAGAGAGAGAGAGAGAGAGAGAAGATAGGTGGAAGTAAGGGTACCGTCTTTAACGCCACAATGGCATTTGCTAATTAAATTACAAATATGATGCTCAGAGGAAGTGAAAGCCAATAAAGCATTATCGCCCGTTTAAATTACATTGGCAGCAAATCCTCACGCTCTAAATATGATTATAAATTAACCCGATTGGTTGGTAATGGCGTGTGGAGGGGTCTGGGTGTACACAGGAGTACACAGGAAATCAAGCAACAACAGATCTAGTGACCCTTCTAGGTTGCTTGTCCTCCAAAACACTGAGGATCAAGTGTCCAAACAGTGGTTTAGAGTGGGTAAGGGAACATTGGAAAGGGAATTACTGCCCTGGAACTAATGTCCGTGGCAGGAGTGGAGGGGTCCGGGAAGAACATGTCCTAAATAAGATCCGTGGTCACCCCCTCGGGGATCAAGACGTCTGTTAATAGATAGACAGATAAGACACAGATCAAGCGACTTCGATCACAGATAAATTTAGCTCAGGAAAGTAGGATACTACTGTTACTAACCCATCTGTCCCCTACTAACTTCCTAATCCTGCCACGGACATTAGTTCCAGGGCAGTAATTCCCTTTCCAATGTTCCCTTACCCACTCTAAACCACTGTTTGGACACTTGATCCTCAGTGTTTTGGAGGACAAGCAACCTAGAAGAGTCACTAGATCTGTTGTTGCTTGATTTCCTTTGTACTCCTTTGTACTCCTTTGATACATGACATTAGCTGATGCACGATGAACAAAGTCAAACACCAGAAGTGTCATAGATCCTATAATGGGAATCTTAGGTGGCTCATCAGTAGCAACAAGCATGACTTAATCCTATTTAATTCCAAAGTGGTAATTTTTAAAAATCACGTTGATTCGTTTCATTATTCGGCAATTTTAAGACGTTTCGTCCGATATTGTTACAAGACGTTTTTCTACTGATTGTTTTTTTTACTAATTTACCTTGAAGTGGGATCTGTTTTTTGGGGGAGATCTGCGGCGACGGTATATTTTTTCCTAGGGGACAAACTAATATCAATAGCTCCAAAAAATTACAAACTTAATTAAAACCCCAATAACAATATAAAACAACACCACAATAACCCCCCCAAGACGTCGGATGAGCTACAGTTTGAATGGCTTCAAGCTATTGTTCGGAGTGTACCCTTCCACATAGTTAATCCAATGGTTACTTAGTCTGTTATATCCAAACTTTATTAGATTGACATGTGCACACATATTGATATGCAAAACAGTGAGTAATTATCTATATACATAAGTTTGAACACACAAACCGATTGTTACACATATATAAGTACAGTTTTCTATCGGTTAATGGCTCGTATGATATCACTGAATCTAATAGGGTTCCATATAGTCATTATGGAGTACACGGCCTATCGGTTAATTGCTCGTATTATTATTACGGATCGATATAGTCATTATGGAGTACACGGCCTATCGGTTAATTGCTCGTATTATTATTACGGATCGATATAGTCATTATGGAGTACACGGCCTATCGGTTAATTGCTCGTATTATTATTAAGGATCGATATAGTCATTATGGAGTACACAGTCTATCGGTTAATTGCTCGTATTATTATTAAGGATCGATATAGTCATTATGGAGTACACGGCCTATCGGTTAATTGCTCGTATTATTATTAAGGATCGATATAGTCATTATGGAGTACACAATCTATTGGTTAATTGCTCATATTATTAAGGATCGATATAGTCATTATGGAGTACACGGCCTATCGGTTAATTGCTCGTATTATTATTACGGATCGATATAGTCATTATGGAGTACACGGCCTATCGGTTAATTGCTCGTATTATTATTAAGGATCGATATAGTCATTATGGAGTACACAATCTATTGGTTAATTGCTCATATTATTATTAAGGATCGATATAGTCATTATGGAGTACACGGCCTATCGGTTAATTGCTCGTATTATTATTACGGATCGATATAGTCATTATGGAGTACACGGCCTATCGGTTAATTGCTCGTATTATTATTAAGGATCGATATAGTCATTATGGAGTACACAATCTATTGGTTAATTGCTCATATTATTATTAAGGATCGATATAGTCATTATGGAGTACACGGCCTATCGGTTAATTGCTCGTATTATTACGGATCGATATAGTCATTATGGAGTACACGGCCTATCGGTTAATTGCTCGTATTATTATTAAGGATCGATATAGTCATTATGGAGTACACAGTCTATCGGTTAATTGCTCGTATTATTATTAAGGATCGATATAGTCATTATGGAGTACACAGTCTATCGGTTAATTGCTCGTATTATTATTAAGGATCGATATAGTCATTATGGAGTACACAGTCTATCGGTTAATTGCTCGTATTATTATTAAGGATCGATATAGTCATTATGGAGTACACAATCTATCGGTTAATTGCTCGTATTATTATTAAGGATCGATATAGTCATTATGGAGTACACGGCCTATCGGTTAATTGCTCGTATTATTATTAAGGATCAATATAGTCATTATGGAGTACACAGTCTATCGGTTAATTGCTCGTATTATTATTAAGGATCGATATAGTCATTATGGAGTACACAGTCTATCGGTTAATTGCTCGTATTATTATTAAGGATCGATATAGTCATTATGGAGTACACAGTCTATCGGTTAATTGCTCGTATTATTATTAAGGATCGATATAGTCATTATGGAGTACACAGTCTATCGGTTAATTGCTCGTATTATTATTAAGGATCGATATAGTCATTATGGAGTACACAGTATCGGTTAATTGCTCGTATTATTATTAAGGATCGATATAGTCATTATGGAGTACACAGTCTATCGGTTAATTGCTCGTATTATTATTAAGGATCGATATAGTCATTATGGAGTACACAATCTATCGGTTAATTGCTCGTATTATTATTAAGGATCGATATAGTCATTATGGAGTACACGGCCTATCGGTTAATTGCTCGTATTATTATTAAGGATCAATATAGTCATTATGGAGTACACAGTCTATCGGTTAATTGCTCGTATTATTATTAAGGATCGATATAGTCATTATGGAGTACACGGCCTATCGGTTAATTGCTCGTATTATTATTAAGGATCGATATAGTCATTATGGAGTACACAGTCTATCGGTTAATTGCTCGTATTATTATTAAGGATCGATATAGTCATTATGGAGTACACAGTCTATCGGTTAATTGCTCGTATTATTATTAAGGATCGATATAGTCATTATGGAGTACACAGTCTATCGGTTAATTGCTCGTATGATATCACTGAATCTATTAAGGTTCGATATAGTCCTTTCGAGTACACAGTCTGATCGCTAAAATTATTCGTATGATATCACTTAATGCACTAATGTTCGCTATAGTAATTATAGAGTATACAATATATCAGTGAAATTGTTGGTATGATATCAGCGATTATATTAAGGTTAGATATATGTAGCGTCCTAACTGTACACTATGCTAAGGCTTGACGTGGACTGGAGGCTGTGACATAGGTGGAGCTAGGATGCCCCTCAGTTCATTGCTTCAATAAACAACCACTCAATCATCCCCCTCGTGCTTCTCTGCTCCTTCTATACCCAATACCCTCGTTCTACGTTCTGTTCTGTTCTCTCTCGCTCACTCTCTCTCTCTCCCTTCCACTTAGTATTAACATTTGTTATAATGAATTCCGGACTGCCTAGTAGGGATCGCAAGGTCTGTGCCGTCTGTGTATATATGTAAGTCTCTCTCTCTCTCTCTCTCTCTTCTGTGTCATCCTTTTTCTTCCTCTATTCCTTATTTGAGGTTTTGCTATCTCTATTACATTTTAGCGCTGACCATCTCGCTTGGATCGTAAGGTATGTGTGGTCACTGGTCAGTGTAAGTATATGTCAGTCTATGGATAAAATATATCTCTAGTTCACACTTCTATCAATCAAAAAAATGCATAGTAGTCCACGATTGACAAAAAGAAATAGGTCAGACAATTCAGAATAGGTTAATGTGATCATTTATATACACCCGATAACAAATCAAGTATATATACAGTATATATATATACTGTATATATACACTAATAAGAGACACAGCTGTTAAGGACATGGTTGGCGTGACATAGGGAGAGATAAAAAGGAAGTAATCAATTGATGTAACAGAATGAATGATGGCTGTAACCCTAGCTGATCCGATGTTTTTGGGTTTTGTTTTGGATTGCATATTTAATTGTCATTGAGGGATTTGATTACTGTGTTACTTTGTTACTTTGTAGGTGTTTAGGTGAAATCACCACGGTCGATCTGGGGATCCGCGGCTTCCACACATCCTCTCGATCTTGAGGTACTGGATTTGGTCAATGATCGAGTTTGACCCAGCTCCTCTGTTGGTCGGGTCGTGTGGTATAGGAGGCTCATCTGGTATGTGCTCCAGGATTCCATCTAGCCTCCGCTTGAACGCTTCTGTACTGCACCCAGTCATGTCTCTAACTGGTCTAGGGAGACAGTTGAAGAGCCTGGGTCCAGTGTTACTGAAGCTTTCTGCCTGGATGGTCTTGAGCCTTTGAGAGACACAGTTTAACGACCTTCTTGTGCAGGTTCTGCCAAACCTGGGGTGACTTTGGCTCTTGATGCCTTCCCCTTCTCTTGGCGATGGGTTTGGTACTGTGCCCTCAAGGATCTTCCAGGTGTAGATCACAATGTAGCGCTCCCGTCGTCTTTGTAGGGAGTCCAACTTTAGGTGTTTCAGTCTCTCCCAGTAGTTCAAGGAGTCTCTGGATATTTTTCTAGTGAACACCCTTTGTACTTGTTCTAACTCCTGTATCTCTTTAACTTTATAGAGAGACCACAGCTGACATGCGTACTCCATTTTAGAGACTACAAGTGATTTCCAAAGGGGTAGAAGGTGTTCTGGGTTTCTGGTCAGAAATGTTCGAAGAATTGCTTTGCCATTTTAGAGCAATTAGTTTTTAGTTTGTCCCCTACACACAAGACAAACTATATAAATCAATTAACACAATAATAATAAATAAAAAAATAAAAAATCCTTACCCCTTCAAGTTAATAAGGCGACCTCCTCATCCCCCTTCAATTTAAATGTATATATTATTCAGTAGAAAAAAGTCCCAGCCGAAGCCCATTTTTTTAAAATTGCAAACTCGATGTCGCTCGCCCAGAAGAAAAATATCGACACCTGAATGAGGTGAAATGTTTCATAATTGCCAAATCAATGGGACGAAAAGTCTTAAAATCACCACATTAATGAGCAAAACATTGGGTTCCAAAAAGACCCCCTCCATAAGATTAGGAGACAACACAATGTGACGAATATGGACCAAATTCACACGATACTTTTTCAGGCGATATAATTAGGCAGTACTGTCCTGGTCACTTGTAGATTAACGGACCTATAGCCTGTGTATGTGTGTGTGTGTGTGTGTGTGTGTGTGTGTGTGTGTGTGTGTGTGTGTGTGTTTTATTTATTTTATTTTAAGCTAGCAAAAAATTGAATCGTCCTTATCTTAAGGGAGGATTTTAGTTTGCTCCCCAGACCTCTATCAAGCTTACCCCCCCCCCCCCCCAAGACCCCATTCAAGATAAATTTTTATATTTTTCGGTCGAAAACTACCTCTTAAATTACTGACTCGCTATTGCTCGCCAGGAAAAATCGACACCTAAATGACACGAAAGGTCTTGATATTGATAAGGAAATGGGACGAAATATCTTAAAATAGACAAACTAATGGGGCGAACGTCTTACAGCCTCAGAACTAATGGGCATAAAGGTGAGGGAGAAAGGGGTCCAGAAAAACGACATACCTCCCCTTAACGGCTACATGGCAGTAAATGCTAACAGTTGCCAATACTAATGATAAAGAGCCACGAACTGTTGTCAGAAAAAGAAAAACAAACAAAGAAAACAAAAAAGTAAAAATAGAAAATTACCTGAACAAGGTCGTGTGAATCTGTATTTATCCCAGAAACACACACACACACACTGATTTAAACCGTTTAGTACGAGACGCATCCTTATATTGTGGATATTCTGAGATGGCATTACTCAGCTAAAATTAAGATATATTTACAGTATACCCCTTCATAGTCATGGGTACGTGGAATAGAATGTGTAATGTCAGACAGAGATAATATTAACCCTGTCGATTCCTAAAGGGCCTTTATACAGTAAATGTTAGGCAAAACATATGAACAGAGACTCTATTATGTTGACGGGATTAATACAAACTCCTCCCTTATAATGTCCCCAAGAGACTTTAAATTCAGTGTGGAGGAAATCTGTCTCGCTAACTTTTAAATCAACGCCCCCCCCCCCCCCTCTCTCTCTCTCTCTCTCTCTCTCTCTCTCTCTCTCTCTCTCTCTCTAACTCTTCGAGACTGCACATTTATCTTAGTTTTAGCTTCCGTTTACCAGAAGAATCCATAGCCATCCTTACTTCCACACTTCCAAGCAGATAACGCCATTATTTGTTTGATCCTACCTACCTCCAGACGGTATTATTGAACTTCGATATGACTCGTCAGAATTAAGAGGTTAATTGTGATAATCTGTAACACTTTGTTCCATAGAGGTCCTTGCTAATAATCTGAAAGTACCATTAATATAGAAGTAAAATAATAGGTTGATTGAAGGGGTTAGTTTTATCGATCGAACCAAAAATTGAGACTAAATTTTCCCTTATAAAAAGCTGGCCATTTCATACTCATTCCACCCGTAAATAGGATTTTGTGTTTCTGATGAATGCTTGTATAATGGCTCTGTTTTTCTTCAAGCATTTATTACCCTTTACTTCGTTCTTCTCTCCTAGTAAATATATATTACTTTCTATGACATCTATATATTTTTTATTTTTTATTTGTTCTATTTATTTGTGTGTTCTATAATTTACTACTCCCTTTCCTTATACAGTATGTGGTGCTCGCTGTTGGCTCCCCCTTAAAAAACCTGGAGTCCTGGCCATTAACCCTAACATAATACCCTACCTATTAAAGTAATTATATCTTACTTAATGTAGTAGCTAACCCAAACACCAAATATTTACTTAAACAATAAACTTGAAAGTAACCCAGAACCCTACCTCCTTTATCAATGTGGGAAAATGTGTTCCTTTCTTCCAGTAGGCTCGAGTTTGTTGATTGTTTGTTTTTCATCCGTGCACTCTTTGTAGCTGCCCCGCCCCGCCCCGCCCCGCCCCCACCCCCCAATCTCCGCCCCTCACCAACCTGGAGTAGTGCCCATTCAACATAATACCCTCCCTATCAAAGGCATTATAACTTACATAATCTTGTATCTAACCCTAAGCCCTACCTCGTAGTTTATAATACTTAACAAATTTCTCCTAGCAAACAAATATTTTCTTCCGTTACCCTGAACTTTCAACTCATTATTGTGTACTTTACCCTTTAGTACAAGCAAAACGTGTTACTTTCTTAAGTTATAAGTAGTGTTAGTTGGTATATTAAATTATACCTTACACATTGTTGAAGCTTACTGAGCACCGTGTTTTCTTACCCTTATAATTAACTAGCTCTATTGGAAAGACGTGTGCCTTTCTTCCAGCCTGTTCGTGTTTGTTTGTTGTTCCCGCGCACCCTCAATATAAGCATCCCCCCAGCTGGAGTGCTGTCCATTCACGCCGTAGTGTGTGACCTTGGTCCGGGGGCGCTCGATACTCTTGTGCCCCCTCCGCTCCCTCTCTCTACCCTTGCTTAAACCCCCCTCTCCGCGTCTAGACTCCCCCCCCCCCCTCCCCCCGTCTCTCTCTCTTTCTCTCTCTCCCCTTCACCTTATTTCCCCTCTACTCTCAGACACCCCTATATTCTACTTCCCCTCTACTGTCAGAAACACCCACTCTACTTCCCCTCTACTGTCAGACACACCCATCCTACTACTTCCCCTCTACTGTCAGAAACACCCACTCTACTTCCCCTCTACTGTCAGACACACCCATCCTACTACTTCCCCTCTACTGTCAGACACACCCACCCTACTACTTGCCCTCTACTGTCAGACACACCCATCCTACTACTTCCCCTCTACTGTCAGACACACCCATCCTACTACTTTCCCTCTACTGTCAGACATACCCATCCTACTACTTCCCCTCTACTGTCAGACACACCCATCCTACTACTTCCCCTCTACTGTCAGACACACCCATCCTACTACTTCCCCTCTACTGTCAGACATACCCATCCTACTACTTTCCCTCTACTGTCAGACATACCCATCCTACTACTTCCCCTCTACTGTCAGACATACCCATCCTACTACTTTCCCTCTACTGTCAGACATACCCACCTACTACTTCCCCTCTACTGTCAGACACACCCATCCTACTACTTCCCCTCTACTGTCAGACATACGCATCCTACTACTTTCCCTCTACTGTCAGACATACCCATCCTACTACTTCCCCTCTACTGTCAGACACACCCATCCTACTACTTCCCCTCTACTGTCAGACACACCCATCCAACTACTTCCCCTCTACTGTCAGACACACCCATCCTACTTCCCCTCTACTGTCAGACACACCCACACTACTACTTCCCCTCTACTGTCAGACACACCCACACTACTACTTTCCCTCTACTGTCAGACACACCCATCCTACTTCTCCTCTACTGTCAGACACACCCATCCTACTACTTCCCCTCTACTGTCAGACACACCCATCCTACTTCTCCTCTACTGTCAGACACACCCGTCAGACACACCCATCCTACTTCTACTCTACTGTCAGACACACCCATCCTACTTCTCCTCTACTGTCAGACACACCCATCCTACTTCTCCTCTACTGTCAGACACACCCATTCTACTTTCCCTCTACTGTCAGACACACCCATCCTACTTCCCCTCTACTGTCAGACACACCCATCCTACTACTACTACTTCCCCTCTACTGTCAGACACACCCATCCTACTTCTCCTCTACTGTCAGACACACCCATCCTACTTCCCCTCTACTGTCAGACACACCCATCCTACTTCCCCTCTACTGTCAGACACACCCATCCTACTACTTCCCCTCTACTGTCAGACACACCCATCCTACTTCTCCTCTACTGTCAGACACACACATCCTACTTCCCCTCTACTGTCAGACACACCCACACTACTACTTCCCCTTTACTGTCAGACACACCCATCCTACTTCCCCTCTACTGTCAGACACACCCACACTACTACTTCCCCTTTACTGTCAGACACCCTCTATCCATCACCCCTCAAAAAATCCTATCGTATTGCTCTCCAAAATACTGTTACAACACTTGGAACAATAGTGTTTTGGAGGGCAAGTAACTTCGAGGGGTCGCATGACCTGTTGTTGCTTTTGTGTCCATGGTACTCCTTTCCCTTGTACTCACTCATGGTGTGCCCTTTAGACCACCCATCCCCAGCATTCAACTTAAATCATCCCCTGACCCCCCCCCCCCCCCTCCCACTCTCCTGTCCTCACTCATGCTACTTTTTCACTCCCTCTACCCTCCCCTGGACCACCTCAACTCCTCCCCGCCCCACTCTCCTCCCCCTCTCTCACCCGGACCCTCCCTGCCACGCTTCCCACACACCCCTCCCCTAAGCCACGCCCCTCTCCTGCTGCACACCCTTAATCTAACCCCTCTTCCGCATTCAACTTCATTCTTGACACCCCCCCCCCCCTCCCACACACACACTATCACTGCTTTAACCCCTATCCTCGGTTTTTCCCTCGCTCACAGACACGCCCCTTCCCTCGCTCATCCCCACCCCCGACACACAGAGATCTGCCTTCTCTAGTTTTACTTCATTTACGGTAATTACGCTCATCGGTAATAACCCACAGGGAGATGTTCGTGGGCAACACAATGCGGGGGAGTCGGATTAGGAAAGTTAATTATTATGTTCTCTCCAGTAACCAACTCTACTCCTAAAATCGATTAATGAAATTAACAATCACATGTGGCAGTCCCGGGGATTCGAACCTAGGATGCTCACACCGAAAATCAACACACTATGCACTGCACCACGAAGACAGTTAAGCCTTACCTACTCTCATAACAGCAGTCCTCTCTCTCTCTCTCTCTCTCTCTCTCTCTCTCTCTCTCTCTCTCTCTCTCTCTCTCTATCTCTCTCTCTCTCGCTCTCTCTCTTTCTCGCTCTCTCTTCTCTCTCTCTCTCTCTCTCTCTCTCTCTCTCTCTCTCTCTCTCTCTCTCTCTCTCTCTCTCTCTCTCTCTCTCTCTCTCTCTCTCTCTCTCTCTCTCTCTCTCTCTCTCTCTCTCTCTCTCTCTCTATCTCTCTTCTCTCTCTCTCTCTCTCTCTCTCTCTCTCCTGTTACTGTGTTAACCCTTTACCCACGGACACGCCCCAGCACCTCCCATCCCCTCTCTACTGCATGTTCCCCTCTCACCACCACTGCATTCATCTTACCTTTGGATACCTTTGGATGTGTTCGCCGCTCCTCTAGCGGCACCAAGGAGCGCGACGCCCCTCGTTATGGGTGGTGATTTGGTGCAGTAGACTGTTTGAAGCGACAGCTCGCTCCCTTGCGAGGATGGGCTCGTCTGGCACTTTTTGCAGTTCGACATCTAGGGCTCTCTTGAAGTTGTCTAACGAGATGTCCCTCATGTCTCTTACTCGCCGTGGGAGTTTGTTGAAGAGACGTGGGCCTCTGTGTGATAACCAGCCCTCTCGCAGAGAGCCCATAGCACCCCTGTTATTCATCCGGGAGATTTCGCATTCCCAGCCTCTCCTATCACTGAATTTCATGACTATCGGAGTATGTAGGTTTGGTACTAAACCCTCTGCGATTTTCCACGTGTATATTATTAGGTAACGTTCTCTTCTACGTTCCAGTGAGTACAGATTCAGTGCTCTTAAACGCTCCCAATAGTGTAGATGTTTTATCGAACTTATATGCGAAGTGAAATTTCTTTGTACACTCTCTACGTCATTTATTTCACCTGCTTTGTATGGGTGTTTTGCACAGCTACACCCTTCAAAATGCTGATAAAGATTAGGAGGAACTGCTGAAAGGTTAGAACAAGGACACGGTACGATAGGGTGCACAAGAAACCAATACATACAAGATATAATGATCCTAACGAGGCTGTTTATAGGTAATCTACCCAACCTATGTAAAAATCAGAAAGGCAAAGGTAGCCCGACATGCAAGCAAGCCCCTATATAAGCCAGTTAGGTTATGATGGATCTGTTTTCTGTTATGGAGATATCATGATAGATGCACCTTAGCCAATCCTACATCTTTCGCACCTATCATTATCCATCGTGCTTGCCTTACACCTTCCTATCTTACTATGCTCTCAAACTACCTCTTCTTGGTGATAAGGCTTGTGGATCTTCGTAATGTTTGAAGCTATACCTTTGGCTAGTGTAAGGCCCGTATTCCTACACCTACCCTTAGCACTGTTGACGTATTCCTGGCCAGTCTGTATGGTACGCTGGTTTTTGGAAGTGTAATGAGAGTAGAGTAATGGTGTTTATATTCTAAAGGGGGTGACCTGCTTTTGTTCTCTCCTTATCTCTCTTCCTCTGGCATGTATCCATTTGGCCCCATTCAGCCTACTGTATTAAGACGTTTATCCCCATCTAGGTGTCGATTTCTTCCTGGCGAGCGATAGCGAGCCAGCATTGCATCGAGAAATCCGGCTTCAGAAATTTTTCTATCGAAAAATGTACACATTTAGCCTGCTGTCAAAAACATTTACATAAATATGCTGGCTCGCTACAGTTCGCCAGGAAAAATCGACACCTGGATGAGGGTAAACGTCTTAAAACAGTAGGCTAAATGGGGCCGAATGGATACAACCAAGAGAGAGAGGGAGAACAAAAAACGAGGCAATACAAATAGTAACCCGAGGGTCATACGAATCTGTTAACCCTTTCAGTACCGGTGCCGTCCTATTAACTGTATTCTGGCTACTATTAGATGATGTTATTCAGCTTAAAAAAGGTCCTCCAGCGAGTAATAGGTTACGAACTATCCCATTTAATTCTTTTTTGCTACCACAGATCTTTCTTAAACTGCACGCAATCGTCTTAATATAGCAAGAATAAACTTAAAAAGACGTCGCCGGTACACACACACACACACACACACACACACACACACACACACACACACACACACACACACACACACACACACTAACTCACTCTCACTCTCTCTCCAAACATCCGCACGTTTGGCATACTAAATACTTTGGCATGCTAGGAATTCCTGGCAATGCAAGCAATTATAATATTAAAAATAATGATGACGCTGCTGCTACTACTACTACTACTACTACTACTACTACTAACAATAATAATAATTAATATTAACGACACAAACATTTGTCCCTGACTACAAACCTGTATCTGTGTGTTACTTACACTCTCTCTCTCTCTCTCTCTCTCTCTCTCTCTCTCTCTCTCTCTCTCTCTCTCTCTCTCTCTCTCTCTCCGCACACAAACGCAAATTTAATGAAAATAGCACTACTTACAAAACAATAGACTGCAATCCAATTCCTGCAGCCACTCACCACATACCGAACATAGGCCTACACTACAGTACATACAACACCTACTGTACATCCTCTTCGTTCACACACACACACACACACACACACACACACACACACACACACACACACACACACACACACACACCCCACCCCCCCCCTTTGGCAAACTCCCTGACATTGTAGACATTCGTACGTATAAAGCCCTTGAATTTACAGGAGACCAATGTTATATAAATGATGACTCACTGCACTGATTGTCTCTCAGAGTTATGTTCTTTGGCAGAAACTCGACACTGGTAGCTATATTTAACTGTATGTATGTATGTATGTATGTATGTATGTATGTATGTATGTATTTACTCAGGCCCATTTTCCCATTTTTCCGATTTTTTTGTTTTTATGTTTTTATTATTTTTGTTTTCTATATTTAACTAATTTCACTATTTATTATCGTTTATCATAATTATTATCATTATGAATATCCTGTTTTAAATGAAGATGCTGATAATTATGATGATAATACTAGCAATACTAATAATACTAACACTATAAACAATACTACCAAAATACTACCAATAACACAAAACGATATAAAATCATTCTTTTCTTCTCCTAATGATTGTGATTGATTATTATTGCAATTATTATTATCAATGATACGTATTATTATTATTATTATTATTATTATTATTATATGTACAGTCGGTGATATAAGAAGTGTACGAGAGAGGAGTGTGTAGGTGTGGCTCTCACAAATTTCACCTAGTGCTTCCAATATTGCCGTACTTCATCGTTAAAGGTTAGGGGAAAAGGTGTGGGAGACAGCTGTAGAGGATAGGTTTGCTGACAGGTGTGTGGTCGGTGTTTTAGACGGCAAATTTATAACACAGGTGCTTTAGAAGGCAGGTATGAGGCAAGTGTTTTAGAAGGCAGGTATATGCCAGGTGTTTAAAGGTTACAGGAACAAATGTGGGAAACAGCTGTAGAAGAAAGGTCTTGAACCTTACAAGACATCACAAGTTTCCTTCAATTGTGCCTTACATTCGACGATTTTCCTGAACTTAGTAGGGACCTGTGGGAATTAAAAGGATTACAACCAATCTGAATTGGTACTTTAACTCTCATAGGTAATAATAAACGAAATACAACAAAATCGTGTACTGATATTTCGATGAAAGTGGACAGTTGGCAGTGTGATAGCGTTGTAGGTGCTGATCTCTTTATACGTGTAGATGGTAATGCTCCTAGTGATGTGGTGATGATGATGATGATGGTGTTGATGGTAATGATTGATGTGGTGATGATGGTTATTTCCTGACTGCCTTTTATCCCATACCAGTCCCGCATTTAATCTTTCACACTCTCTCTCTCTCTCTCTCTCTCTCTCTCTCTCTCTCTCTCTCTCTCTCTCTCTCTCTCTCTCTCTCTCTCTCTCTCTCTCTCACAAGCCACCTACATTGAATCTAAAATCATTTGTTCTGACTCATTCATACATCATACCCCACGCATACTCTCTTGACAGTCAACTGTCATCACACGCCCACAAACAGACCCACGCCCACACACATATACATACACGCACACATACTCCCCTGCCCACTCATATCAACGCATAACACACAAACCTACCCACCAACATCCACACACGTTCACCCTTCCACACACACGTCTGTACCCTCTTAAACACACATCC
>CM064552.1:41652580-41695435 GCA_032716605.1 Paralithodes platypus | reverse complement strand
ATTATAATTGGGATGAAATGATGAATATTGCGTTATTTATACACATTATAATATGTATGACATGATGCAATATGCGAGTATGTATGACACGTTAAACATTATAAATATGTTATGGACATGATGGAATATGCGTTATACACATTAAATATGTAGGGACATGATGAATAATGCGGTATACACATTCAATCTGTATGGACATGTGAATATCGACGTGTTTTAATAAACCTTATAATATGTACCTATGACATGATGAATATGCGTTATACACATCCTATAATATGTATTGACATGATGAATATGCGTTATTACACAGTATAATCTGTATGACATGATGAATATGCGTTATACACATTATAATATGTAGGACATGATGAATATGCGTTATAAACAGATACAAACTGAAGAGAATAATAACGTTATTCTAAATACAAAATATTTTGAGACTATAACGAATGTGTGTACTTTTAACTGTATTCTCCAGCATGCTGATACTTAAATGAGATATATATTCGCCCCTACCGAGATACACGGACTTACAAAGACGCTGTGTGGTTCACTGTAAAGTTTATACTATTAAGGGGAGATCTCCACTTGAGGGGATTTTATTCTTGTACCCCCTTTCTCCCCTCATGTTTAGCCCCATGGCTTTTGATATTATAAAACGTTTTGCCGATTAGTTTAGCACGATTTTAAGAACTTTAACCCCATATTAAGACCTTTTCGTGCAATTCAGGTGTCGATTTTATCCTGGCGAGCGATAGCGAGCCTTGTAATTTAAGAGAGGAACCGGCCTCCGGCCGGGCCATTTTTCTACATGAAAAAATGTACAAATTTATCTTGGTAAAGGAGACTCAACGGGTGGTGTTGTAATTTTAAGATTGATGGAGGTCTAACGCCAAACCAAACTAGAAACCTCCCCCTTAATGAGATCGATGGATAGAGGAGGGCGGTAGACGAGTGAATATGTGAACAGGGAGGTATAGGCCAAACCGATATTGGAAGCAATTAAATTATTATTGAAAAATAGTGATTCTACTGATAATTAAATATTAATTTCAGAAAAGATCTCCACGGACTGGAATAAAAACACAAAATACAGGGGTATGATCAAGGTTATAATTGCTGCGTATTTTCAATTATTTTCCCATTACAATTCATCAAGAGTATATTAGTAAAGATTTACAACTGACATATATAAATAAACACTGAGAAAAATAGAAGCAAGTCCCCTTGTATGTCTGTCTGTCTGACTGAATTCCCTCTGCTTCTCGTTTCTCTCCTCACACTTGTCCTAATACTCGCCATCATTGTCCTTCGTAAGTGTTTTATTCTTGCTAATCTTTCTCCTCATTTTCCATAATTAATCAACCCTCAATCTAGTTGCTATAAAAAAACACCCCTGTTATTTCCTTAAAAGGGGGGCTGGGGGGGGGGGGGAAGGGGTCGGGTCTCTCTCTCTCTCTCTCTCTCTCTCTCTCTCTCAAAATACATGTCAATCGCTTGCCGCCTCCCTCCACCCTCAACCCCTACTTCAAGTCAATGTCTAGCTTCTATTTATTTTGTCATTGACACTGACTGACACTGGTTACAGATTATTTACCCTGTTATCGCAAAAACAAACTCTCTCTCTCTCTCTCTCTCTTTCTCTCTCTCTCTCTTCTAACTTTGTTGCATCTACCAAAACTTCTGGCCAACACGACCGGCAACACAAAATAAGCAATATCAACTTACACAAGAGCTTGATTGCAACATTACGTTCCTTTTTTCTTATTTCAATGCATGTACAATTTTGAGATAAATTTACACAAGCGCCCACCCACACCAACACACAACACACACACACCCCCACACACACACAATGCACATATAACTTTGGTTGTTTGTCAGCCGCTCGTCTCCCACCCACCCCTTCCCTCTCTCTCTCTCTCCCTCCGTCTCCTAGAACCACTGTTTGGACACACATTGATCCCCGTGTTTTGGAGGACAAAGCAACCTAGAAGGGTCACTAGATCTGTGTTTGCTTTATTTCCTTTGTACACTACAAACTCCTTTGTACTCTCCTCTCTCTCTCCCCCCCCTCTCTCAAATGACCAAACAATCATATACTACATAGATCACGACAGTTTCCCGTAACTGTTCAAAGTTACCATGGTATTTAAGTCAATAGAGGTTCTGTCTCTCTAACAACAAAAACATTTGTCTATCCTGCGAGCGCGAGGAAAGGGGCTCGCACCGGCTCACTCTCACTTCTATATACACACACCACACTCAACACCACACCACACAAACACACACACGCACAACTCACTCACACACACACAAACACCACACATCACACACACACACACACAGCACACACACCACACACTTCGATAGACATTTGTTGTTTGTTCAGCTGTGCTCTCACCCACCCACTATCTTCCCTCTCTCTCTCTTCGTCTGCCCATCCTATCTCTCTCGTCTCATCATCTCGCTACAGCCACTGTTTGGGACACTTGATCCCAGTGTTTTTTGGCGAGGACAAGCTAGGGTCACTAGATCTGTTGTTGCTTGATTTCCTTTGTACTCCTTTGTACTCTCTCTCTCTCTCTCTCTCAAATACACAACAATCAAATATAATTACATAATCTACATATGTTTCCAGAAATTCGATACAAAATACCTTGGTATATAATTCAATCTTCTTCTCCTTCTTCCTCCCCCTCCTTGTTTCTTTGCCTGCCTGTTTGTTCGCCAATGACTATCTTGTCCTTATCTTTCCTTCCCCTCCCTCCCTTCTATCACCTCACCCCAGCATCCCTCCTTCTTAGAGTAACTGCCAATCACCAATTACCAATCATCTCTCTCTCTCTCTCTCTCTCTCTCTCTCTCTCTCTCTCTCTCTCTCTCTCTCTCTCTCTCTCTCTCTCTCTCTCTCTCTCTCTCTCTCTCTCTCGGTAAGTAGCTGAGTAGCTGTCACTCTTCTACCCTTCTCTTTGATAACATTATTTACATATTTTGCTATGGCTACCGACGGACGATGTTATCTTAAAGGGGGGAGGGGGGGGGGGGGTTTCTGGACCCCCTACTTCCACATTTTTATCCCATTACAAAATTTAAGCCGTTAGCCCCATTAGTTTAGGGATTTTAAGACCTTTCATGCAATTTAGGTGTCGATTTTTTCCTAGCTATAGCGAACCTTTAATTTAGGAGGAACCTGCTTTCGGCAGGTGCATTTTTCTACTGAAAATTATCAGATTTATCTCGAAGAGCGGTCTTGAGGGCATTCTTTTAAGGGGAAATCTCCACTTGAGGGATTTGTTTCTTGACCCCTTTCTCCCTCATGTTTAGCCCCATTGCTTTTGATAGTATAAAACGTTTGCCCATCCAGTTTAGGCGATTTTAAGAACTTTCAACCCACATATTAAGACCTTTCGGTTGCAATTCAGGATGTCAATTTTTTATCCTGGCGAATCGATAGCGAGCCTGTAATTTAAAGAGAGAAAGCGGGCCTTCGGCCGGGACATTTTTCTACCGAAAAATGTACAAATTTATCTTGAAAGGGACTCAAGCGGGTGTAATTTTAAGCTTGATGGAGGTCTAGGGAAGAAACTAAATACCTCCCCTTAAACTTGGTGTAGATCTAGTGACGAAACTAAAAATGATAATAAATCAGTGAATAAAAAAATCAAAAAAAAATCCCCTAAATAACAAAAGCCAAATGGGTAACATCCCTCCCTCCAGTCTCTCACATTTATTCCAATCTCTGTCTCTCATTTAATAATTGTTTTTAACACCACTAATACAACTTGCACTTCCCGCCACTCCTTCCCTCACAGATCTCTTTCAACAAGCCTTTAAACATGCACTCTCTCTCTCTTTCTCTCTCTGTATTTTGATCTTAACCCTCTCCGACATATGACGCGATTTTGAGCCTATTGGGGATACTTTAAAGCCTTTGTTACCATCAGGGATATTTAGAAACTTTTAGTTTAGTTACTTCAACCTCTGCAGTTGTTTTTGAGTTAGCTGTGGGCAGAAAAGTAATTTTGGAGAGGTAATTATAAGAGTGAGAGAACTCTATTTCTTATTGCTAATCTGGCAACATCTGCGTCATATATACGTGAAAGGGTTAATAGACCCTTCCACTACATATCCCCACGAGACTCGCTCACCCTCTGTCTCTCTACATCTATATATCTCTCTGTTTACCTCTATCCAAGCTTATTACAAACTACCTTAACCATTTCGGATTGTTTACATTCTTACTCGAGATACAAGAATATGTATAATAATTATGGACCTTTGAGCGTGACTATGACATATGACTCATTCTAGTTACAGGTATACAGTATGTAATAAACTACACGCATACATTTTGACAATAGTCTGTTTTTTATTTTTTTTTCGTCCAGCTGACCGAAAATTGCCTTATCTCCTTTTCAATTACTGAGCTATCACGAATATTTTGTAGATATAGATGTTGATAATTCTGTAAACTTGCCATTAATATAACGCCGAGACACAGTACTCCACATTTTCCAATTAAGTACCAATCATTCAAGTTGCCAAGATATTCACTTTACCGTCAGCCGAAATATAACCAACTGTAGTATCGATAATTCAAGTTGCCAAGATATTCACTTTAACTCGATAATTCAAGGTTGCCAAGATATTCACTTTACCGCCAACCGAAATAAAACCAACAATAGTATCGATAATTCAAGTTGCCAAGATATTCACTTTACCGCCAACCGAAATAAAACCAACAATAGTATCGATAATTCAAGTTGCCAAGATATTCACTTTACCGCCAGCTAAAATAAAACCAACTGTAGTACCGATAATTCAAGTTGCCAAGATATTCACTTTACCGCCAGCTAAAATAAAACCAACTGTAGTACCGATAATTCAAGTTGCCAAGATATTCACTTTACCGCCAGCTGAAATAAAACCAACTGTAGTATCGATAATTCAAGTTGCCAAGATATTCACTTTACCGCCAGCTGAAATAAAACCAACAATAGTATCGATAATTCAAGTTGCCAAGATATTCACTTTACCGCCAACCGAAATAAAACCAACAATAGTATCGATAATTCAAGTTGCCAAGATATTCACTTTACCGCCAGCTGAAATAAAACCAACTGTAGTACCGATAATTCAAGTTGCCAAGATATTCACTTTACCGCCAACCGAAATAAAACCAACAATAGTATCGATAATTCAAGTTGCCAAGATATTCACTTTACCGCCAGCTGAAATAAAACCAACTGTAGTACCGATAATTCAAGTTGCCAAGATATTCACTTTACCGCCGGCTGAAATAAAACCAACTACTGTATAGTGAATACATAACCCGAACATCAGACTAATCCATCTTCTCAAACCCAACCAGCTCCCTTCTGTTTGGTACACAAGGAAACCAAACCAGGGACAATGGAACAAGGAAGAGGCCTTTCAATGGTAGGCTGTGTGGTGGAGAGAGAGAGAGAGAGAGAGAGAGAGAGAGAGAGAGAGAGAGAGAGAGAGAGAGAGAGAGAGAGAGAGAGAGAGAGAGAGAGTGTGTGAGTGAGAGAGAGAGAGTGAGTAAGAATGTGTGTGTGTGTGTGTGTGTGTGTGTGTGTGTGTGTGTGTGTGTGTGTGTGTGTGTGTGTGTGTGTCTGTAAATTAAGATCATACTTGTGTGAATGAATGGCTGTGTGTTTTGTGTGTGTGTGTCGGGGGGGGGGGGGGGGGATGGATACAGCTGGGTATGTACAGTCGCGGTCATTTATTTTGATACATTTTGAAGCCTCGACAAATTTAAAAGAATCTTCGAAATACAAATGCCAGGTCGAATAATAAAGTTTCAATTCAACCCGAGACAGCTTCGAAAATATACGTATCAGCATTATTTACCGCGACTGTACGAGAGTTCATAGAGCCGGTGTCACATGAGCGCTTGTTTTGGCATTCTTTTAGAGAAATTATAGCCGGACAGATTGTAAGTGTTTTCAGAATTTAGCCAACTAATAAAATCTTACTTCAGTTTAGTATCTGATAAAAATTCAAAAGAAACCCTATAAGTCACGAAAACGAACTTGCTCATCAAAAATTTCCGGAAAATACGCTGGTGTGACATGGCCTACGCGCGCGTATATAATTATGCCCCCTTGAACTTATCTAACAGCGACATTCATCATCGGCTGAGAGCAAAACAAATACGCCTTCCTTCCCGGTTCATCCTGCCCTCTCATATCCTATTTCATTGCTTATCTATCTAATGTCATCATATCTATCTAATCTCATCCTATCTAATTGTGTATTTATCTAACTGCATCATATCTCTTTAACCATCTTATCTAATTGTTATATAAATATAACGTAGAGCCCCCCCCTCCCCCAACACACACACACAGGGACTAACCTTCATCCAGAGACAACGTCACGTATAGCATATATTTTTTTTTAAAAAGACCTCCGTCTACGTATTGTGAAAAACCTGTATTTATAGCTAACTTACACACCACACACAAACACAGACTAGACTCCATCACACACACACACACACAATACCATCACCAGAGATAATGTCATACAAGAAACATGCTACTGTATGTATATTTAATGTACTTCCCGGGACGCACCATATACTGTACATATGCATACATATACGTTAATACAAATACACACGCAGGCACACGCTTAATCATATAGCTTCATACATACATACCTAAGTCACACACACACACACACACACACACACTGATACACGAGCCAGCTTCCCAGGAGGTAATGTCAAACAGAATTAATGGTATTTATAGCGTACAAGCCCGGGGCGCGCGCGCGCACACACACACACCCTGATACACGAGCCAGCTTCCCCATGAGGTAATATAATGGCAAACAGAACACATGGTATTTATAGCGTACAAGCCCGGGGTGCGCGCGCACACACACACACGCACCTACACATACCCATACGCACCTACACACACAAACACACCTACCCACACACACACACCTACACATACCCATACGCACCTACACACACAAACACACCTACCCACACACACACACACCTACACATACCCATACGCACCTACACACACAAACACATCTATACACACACACACACCTACACATACCCATCTACACACACAAAAACATCTATACACACACACACACACCTACACATACCCATACGCACCTACACACACAAACACACCTACCCACACACACACACACCTACACATACCCATACGCACCTACACACACAAACACATCTATACACACACACACACCACCAGACACCCACCTACAAACACTGATACAGTAGCCAGTTTCCCCTGGGATAATGTCACACAGCACACATGGTATTTATAGTTAACGTATTATCCAGGGACACACACATATACAGTACATGCACATACACCCCCCCCCCCCCACAACACACACACACACACACACACACACACACACACACACACAGTACATTATTTCGGTCGATGAAGAATCCGGGTGAAGTTCAACTGGCCAAGAACGCAAATATAAGAGTATTTTATTGCGTCACTCATGTTGTGTAATTTGATTTATGAATTTATTTTGTATGTTTTATTTATATTAAGGGGAGGTGTTTAGTTTGTTCCCTACGTTTTCATCAAGCTTAAAATTACACCCTCTAGACCCCCTTTCAAGATAAATTTGTACATTTTTCGGTAGAAAAATTTCCCGGCCGGAGGCCGGTTGCTCTTAAATTACAGGCTCGCTATCGCTCGCCAGGAAAAAATCGACACCTTAATGGCACGAAAGGTCTTAAAATTGACAGAAATGGGGCAAAATGTCTTAAAATGTCAAAACTACTAGGGCGAATGTCTCAAAATCTCAAAAGCAATGGGGCTAAACATGAGGGAGAAACGGGTCCAGAAAAAAAATCCCTCAAGTGGAAATCTCCCCTTAACCTACTGGTCTACTTGATACATCCATTACGCTATTTACGGACTATGACGATGATTACGGTGATAAAATGGTGGACGGTGGTCGTGGTGATATGGTGATGATAACAGCTATAGTAGTACGGTGATGATGATGATGATGATGGTGAGAATAATTGGCAATGATGGGTGGTAGTTGTGCAAGTAATGGTCACTCTTCTGTAAATCTAAAATGGCTTACTTAAGAATGGGAAAGGGGTGGGACCTTCTATTTTTGTTTGTTTTCACATTTATTTAAAAAAAAAATATATATATTTTTTTTGTTTTCACATTTATTTAAAAAAAATATATATATTTTTTTTCACATTTATTTAAAAAAAAAAAAAAAAAAAAAAAATAGTAGTGGTTCTGTTAATAGGGTGATGATAACAGCTATAGTAGTGATGTTGATGATAGGGTGATGATGGTGAGGTAAAGATATAGGAATATAGTTTGCATGGTCTATATACTGTATATTAACCTACTTGTCTACTATACAATTTAATTCCTAAATATACTTAAGGGGAGATTTCCACTTGAGGGACTTTTTTTCTTGACCCCTTTCTCCCTCATGTCTAGCCCCATTGTTTTTGATATTTTAAGATGTTTGCCCCATTAGTTTGGTGATTTTTAAAATATTTCCGCCCCATTCTGTCAATTTTAAGACCTTTCGTGCCATTAGGTGTCGATTTTATCCTGGCGAGCGATAGCGAGCCTGTAATTTAAGAGTAATCGGCCTTCGGCTGGGACATTTTTCTACCGAAAAACGTACAAATTTATCTTGAAAGGGGGTCAAGGGGGTGAAATTTTAAGATTGCTGGAGGAGTAGGAAACAAACTAGAAACCTCCTCTTAATACTACGATGATTAAGCTGATAATATTATGCACGGTAGTAATGTGGCCAACTGTAGCATAGGGGTGTTGTGGCCGGTGACATAATACCTCATGATGCAACAGGGTGACAAAACGGAGCCATTTTCTTTGAAGACTTGAATACGAGAAGGAATACACACAAATAAACAAGCCTTGTTTTGGCCATTATATCACTTCCAAAATTAACAATAGCCTTGTTTTGGCCATTCTATCACTTCCAAAATTAACAATAGCCTTGTTTTGGCCATTCTATCACTTCCAAAATTAACAATAGCCTTGTTTTGGCCATTCTATCACTTCCAAAATTAACAATAGCCTTGTTTTGGCCATTCTATCACTTCCAAAATAAACAAAAGCCTTGTTTTGGCCATTCTATCACTTCCAAAATTAACAATAGCCTTGTTTTGGCGATTCTATCACTTCCATAGACATAATTTGAACTATAACCCATAATTTGACCTCCACACACACACACAACAACAAAAACTAGTAAGAAATTACTCGGGTTTCGTTTGAGACCCTGTGATGCAAACCTTGGCACTGTATTCTAAGGTCTGGCTAAGGTTAAGGGGAGGTATTTAGTTTGTTCCCTAGGCCTCCATCAACCTTAAAATTACACCCCCTTGAGTCCCTTTCAAGATAAATTTGTACATTTTTCGGTAGAAAAATTTCCCGGCCGAAGGCCGGTTCCTCTTAAATTATAGGCTCGCTATCGCTCGGCAGGATAAAATAGACATCTGAATTGCACGAAAGGTCTTAATATGGGATGAAAGTTCTTAAAATCGCTAAACTAATGGGGCAAACGTTTTATAATATCAAAAACAATGGGGCTAAACATGAGGGAGAAAGGGGTCAAGAAAAAAGTCCCTCAAGTGGAGATCTCCCCTTAACTCCACCCATGCCAACATCTTACACTTGTAGTATTTTAATTCAACTGTAACAAACGACGGTATGCAACAATGAGTAATTTCTATCTATCTATCTATCTATCTATATGCTCAGGCCCAATCCCCATTTTTTCTATTTTTAATGAGTAATGAAAACATCTTATACCTACTGTGCTTGCTTTTTGTGGGCGAACTGTTATATGTGTTCTTCTCCTGTTGAGATGATGATGATGATGATGATGGTGGTGGTGGTGGTGGTAATGAAAATGGTGGTGATAAAGATGACGATGATGAAGTTGATAATATTGATTAAGATGAAGATAAAGCTATTAATGACGATTAGAAGGATAAAATGCATCTTGTAAGCTTCTATAAACATTTACGTTGGGTCGCTATATGTGGAGGTATTCTTGAAAAATGTAGCATAAACAAACTGTAAAAGAACCTTGGTAAGCAAACATTTGTTACTATATATGGCGATGGGCTGGTCTGTCAGAGTGAGACCTGAGCGATCTCTGCCATACCCATAGCTTACTCTGACTGTTCCTTTTACTTATATATTTTGTAGATCTCAAGTGACGGCGTCTCTTCCGTGGATTGACCTCCCAATCTACCAAGATTGGAAGCTAAAGCGTCACATTATTCCTTTGCCCCTCAACTTTCTCTTCATAATTGCTGAGGGGCACAGGGCCCTGGGTGGGGCTTTGGTTTCCCGGGCGTTTACGCACCCTCTCAGCTCCCCGCCATGGAGTGGCTTCGGTCACCCAGGCTTTATTGTGGTCGGCAGGGAGGGTTCTGTGGGGGCGTTCGTTTGTGGCCTTGGCCTTACTCGGGGCCTTGGGGCTGTTCGGCCAGGCAGCTTGGGGAACAACAACAACAACAACAACAACTATATACTTTCCACTGGCTAAATATTTTTGGGTGGAGCCTTAAGAGCGAGATGTAAACAATGCTTTAAGTTTGTGAACACACTTTGTTTCAAGTCTTTGTGTTAGCTACCTGCACTTACTGTAACGTTAGCCTGGAGTAAATGACGAACCCATTATAATAACACTTTGTATATCAAGATGGGTTTTATTAATGTTATCCTAGCAATTATTATACATAGACGGGTTTTATTAATTTTATCCTGGCTATAATTATACATAGACGGGTTTTATTAATTTTATCCTGGCCATCATTATACAGGGTGAACTGTGACTCAATATATAAGTTCCGGGTTAGATTTCATGGTGCAGCGAGACGGATGGGCAGTATCCCTATACCCTATGCCTCTGTTCACCAAACAGTAAATAGGAACTTGACATTAGTGGACTTTTGTGACGTCCCATCCTGGAAAGTAAATTGTGGTAACCTGAATACTAGGCTATACAGTAGCCTCTGTGTAAAATAGGCAGTACCCATTAAGAACACACACACACACACACACACACACACACACACACACACCAAGAGAAACATATAGCCCATCTCACTGGTCTTTAAAGCTCAGTATATTCAAGGTTTCGACACTTAGCTTGAGGGGAGGTTTTTAGTTTGCTCCCTAGACCTCCATCAAACTTAAAAACAATACTCTAAAGACCCCCTTTCAAGATAAATGTTTACATTTTTCGGTAGAAAAATGTCCCGGCCGATGCCGATTAATCATATATTGCAATCTCACTATCGCTCGCCAGGAAAACATCAACCCCTAAATCACATGAAAAGTCTTAAAATTGTCACAAATAGTCTTAAAATTGCCAAACTAATGGGGCAAACGTCTTAAAATCTCATAACTAAAGGGGCTAAACACGAGGGAGAAGGGGATCCAGAAAAAAAAATACTTCAAGTGTAAATCTCCCCTTAATCAACAAGTCCGATCTCTGAGAGGATTTACCAGCAGCAACAATTGTGCAACACCAATATCAATCACCGGTTGCCAGCGGTGTTGAAAGCTTGCCAACACACGGATTTACGCAGGTTTAACTTTCTTCTTGCAACTTTCTTAGGCATTCTAAAGTCACGTAAACGTTTAGGTATCTATAATAATCTACTTTTTCCTGCAACTTTCTTAGGCATTCTAAAGTCGCGTAAACGTTTAGGTATCTATAATAATCTACTTTTTCCTGCAACTTTCTTAGGCATTCTAAAGTCGCGTAAACGTTTAGGTATCTATAATAATCTACTTTTTCCTGCAACTTTCGTAGGCATTCTAAAGTCGCGTAAACGTTTAGGTATCTACAGTATAATAATCTACTTGTTCCTGCAACTTTCTTAGGCATTCTAAAGTCGCGTAAACGTTTAGGTATCCACAATAATCTACTTTTTCCTGCAACTTTCTTAGGCATTCTAAAGTCGCGTAAACGTTTAGGTATCTACAGTATAATAATCTACTTGTTCCTGCAACTTTCTTAGGCATTCTAAATTCGCGTAAACGTTTAGGTATCTATAATAATCTACTTTTTCCTGCAACTTTCTTCGTCATTCTAAAGTCGCGTAAACGTTTAGGTATCTATAATAATCTACTTGTTCCTGCAACTTTCTTAGGCATTCTAAATTCGCGTAAACGTTTAGGTATCTATAATAATCTACTTTTTCCTGCAACTTTCTTAGGCATTCTAAAGTCGCGTAAACGTTTAGGTATCTATAATAATCTACTTTTTCCTGTAACCTTCTTCGTCATTCTAAAGTCGTTTATATATTCAGGTATTTACAATTATCTACCTTCAGCTTAGTTTCCGATATCAAAGCAAGAGATCCCAAAAAATAATATTATACAATCTACCTATATATAGGCTAGTTTAGTTTCTGATACCAAAGCAGGAAATCCCAGAAATGACTATATCCTACAATCCACCTTCAATTTAGTTTCCGATACCAAAGCAGGAAATCCCAGAAATGACTCGATCCTACAATCTACGTACAGTTTAGTTTCCGATAATAAAACAAAGGATCATAGAAATAACTATATCTTACAATCCACCTTCAATTTAGTTTCCGATACTAAAGCAGGAAATCCCAGAAATGACTCGATCCTACAATCTACCTTCAGTTCAATTTCCGATACAGAATTGTCAAGGCATCCATCTCACTCCTGTCTTGCTGGAAAATGTCCCTGGAAAATGTGATAGCCTATCGATAAATAGACGATATAAACTTACGTGTGATACGTTCTACAATTTACACGAACGCCTTTTTCTACAAATATGATATGGCTGATATAAACTAACCAAACCTAACCGCCCCTAAGTCAATTTTAATACAAAAAAAAAAAAAAAAAAAAACTAACTTAACCAAACTGAATCAAACCATATACATGTAAACCAAAACCAAGCTATCGGAATTGAAAGTGTGCGCAATGGAGAAAAGCATTGTGAACGAAATAACCAAACAGAAACGAAGATAAAAGGCTAATAGCGATGATAAAGGGAATCTAATCTCCCAGCAAAATGATTGATCGATTATTAGAGATAAAATGGATTCGAGAGAGATATAATCAGGGGAATATTGCTCAAGGATTTAGTGTTTGAAAAGGTTCATACATTATATATATAATAACTCTCATGGTCTCTCTTTCTCTCTCGGTACCTCTCTCCCATAAACAAAACAAAAAAGTTACTATAAGAAAAATATATATATACAAACACTACATACAGTTCCTAGCACTCACTCATTCTTTACACACACAAACACACACACACACATGCACACACACACACACACACTCACTGTACGACTCCACTATCTTGAACAACAATAACAAAACAATAAAAAAAACCCACACACACACACTCAAATCCCCTATCTCACTTGTTTGTATAAAGTTGAAAGCCTGTCTACCGATATCTACCTCCCCCCCCCTCTCTCTCTCCCTCTCTCTCTCTCTCTCTCTCTCTCTCTCTCTCTCTCTCTCTCTCACATTACTTCTTCCTCCTTGTCCGCTGCATCAATCTCCTAATCATTTACTTGTATACCCTATTATCCTTTTACCTTCTTATATCCATGTCCTCAATCTGTGTCATCAGTGTCCATCTTTCCTTTGAAGATGCACGCGCACACACACACACACACACTACTATATTCAGCCATAATACTCCCTTAATTGCGTTCCTTAACCTTTTCGTTGCGGGTGACGTTCTGGTACGTCCTGGCAAGTTACAGCAATTTCCAGGCTTTAAAAGCCTGTAAAAACTGTAAAAATAGAGTGTCAGTGGGCGGGAGCGTGAGGGGCCCACCTCCGACCCTCAGAGCAGCGAGCGGCTCACCGAGGTTGACGGTGTCTCGCGCGGGTCTCTCTCTGTGTCTCACAACAGTGTAGCCAAGCGAGCGAGTGCTACCAAATAGCGGGTTTCCCGCGTTCCACTGGCACCACTGCGGGTGAACCAGACCACGTACGGAGCCCGTTCTGGTCTCATTTTGAAGCTATTTTCACCTAGTTTTCGGCAGAATACACTTCATTTAATGCAGATGCTTGATTTATCATTCAGGAGTGCCTGAATATGCCCTAAATAGCCCAAACATAGCCGCAGCCAATGGGTTAATGTGTTCGCCACCCCTCTTATGATTAATTTTATCATCCCTTACTTTTCAAGATCACTGATATAAGTATATAATCATAAATATATAAGTTGATTGCTATCATCAGATCTTAACTTGCTATCTCATTACACATTTGGGCAAGATCTTGAAAATCGGGTTTCTGTTATATATATATATATATATATATATATATATATATATATATATATATATATATATATATATATATATATACAGTATATACCGGTATATATATATATATATACTCGCAATTTTTAGAGACACATGTGCCACCCCTACCATCACCACCAAAACCAACATCAATAGTACTGCCATCATTACCACCACTACTGTCACCAATTGTAACATCAATATTGTTACTGCTACCACCACCACCACTACCACAATCCCTACCATGACCATCACCAACACTACCACTTTCAATAAAACCATAATGTATCCTATTTCCTCTCTTCTCCTCCCGTCTCTTCCACCTCTTTCTTCTCTTCCTCCCCTATTTCTTCGTCATTATCTAATCCACCTTTCTCCTCTTTATTTCCCTCCTCTTCCTGATTCCATTCTTTTTGTGTGTCTTCTTCGTCTTCTTCTTCTTCAAATAACCCTTCGCCTGTCACAACTCACACGTTAAGTCGGGGTTGCATTCCTGAGCAGGTCTTAAACCAGGATTACGCTGAAATGATAAGAGAGAGAGAGAGAGAGAGAGAGAGAGAGAGAGAGAGAGAGAGAGAGAGAGAGAGAGAGAGAGAGAGAGAGAGAGAGAGAGAGAGAGAGAGAGAGAGAGAGAGAGAGAAAAATAATACGCTCAACCCTTTCAATACCGGTTACATCCTTTTAACTTTATTACGACTACTTTTAGACGATTTTATGCAGTTAAAAATTAGCAATTAACAGGCTTCGAACTATATCACCCTTTTTTACTACCACGGATCTTCTTAAACTGCACAAAACGTCTAAGTAAACCTAGAATACAATCTAAAATACGTCGTCGGTACAGAGGGGTTAACCAACTTACACATATTTGTCTTGGTTGTAGCTTCGTAAAAGATCGATTATTACTGTCTGATATTCGTAAAAGATCGATTATTACTGTCTGTCTGATATTCGTAAAAGATCGATTATTACGGACTGTCTGATATTCGTAAAAGATCGATTATTACTGTCTGTCTGTTATTCGTAAAAGATCGATTATTACTGACTGTCTGATATTCGTAAAAGATCGATTATTACTGTCTGTCTGATATTCGTAAAAGATCGATTATTATTGACTGTCTGATATTCGTAAAAGATCGATTATTACTGTCTGTCTGATATTCGTAAAAGATCGATTATTACTGACTGTCTGATATTCGTAAAAGATCGATTATTACTGTCTGTCTGATATTCGTAAAAGATCGATTATTACTGTCTGTCTGATATTCGTAAAAGATCGATTATTATTGACTGTCTGATATTCGTAAAAGATCGATTATTACTGTCTGTCTGATATTCGTAAACGATCGATTACTACTATCTGATATTCGTAAAAGATCGATTATTACTGCCTGATATTCGTAAAAGATCGATTATTACTGTCTGATATTCGTAAAAGATCGATTATTACTGTCTGATATTCGTAAAAGATCGATTATTACTGTCTGATATTCGTAAAAGATCGATTATTACTGTCTGATATTCGTAAAAGATCGATTATTACTGTCTGATATTCGTAAAAGATCGATTATTACTGTCTGATATTCGTAAAAGATCGATTATTACTGATTGTCTGATATTCGTAAAAGATCGATTATTACTGTCTGTCTGATATTCGTAAAAGATCGATTATTACTGTCTGTCTGATATTCGTAAAAGATCGATTATTACTGTCTGATATTCGTAAAAGATCGATTATTACTGTCTGTCTGATATTCGTAAAAGATCGATTATTACTGTCTGATATTCGTAAAAGATCGATTATTACTGACTGTCTGATATTCGTAAAAGATCGATTATTACTGTCTGTCTGATATTCGTAAAAGATCGATTATTACTGTCTGTCTGATATTCGTAAAAGATCGATTATTACTGTCTGATATTCGTAAAAGATCGATTATTACTGACTGTCTGATATTCGTAAAAGATCGATTATTACTGACTGTCTGATATTCGTAAAAGATCGATTATTACTGTCTGTCTGATATTCGTATATATTTGTTCCCCCTTTAATTCAGCTGCTGTAAGACCGGGTTAGGGATCTCATATGGGTCAATAGGCTGTCTGCATAATTCACTTTCTTTATATGTCCTTACGTGCTCTCTTTCTCTGTCTGCCTGTCTTTTACGTGCTCTCTTTCTCTGTCTGCCTGTCTTTTACGTGCTCTCTTTCTCTGTCTGCCTGTCTTTTACGTGCTCTCTTTCTCTGTCTGCCTGTCTTTTTGTCTGTCTCTATTTCATTCTTTATCTCTATATGTATTTATGATCTCTTTCCCTCTCTCACTCTCTCCTTCTCCCCCTCTTTCTCTCATTCCTTATATTTATATGTACTTACGCTCTCGCTCTCTCTCATTTCTGCGTAATCCTGGTATATATATATATATATATATATATATATATATATATATATATATATACTGTATATATATAATATATATATATAACTGTCTATCTATCTATCTATCTGTGTATCTAATATATCTGTATAGCTATCTATTATTCTATCTATCTAGCTTCCATTCTTCCTTGCTCCTATCCACCATTCCATTTTTTCTTTCCATCATTTCTCCTTTCATCACCTCCTTCCTTTATTTCTAAGCGCTTCTTCTGAATAATTCTTCCTCCCTCCTTCCACCCTTACTTCGTTCCTCCTCTTGCTTCTTCCCGTCCATCCTTTACATAGTTTACATCCACTTCTTCCACCTTCCCCCCTACCTACAGATACACCTAGGTCGATATGTCTCAGAGGGGGGGGGGGGGGGGCCCAGAGACAAGGTCACTCATAAACATTCGTGGACCTCACCTATTTTTACTTAGGAAGTATGTCTTTGGAAACGAATTTATAAATATAATTGTATATACAATAAATAAAAAACTATAAATATATATATATACTTAACCCCTTCAGATTCATATGACGCAGAGGTTGCCAGATTAGCAATAAGAAATAGAGTTCTCTCTCTTATAATTACCTCTCCAAAATTAGTTTTCTGCCCACAGCTAACTCAAAGACAACTGCAGAGGTTGAAGTAACTAAACTAAAGGTTTCTAAATACCCCTGATGGTAACAAAGGCTTTAAAGTATCCCTAATAGGCTCAAAATCGCGTCATATGTCGGAGAAGGTTAATAAAAAGCAAGTTCCATTCAAAAATCAATCTAGATAGTTATAATTGCATAAAGAAAATTATAGGGAGTCCACATTTTATGAGTGACTGTACAGTACACGAGGTAAACAGAAATCGGTGGTAGAGGACAGTTGTATGTATGGATTAGTTTATGGTTTGTGCTCATGGCAGGTTAGGTACGGTTTTATGATGAGCAAACACACAGCTTAAACATCTGGCCCCCCAGAAGGGAGTCAAACCCCTTTTATTCTTCAGCCCACCCATGAGTCAAACCAATGCATAGTCGTGGGCATTACAAGCGAATCAACCAGTTGAAATTGTATTGAACACAAACAGTACAGAAATATGCTTCAATATACCACAATGCTCCATAACTTGGATTTAAATGTTCAATTGCACAAAGTAGTGCAACTTTAGTCATTCTCACGACTGCACAAGCTGGTCTACCCATTGGCCTGCCATACCTTCTTTCCTCGCAAAACTAAAGAAGAAGACAGGGATATAGGTCAATGGGATGTGCCAGAGGGTTTGGACAGAGACAGGGATATAGGTCAATGGGATGTGCCAGAGGGTTTGGACAGAGACAGGGATATAGGTCAATGGGATGTGCCAGAGGGTTTGGACAGAGACAGGGATATAGGTCAATGGGATGTGCCAGAGGGTTTGGACAGAGACAGGGATATAGGTCAATGGGATGTGCCAGAGGGTTTGGACAGAGACAGGGATATAGGTCAATGGGATGTGCCAGAGGGTTTGGACAGAGACAGGGATATAGGTCAATGGGATGTGCCAGAGGGTTTGGACAGAGACAGGGATATACAGTAGGTCAATGGGATGTGCCAGAGGGTTTGGACAGAGACAGGGATATAGGTCAATGGGATGTGCCAGAGGGTTTGGACAGAGACAGGGATATACAGTAGGTCAATGGGATGTGCCAGAGGGTTTGGACAGAGACAGGGATATAGGTCAATGCGATGTGCCAGAGGGTTTGGACAGAAACAGGGATATAGGTCAATGGGATGTGCCAGAGGGTTTGGACAGAGACAGTGTACATGAGGTGAAACAGAGAACATTAGTAGTGGTATGATCTAGGTTGGGTATTTTTGTTAAGGGGAGGTTTTTAGTGTTGTCCCTAGATCTCCATCAAGCTTAAAATTACACCCCCTTGAGCCCCTTTCAAGATAAATTTGTACATTTTTCGGTAGAAAAATGTCCCGGCTGAAAGCCGGTTCCTCTTAAATTACAGGCTCGCTATCGCTCGCCAGGATAAAATCGACTCCAAATGGCACGAAAGGTCTTAAAATTGACAGAAATGGGTTGAAAGTTATTAAAATCGTCAAAATAATGGGACAAACGTCTTAAAATTAGAAAAACAGTGGGGCTAAACATGAGGGAGAAAGGGGTCAAGAAAAAAAATCCCTCAAGTGGAGATCTCCCCTTAACATCTGAGCATCCACCCAACACACTCGACTGGTTCCAGAGAGGATTCGAACCCCCGCCATACTAGAGGTCTGACCTTCGCCGGGTCAATGTTCAGAATACTGTAATCACTCAGCCAGAGAACGATCCTCTCTAATTTCTTCCTTCCCCTCTACCCATTTTCTCCCTCATTCTCCATTCCTTTCTCCCCTCTCATGCGAACCGGTTACAGAAGCTTAATAACCGGTTGGCCTTGACTGACAGCCGGCCGGACGGAGGGAGAGTTAAGTACAAACACTGACCGCACAAAGTACCTGGTTCCCACGAGTTGATCCGACCTTGAAAACTACTGGTAAACAATTTATCCCCCCTCCCCTCCACACAAAAAAAAAAAAAAAAATATATATATATATATATATATATATATACACACACAGAAAGAAGAGAAAGAGAGAGAGAGAGAGCGAGAGAGGTAATTAAATATACACAGGTGATAGATATACTACACACATATATATATATATATATATATGTGTAGTATATCTATCACCTGTGTATATTTAATTACCTCTCTCGCTCGCTCGCGCTCTCTCTCTCTCTCTCTCTCTCTCTCTGCAAAATAATGTCTTTGATATTTTGCTGCCTGGATTTATATCAGAGGTGTTGCATTCACTATTTTTGCAATTTTAAAATATATGTCACATACTTAATGAAGTTGAAACTATACCGTCTAAATCTTGACACATAATAATTGTTGGCAGGGCATTTGTATTAGATAGTATTCGTTATATCTGTACAAAAACAAAGCAAAGACCAAATAATCAAATCAGAAATATCCTTGGATTGCCTTCAGCATTGGTTCTGATTGCCTTCAGCATTGGTTCTGATTGGTTCAGCACTAGTAGTTGTGGAAACTTCTTCATAATTATATAAGATCTGTTCTACTTGGAAGATATTTCCCTCCGAAGTTGTAAACAGTTCTTCAGTAGAGATAGTATCTTGCACACTCTGTAACGAATGTAGGCTTGTGCACTAAACAGTCTCTCTCCTTCCACCTCGAGTATCTCCTAGGAATGGACCGCAAGGTCTCCGATATACTAGATATTCCTTGTAACTCCTTGTAACTCATTTTATATTTGTTTTAAACATATATTTCACCTAACTTAACACGTATTCTTTCTCCTTCGCTTATTAAACTCTCTCTCTTTCTGTTTCTGCAAAATACAGTGTTAATTAAAGATGGAAAGTCTCTATCTATCTATTTATATGCTCAGGCCCAATCCCCATTTTGGGGGTAGCCGACTCAAGACAGAGCAAGAACAGGGAAAACACAAAAACAACATAAAACAACGAATAAACACAGATAAAAATCACCAACTCACACACATCCAGGTCACGGAGGAGAAGACCCAGAGACCAGGGTCACCAAGGTCGCTCCAGCACTCCCCCGGCCCCCGACCACCCGGAGAGGTTCCGATCTCGGCAGGCAGACATGCAGCGCAGCCAAAGCCACAAGCCCGCCCACCACACTTCCAGGCGCACCCTTCATATTAATCGTCTCCCCGGGCCAGGCGCCTGATGGACTATTATCTAGTCCAACTTGCGCCCGACCCCTTACTCCAAATGACCACGTGTTCACTCAACTATTCACAAGCATTCTCCATTCACTCCTGTGATGGAAAGTCAATAAAAGTAAAACACACACACACACACACACACACACACACACACACACACTCCCTCTCTCTGTTAATTTACGCATATATTTTTCCCTAGTAAACCCCAATTTAGCTATGAAAAGGTTAATCAAGCTTTGCATCTCATTATGACAAACTTCCCTATAACTAAGAAGGCTTCACATCGTACCTTAAAAACGTTCTAAAACACGATTCCTAAAAATTTAATCACTAATTTACCCTTTCTGTACCAGCGACGTCGGTTACATTTTATTCTAGCTATATCTGAACGATTTTATGCAGCTTAGGAAGGATCTGTGGTAGTTAAAATGATTGATTGAGATAGTTCAAAGCCTTATAATTGCTAGCGATCCTTCCTAAACTGAATACAATCGATTAGTAGTAGCGAAAGTATCAATAAAAAAGATGTCGACGGTACAGAAGCAGTTAAACGTAACTTTGAAAAACAATTCATACAGATTTTACAAATAAGGGATTGGGTCAAGTTTGCTAACAAATAAGCCAAACCGAGTAATTCAGTCATTCTTGTTATCATTCGCATCGTGTATCTATATCATTAATTAACACGCTATGATCGTTATCTTCCATGGTCAACAAGGTTATAGGGGGTACTATCTAAATGACTATAAACAGTACTACTCCTTCCACTAACCCTCACACAGCCACAATAGTCGTTACGTATTCATTAGAATTTTATCAACTCTGCGAAAGCAGAGTTTGGTATCGCCCCCCGTATAGTGGGTACCACACGAAAAAAATGTCTGTCGTCGTCGTCGTCGTCCGTCTGTCTCGGAACTCCTCCTAGACCGTTGGACGGATTTTCACCAAATTTCACACGAACATTTGTTGCGTGAATGCGAACGTCAGCCAAAAAAGATTTTTTGAATTTATGCAATAGTTATGATTTTAGGTCCAAAATATGGTTTAACCCCCCCCCCCTCTCCCCCCTCTCCTCCCAAACCCCCCCCCCCCCCCCCCCCACCCCAGCAATGATGGCGTTATTAGTGTGTGAGCCCCAAAGGGGCTCACACACCAAGAACGCATTCGTTCTGGGGGCGAAAAAATCTCGCTCCGCATTTGCTAGGTTAAGTTAGTTTAGTTGGCATTAGAAGTGATGGTAGTAATAGTGCGGAACTTTTTCTAATAATAATAATTATAATAATAATAATAATCTTAAAATTACAGGCTCGCTACCGCTCGCCAGAGTAAAATCGATAAAGGTCTTAAAATTTACAACAAAATGGGGCGAAAGGTGTTAAAATCAACAAACTAATGGGGCAAACATCTTAAAATGTCAAAACTAATGAGGAAGAAGGGGGACCAGAAACGCGGACCATCTTCCCTTAATAGATAAGAAATAATTTGCGTGGTGTATGTTTTGTATTACATAAGTCGGTCCCTTACTCCCACAAGGGGTAGGGAGGATCAGCAAGAGACACGGGACAGGAATATGAGGTGACAGGAGAAGAACACAATTATAACAGTTAGCCCACCAGTCAGCCACCCCCCAAAAAAAAAATATATATATACGGTATATATATATATATATATATATATATATAAAAAAAAAAAAAAAATATATATATATATATATATATATATATAAAATAAAGTAAAATACAATAAAAATAGGAAATAGGAAAGGATTGGGCCCGAGTACATTATAGAGAGAGATAGATAGATAGATAGATAGATAGCCCACACAAAGCATACACACCATATCAGTCATTTCCTTTCCTACTTTCCATTTCCTGTGAGTTTTTCCTATGGTTTTCTCCACTTATTACATCATGGCCTATGTTTCTGTATTGCTTAAGAGAGGTGACCTGCTTATTGTTATTTCTGTCCTTTGCTCTCTATCTCTGGCTTGTATCCATTCGGCCCCATTCAGCCAACTGTTTCAAGACATTTATCCCCATCTAGGTGTCGATTTCTTCCTGGCGAGCAATAGCGAGCCAGCATTATATGAAGAAATCCGGCTTCGCCGGAGAAATTTTTCTATCGAAAAATGTACAAATTTAGCCTGCTGTCTAAAAAAAATAAAAAAATAAATAAATGCTGGCTCGCTACCGCTCACCAGTAAGAAATTGACACCTGGATGGGGATAAACGTCTTAAAACAGTAGGCTAAATGGGGCCAAATTTTCATGGGCAATGTCAATGCAAACAAAAATGTACTCTTACATAAAGGTCAAGGACACAGGTCAAGGTCAAAGGTCAACTTTTATCAACTCTGCGTAAGCAGAGTTTGGTACCCCCCCCCCCCCCCCCCCGTATAGTGGGTACCACACGAAAAAAAAATCTGTCGTCGTCGTCGTTGTCGTCCGTCTGTCTCGAAACTCCTCCTAGACCGTTGGATGGATTTTCACCAAATTTCACACAAATATTTGTTGCGTGAATGCGAACGTCAGTCAAAAAAGATTTTTTGAATTTGTGCAATAGTTATGATTTTAGGTCCAAAATACGGTCTCCCCCCCCCAGCAATGAATGCGTTCTTAGTGTGTGAGCCCCAAAGGGGCTCACACACTAAGAACGCATTCGTTCTGGGGGCGAAAACATCTCGCTCCGCATTTGCTAGGTTAAGTTAGTTTAGTTGGCATTAGAAGTGGTAGTAATAGTGGGATTGATGGTGATAGTAGTGATGATGGTTGTACTTGTATTGATGATGATGACAGTAGTAGATATGATGGTGACAGTAGTAGATATTATGGTGACAATACTAGTAGTAGTGATGATGGTCATAATTATCGGGAATTTAGATAAAGGTTAAATTACATATCACTGGTACATGAAATATCCCAACAAATAGTTATAATATAATTACCAACCATGTATTCGTCGATGGGTGTAATCCAGTCCCCCACACACGGCTAGTTCAATTGCATGACATGTAGGAATGTTCACATAATACAATATCGATACAATGAACTTAGCTTAGAGGACTGGTGATGTAGGACTGTTGTTAATATTGTTATAAATTAGTATTTGTAGCACATGGTGAAATGTGGGTTGAGTCAGAGCCGGGGGAGATGTTGGCTGTACGTTGTTGATTGAGAGACTAGGGGCCGGCGTCCGATCGCTTCGTGAAATTACATATGGCTGCCGGCTCATAATAATTATAACCCATAACTTGGTTTCATAATACATCTAGAGCTGATGTAGATATTTATACATTACAGTTAATATTTAACCTAACCTAAGAATAAACTACAATACACAAAGAACCAGCCGAAATCGTACAAGCGATACGATACCGCCAAATTCAAATGTCCTATTGGACCAAAACCTGTCGGGATCATTACCCTATTCCCGACAATAATAGTAGTGATGATGGTGATAAGTAATGATGATAGTTGTAGTGATAATGATGACAGTAGTGACGATGGTGTTAGTATTAGTGATGATGGTTAGTAGTAGTGATGATGGTGAAAGTTGTAGTGATGATGATAGTAATGGTGATGATGGCAGTAGTAGTGATGATGGTGATAGTAGGATACATGATGGTAATACTTGTGACAGTAGTAATGATGATGGTTATAGTAGTAGTAATGATGTTAACTAGTAATGATGATTGTAAGATGGTGGTGATGATACTAGTAATGATGGTTGATAGGTGTATCAATGATGATAGTAGTGATTAAGATGGCAGTAACAATGGTGACAGTAGTAGTGATGATTGTAATAATTGTAGTAGTGATGATGATCATAGTAATGGTGATGATGACAGTAGTCGTGATGATTGTGGCAGTTGTAGTAATGATGGCAGTAGCAGTGATGATGGTGATTGTGATTGATGATGGTATTCGTAGTGATGATGGTAACCCATCGCAGAGTTGGGTATGCCGTTTTGATTTTGGGCGAAACGGCACGTCTACTTTATTCACTATTGGAAATTAATGTAAAGTTTTATACATAAATAACAAAAATTTATAAACAATTTAGCAATCATAACATTACGACTTTGTATTATTCATAATATAAGTCTTTGAGACTTGCCATGTATATTTGGGTGAACCATAATCACAACCAACACCACCATAACCAAGTCTACAACATTCAACACTACTTGCAACAACTTTATGCCACCCAGACCACCAACTACTATAGTCCGTTCATTCTAGGTTGGGCAGAAATCGTAACCTCTAACCTCTGTAACTCAAAAAGGACTAGAGCAAATTAGCTGTCAATTTCCACACCTATTCCCTGGCCAAGTCTTCCTATTTGGTTGAAATATTAGCTCGATTACTCTAGTCCTTTAGGAGTTATGAGAGGTTATACGTTACGATTTCTGCCCAACCTAGAATGAACGGAGTATACCATCACTACCATTAGCAGTACCACCATTGTCACCATCTTTACTACAACTTATACCACCACCAATATCCCAAGTATCACCACCAGCACCATCACTAATATCACCAGCACTATCATCACTAATCTAAGACCCCCTACCCCCCACCACTACCACCATCCATCCCTTCTCCACCACCACAATTACCACAACCACCATCCTCACTACTACCACAATCACCATCCTCACTACTACCACTACCACCACCATAACCACTCACCAATCACATGCCCATACCATCCATACTCCCAAATTCCAATCAAGATTCTCGTGCAGTTCAGATATACCTTACCGTCTGCTATATAGACAGAAAAATGGTAGGGGTTCATCAGTATTCAAGGCATTTATGGTACTCTCTCTCTCTCTCTCTCTCACAGAGGGGGTAGCAAAATATCGTGCGGATTTAACATTAAGGTCTGATGTAACACCATCATCAAGGCATCACTATAATACAATACAACTTAAGTCACTCACACACGGATACACTCTGCATAAACAGTGAGAGAGAGAGAGAGGGAGGGGGGGGGGAGAACTTTTTCTAATAATAATAATTATAATAATAATAATCTTAAAATTACAGGCTCGCTACCGCTCGCCTGAGTAAAATCAATAAAGGTCTTAAAATTTACAACAAAATGGGGCGAAAGGTGTTAAAATCAACAAACTAATGGGGCAAACATCTTAAAATGTCAAAACTAATGGGGCTAAACCTGAGGAAGAAGGGGGACCAGAAACGCGGACCATCTTCCCTTAATAGATAAGAAATAATTTGCGTGTATGTTTTGTATTACATAAGTCGGTCAGTCAGTAGGCAGCCCTTACTCCCACAAGGGGTAGGGAGGATCAGCAAGAGACACGGGACAGGAACATGAGGTGACAGGAGAAGAACACAATTATAACAGTTAGCCCACCAGTCAGCCACCCATCAAAAAAAAAAAAATATATATACGGTATATATATAAAAAAAAATATATATATATATATATATATACACTGTATATATATATATATATATATATATATATATATATATATATATATATATATATATATATATATATATATATATAAAGTAAAATACAATAAAAATAGGAAATAGTAAAGGATTGGGCCTGAGTACATTATAGAGAGAGATAGATAGATAGATAGATAGATAGATAGCCCACACAAAGCATACACACCATATCAGCCATTTCCTTTCCTACTTTCCACTTCCTGTGAGTTTTTCCTATGGTTTTCTCCACTTATTACATCATGGCCTATGTTTCTGTATTGCTTAAGAGAGGTGACCTGCTTATTGTAATTTCTGTCCTTTTCTCTCTATCTCTGGCTTGTATCCATTCGGACCCATTCAGCCAACTGTTTCAAGACATTTATCCCCATCTAGGTGTCGATTTCTTCCTGGCGAGCAATAGCGAGCCAGCATTATATGAAGAAATCCGGCTTCGCCGGAGAAATTTTTCTATCGAAAAATGTACAAATTTAGCCTGGTGTCTTTACAAAAAAAAAAAAAAAAAAAAAGAAAAATGCTGGCTCGCTATCGCTCACCAGTAAGAAATTGACACCTGGATGGGGATAAACGTCTTTAAACAGTAGGCTAAATGGGGTCAAATTTTCATGGGCAATGTCAATGCAAACAAAAATGTACTCTTACATAAAGGTCAAGGACACAGGTCAAGGTCAAAGGTAGCGGTAGCGAGCCAGCATTTTTTTTTTTTTTTAAACACCAGGCTAAATTTGTACATTTTTCGATAGAAAAATGTCTCCGGCGAAGCCGGATTTCTTCATATAATGCTGGCTCGCTATTGCTCGCCAGGAAGAAATCGACACCTAGATGGGGATAAATGTCTTGAAACAGTTGGCTGAATGGGGCCGAATGGATACAAGCCAGAGATAGAGAGAAAAGGACAGAAATAACAATAAGCAGGTCACCTCTCTTAAGCAATACAGAAACATAGGCCATGATGTAATAAGTGGAGAAAACCATAGGAAAAACTCACAGGAAATGGAAAGTAGGAAAGGAAATGGCTGATATGGTGTGTATGCTTTGTGTGGGCTATCTATCTATCTATCTATCTATCTCTCTCTATAATGTACTCAGGCCCAATCCTTTACTATTTCCTATTTTTATTGTATTTTACTTTATTATTTTATTTATTTATATATATATATACCGGTATATAATTATATATATATATATACTGTATATATATATATATATATATATATATTTTTTTTTTTTTTTTTTTTGTATATATACCGTATATATATATTTTTTTTTTGGGGGGTGGCTGACTGGTGGGCTAACTGTTATAATTGTGTTCTTCTCCTGTCACCTCATGTTCGTGTCCCGTGTCTCTTGCTGATCCTCCCTACCCTTTGTGGGAGTAAGGGACCGACTTATGTAATACAAAACATACACACGTAAATTATTTCTTATCTATTAAGGGAAGATGGTCCGCGTTTCTGGTCCCCCTTCTTCCTCAGGTTTAGCCCCATTAGTTTTGATATTCTAAGATGTTTGCCCCATTAGTTTGTTGATTTTAACACCTTTCGCCCCATTTTGTTGTAAATTTTAAGACCTTTATCGATTTTACTCAAGCGAGTACATCCATGATGGCCGAAGGGGGGTTCGGGGGGGGGGGGGGGGGTAAAACCATATTTTGGGTAAAACCATATTTTGGACCTAAAATCATAACTATTGCATAAATTCAAAAAATCTTTTTTGACTGACGTTCGCATTCACGCAACAAATGTTCGTGTGAAATTTGGTGAAAATCTGGCCAACGGTTTAGGAGGAGTTCCGAGACAAACGGACAACAACGACGACGACGACAGACATTGTTTTCGTGTGGTACCCACTATACGGGGGGGGGGGGGGGGGGGCGATACCAAACTCTGGTTACGCAGAGTTGATAATAATTGTCGGTTTATTGTTCCCTTGTAGCCATGAGTCTGAAAATCTATTTTTTTTGTTCTTAACCTAGGTACAGTACCTTAACTACGAGGTCACATACGACCTTTGGCGGCTGTGAGATGCCGAGTTCCCACCATAGTACATACACAGATGCACTGGTGAGAAGTACGTGTAGGCTAACACAAGCTGATGGTTAAGAAGCTTGGATAGGGAAGGACCACGATACAGTCCTATCCATCAGGATAGCGGAAACAATCTTTGGGATTCTGGGGATTCGAACCTTTCGATATAGTTTACACCAGTGATCAGATATTATTAATGGCAGATGTACAATTAGAAGAGAAGCACCATATGAAGAGTAGTACCGTATTCACAAGGCAACCAGATAAAATTAATTATAAATTAGCAAAACACATTTTATTGAAACTTCATAGAATCGTCTATTTGTTTAGTCAGAATACAAGAAAACAAGGTATCATGTTACCTACATATTTACTAAGAGCTGATTTTAAAACTTTTGACTAAGTGTTATCTTTTCTAAGCTTACCGGTCTTCTAAACTAATTCCACATGAATTCTAAATACGTCATCATACTGGAAGCGTCAACACTATCCTATTAAAAGACCAAAGATCAATGTATAATTAACAAACTTTCAAGAAAATTGAGAAGGCCAAGGAAGAAAAAAATAGTGAGGTTCAAGGATTGAAAAAATGGTTAGTGAGGAAAAGGCAAAACACAATTTTGGGGGGTAACCAAACACTACCCCAAGATTTTCCCCGCTACATAGGACAAGAGTGAGATACTTGGACTTTGAAATGGTCGTGGCGGAGGGACGAATTGGGGAACAACTAGGTTGATTGTAGGGAGGTACTGGTACAATAAGATAAACTACAATGTAACTAGAATAAGATAGATTGTACACCACTTTGTAACTGTCACCTTAATAAGATTTTCCCCTCCTCTCTCCATCATCGTTCTCTCATCCTTCATCACCCTCTTCTCCTTCATCCCCCTCTTATCCTTCATCGTCCTCTTATCCTTCATCGTCCTCTTATCCTTCATCCCCCTTTTCTCCTTCCTTCTTCTTCATCATCGTACTCTTAGCCTTCATCCTCCTCTTCTCCTCCTTTTATCCTTCATCCACCTCTCATCATCGTACTCTTAGCCTTCATCCTCCTCTTCTACTTTTATCCTTCATCCACCTCTCTTCATCATCGTACTCTTAGCCTTCATCCTCCTCTTCTCCTTCTTCTTCTTCTTCTACTTCTTCTTCTTCATCGTCCTCTCATCCTTCATCCTCCTCTTCATTCTATTCCTTCTCTTCTTCTTCCTGGTCTGCTACAATTTCTTCTTCCGTTCTACAATTCACCTTCTTCCTCCTCTTGTTCTAACCGTAGAGACACTTATCTACACAGTAACTACCTTCGTCAAGTAATTCTAGAAGGCGGTTGTGCTTGCAACTTTGACTTAATTATTTCCTCCAAATGATTGCGGAGAACATAATTATGCTCGTCGATGTCTATCTGTTTGTCAGCAGGATATCTCAAAACCTAGCTGACGGATTTAGACGATACTATTTTAGTACCTTAATTTGGCACTTAATATAAATTCATGATCAACTATATAATCATGTACAGGAAAGTCGATCTAAACCACAATAGGAAAAAATATATATTGTAGATTAGTTATAAGTAGAGGTAAGAATTACCTCATAATGTGAAAGGTTTTAGATCAGCTGGTATTTGTTCAAGGTTTGACATTCAATCTTTCTTTACCGCTTCTTGGATTTCACTCTTCCCTCCCCTGATAAACCCACCATCCACGCTATTGTCTTACTTTAGTCTCTCTCTCTCGAAGGGGTAACCATGGAGACCAACTTTGTTTACTGGTAGCTGGTAGCTATAATAAAATAACACACACACACACACACACGCACGCACGCACACGCACGCACGCACACACACACACACACACACACACACACACACACACACACCACCTGCCAAAACACTTGCGCACTCTCTCTCACACACACACCTGTCAAGAACACCTGTGCCAATACACCTGCTTTCAATTGAGCAAGATAATGATGTATATATGTTTCAAACTCAAATATTCGAAAATATGAAAATTGTATGAACAAAATATTTAAATGGTAAAAATACTACCATGAGTAATATAATACTATTAATATATCTATCTATATCATGAACACAGAGGAATATATTTGACTATAGTCTATTCGCTTCAAGTAGGCGAGAAATCATGAACTCGAACCTCTGTAACTCAAAAACGACAAGAGTAATCAAGCTAATATTTCTACCATTTCGGAAGAGTCAGTCAAGGAATAGATGTGGAAATATACAGCCAATTTGCTCAAGGACTTTTTTATTTAGAGAGGATAGAGGTCATGATTTCTCGCCTACATACAGCGAATAGACTATATCAGAGGAATATATTTGACTATCAACGTGTTTCATTATGTACCTGTGACGAGAACATAAAGGTGTTGGATAGATTCACTTATGTTGGGAGTGAGAGGCTTAAGGGGAGATGGGTTGTTCTTATGGTCCCCATTTTTCCTAATGTTTAGCCCCATTAGTCTTCAGATTTTATGACGTTCGGCCCATTAGTTTAGCGATTTTAAGACCTTTCGCCCCCTTTCTTTGTCAATATTAAGAATGTTCGTGTCATTTAGGTGTAGATTATTTCCTGGCAAGCGATAGCAAGCGTGTAATTTGGGATGAACCGGCCATCGGCCGGGAAATGTTTCTACCAAAAAATGTACAAATATATCTTGAAGGGGGATATATATATATATATATATATATATATATATATATATATATATATATATATATATATATATATATATATATATATATATATATATATATCTATTTGTTTAGCTTGATGGAGGTCTATGGAGGAAACTAGCATAATAAACACATTAAAACAAAATCGACCAAAAAATCCCCCCCCCCCCCTTTTAACACTAGTGGGTCCAGACACTATAAACCGTGGCCTCAACCGAGCCAATGTTGCTATGGATTCTCAACTTACTGTAAGGTACTGTACATAGCGCCGGTCGATACCTAGCCTGGAGGACAAAAGTATGAATATTCACAACATTGGAGGGTATCAATGTCATATATAAACTTAATAATCCCCCAGTAAGCCTATCAATAGTATCAATTCGTACGGTATGTTATTAAATAGATACTCTCTTACTTCCATTAAATAGATACTCTCTTACTTCCATTAAATAGATACTCTCTTACTTCCATTAAATATATACTCTCTTACTTCTATTCTTCGACTTGTCATATATTATGTGTTGCTTTCACTGAATCGTACATTTTTTATTTATGTCATAACAGTAAAAGCACTATAGGTAGCGCCAACGAACTTGATAATAATCTTGACCCCTTAACTTCTTATAACTCAAAATGGATGAAAGCAATCGGGCTGATGTTTCTATCATTTGAGAAGAGTTCACCAGGGAATAGGTGTGGATATTTACAGCTAGTTTGCTCTAGGCCCTTCTGAGTTACACTGAGGTCAGGGATCAATATATTTGTCAAGTTAGTTGGCGCTACCTATAGTACCTGCAGCATACATACATACATGCATAAATAATAAACATAAAACAATACAAAACACATATATAGTGTGAATCGTGTAGAAACAATAGCACCAACCAGCGCCTCTGAAAAATGTGTCCATTCTTGGCGGTATAATGAAGTAGTACCCAGGTGAGGGTGAGATAGGAGGCAAGGGGGAAGGTAGGACACTAGGATAGATATATATATATATATATATATATATATATATATATATACAGTATATATATACACGCACATACACACACACACACACACAGGTAGAGAGATACGATACGGACAAGAGGGTAGAGGAACTAAAAATATACAACAAATATAGGAAGGTGGTGGTGATGGTGGTGGTGATGGTGGTGGTGGTGGTGGTGGTGGTGGTGGTGGTGATGGTGATGATGGTGATGGTGATGGTGATGGTGATGGTGGTGGTGGTGGTGGTGGTGGTGGTGATGGTGGTGGTGATGATGGTGATGGTGATGGTGGTGATGGTGATGGTTATGGAGGTAATACTGGGAGGTGAAGGGTCATACAGCTTAACGTACCGTAATGAAGTCTTCGCTCAACAGCTTATTAAAAAGGTTGGATAATATTAAAAGGTTACCTTATAGCCATTTCCGTAATAAGTTAATATAATTAAGTCTGCAACAAAGAGCTTATTAAAAAAAAAGTGGGTAGGATGAGTTACAAGGAGTCACAAGGATTAGCTATTACTTTAAATACCTTAAAGTCCATTCGAGGGATAAACTCTGAAGGAAAAGTAATAAGTGAAAATGTTTAATGTCTCCTAAAACTGTTCCGCTAAAGAGCTTCTTACAACTTTCAAGGGATTTATGTTTAATGTATAACTAACTTTATATGTAAAATAGTGTTCACATACATTAGTGATGAAGTTATTATCATTCATTTTGTTTGTTTCAATTTATTACCACCCACGACTACGTGTGGTATCTCTTATTGAAACTAAACATCTCATTATAACCTACACAATCAAACCCAAATAGTATTACAAATACTTCAATTATTTGGCCTCAATCTTGACAATCGCTCTATATCTCTGAAGACTAGAATTGCACATCATATTCTATAAGGAGGCTTTTTCAGTTAATTTTAAGAGAGTAAGAACCATGTTAGCATTCCTATTATGAAACTATCTCTTATGATATACCCCTCCTCTGGGGCTAGTATTTTCATTTCAATTCACTGCTTGCAAGACTTTAGGTCACTGATAATGAAAACACCAAAATGTATTGTTCAACTCAGCTGTTTGTAATGTTATTCCCGATAGTGAATACTCTACACACTACCACTAATAAAACCACCAATACCATCACTCACACCACCACCACAACAACACCACCACCACCACCACCACAACAACAACACCACCACCACCACTAACATCACCAATACCACAAAACCATCACTGCTGAAACACAACAACCGCCATCAAAATCATCAACACTACAACAAAACCCCTAATATCACCAGCAAATCACAAACGCCATCACAATCACCACCATCACAACCAACACCACCACCATCACACCAACACCACTACATCATCACCATTGAAACATAACAAACGCCATCACAATCACCACACAAACACCACCATCACAAGCAACACCACCACCATCACACCAACACTCATATCAGCAGCACCACTACACCATCACCATTGAAACATAACAAACGCCATCACAATCACCACACAAACACCACCATCACAACCAACACCACCACCATCACACCAACACTCATATCACCAGCACCACTACATCATCACCATTGAAACATAACAAACGCCATCACAATCACCACACAAATACCACCATCACCATCACACCAACACTCATATCACCAGCACCACTACACCATCACCATTGAAACATTACAACCGCAATCACAATCACCAACAACATCAATACTGAAACATAACAAAAGCCATCACAATCACCAACACCACAACACCACCACTACTGAAACATACCAACCACCATCACAATCACCACCAAGACGACAAAAACACCATCACCAACACCACTGAAATATAACAACCGCCATCACAATCACCAACCCCACAACACCATCACAATAACCACAACACCACCACTGCGACATCAGATGTACCCTATATTCATCTTCACAGACACAAAAAGACGATATTTTGGAAGAAGGAATTTTAATTTATGAAATGAATAGAAGCCACTTGTACACATATATGTTACAAGGAGAAACAAGGAATAGTTAGCATCTCAAAATTGAAAATACCTTATGCTTCATTCCAGGGATATGTATTCACTTGCTTGTTCGTCAAGGGGAATCCACGCAATGCGAGCTAAGCTCATTATTATCGCGCCTCCTTAACTGGGAATGTATTGCGTGAAATGCATGTTAAGTGTTTACGTATCGTTGGAATGGCTGTGGATGTGTGTGTAGTCTGTATTTTTAGCCAATTGGCGACATCTGGAAACGAAGGCTTAGGGTTAATCTGTACGGTACCATTTTCACTACGGTACCAGTCTCACCCGAAGGTTTAGGTTGACCAGTAGCTTAGGTTGACCAGTACGATACCCATCTCACCTTGTAACCGATCACCAACCCCAGATGGGACGTCACAACTTCGTCCACTTATACCAGGTTCCTATTTATACTGCTAGGTGAACAGAGGCTACACCGTTAGGAGACTTGCCCAAATGTCTCTTCCCCGCCCGGGTCTCGAACCCGGGACCTTCTGGTTGTGAGCCAGACGCGCTATCAGTTACGCCACGGGGAGGTGTGTGTGTGTGTGTGTGTGTGTGTGTGTGTGTGTGTGTGTGTGTGTGTGTGTGTGTGTGTGTGTGTGTGTGTGTGTGTGTAAGCGAGATAGGAAAAATTTCACAACTCAAGGGGGTGGATGTTTAAATTTGCCCGCCTCCTCCTCCTCCCCCCCCCCCCTCCCCCTTCTCTCTCTCTCTCTCTCTCTCTCTCTCTCTCTCTCTCTCTCTTCATGACGTAATTTCAGGTCAAGACGGTGATAATCGATACTGATTACATCCTTCTATTTTCAACATATACGCACCCACATACACAGAGAGACACACATATATATATATATATATATATGTGTATATATATATACTGTATATACTGTACCGGTATACATATACAGTATATACAATATATACAGGTAACCTTCTCTTTGCCAAATAAATATGCATACTTTCAACCTGTAGCGTAATTGGTCACAACAAAAAGGATTTTGTAAAACTTAAAAGGTCACGTCAAGGCATATACAAGGTCCTAAGGTCAAAGGTCACACGTAGGCTATATAGGTCAGTAACTAAGGTGTGTGGGTATACTGCAAGGGATTTAATGATAAATATGGAATTGTTAACGATGGCGAAATGTTATATATAGACTGTTCTTACTAATCTGGCAAAAACTGTTTTCTATTAACAACTAATTTTCGATAATTAATGGACAAATAATAAACTGATATATTTCTTCATCATAATAAACAAATAAATGAATAACTAGAGAGAGAGAGTAAAGCTATTCCTTAACTGCATCTGAGTCGTGATTGGCCCTTTAGTTTGAAGAAACCCACTTTTGGCGTTGGCAAATTTAGCTGGAAGGGGATTTAGGGGAGGGGCGACTTTAGTTTAGCTTGAGGGGATATACAATTTCAGAGCAACTTCAATAAATCAATGACATTATTATTTACTTTAATCTGGCTGTGAGTAAGCGATTTTAGGAAGCTTATGAAGGACCTCCCGTAGTAAAGGGGATAACGTACCTACACGTGAAAATGCTCTCATATTCCTTAACACACTCACAAATTCTCTCTCGTGAATAAATCCGAAAAGTACGACATGCGTAACGCTTATATCTACAACACTCATCAGCAGTCATAATTAATATAATACCTCCCACCCCACACACACACACTCTCTATCACACTCTATCACACTCTATCACACACACACACACATTAAATTATATATATTATTCTATATCAATTTAGCTATCACTTTGTCCTGCATCCCTGAAACTTAAAGACACCCCAAACTCGTACACAAGAAGCCAACACTGACCTACTAATCCACATATCAATTATTACCTCACGATAGAATACAAAAAGGTGGACATAATTATTATTAGTTTGATTGGAGTGAGGTACAGTCACTCATAAAATACGTGACCTTTCCCATTCTAATTTTTTGCAAATATATGCATTCTAGCTGATTTATGAATACATTAATAACATGACTGCTTCTGAATGCTTGTGTGCTTGATTTGTGTGGGTGAACTGTTATGTGTTCTCCTCCTGTCACCTCTTTTTCCTTTCTCGGGTCTCTTGTTGATCCTCCCTACCCCATGTGAGAGTAAGGGCTGGCTACTGACTGACTTAATAAAATAATTATACTGTATATAGGTAAATTAGTTACAAGGCAATTTGCATGCCCAAATTAATCTAGATGGGTTGTAGTCATATAGAAAAAAACACTTAAGGTCCACGAACTTTAGTGAGTGACTGTACAAAACGAAAGAGCTACGTAGACATCATGCATGTATGTTTGAATGCCTGAACCTATCTACATCTACCACATCCCTCTAATGTCTATATTGATGTTTGTATGCTTGAACCTATCTACATCTACCATATCCCTCTAATGTCTATATACCCAGCTGTCTCACGAATATACACAAACCCAAAACAACTCACACACACACACACACACACACATACACAACTATCATTAAAGGGAGATGGGTCATTTTTCTGGTCCTCTTCCTCATGTTTAGCCTCATTAGTTTTCAGATTATATGGCGTTCGGTTCATTAGCTTGGCGATTTTAAGACCTTGCGCCCCATTTCTTTGTCAATATTTGTCAATATCGTGTCATTTAGGTGTCATTTTTTTCCTGGCGAGCGATAGCGAGCATGTAATTTAAGAGGAACCGACATTTTTCTATCGAAAAATGTATAAATTTATCTTGAAGGAGGGGGGGGGGGGGGGGGGCGCTTGATGGAGTTCTAGGGAGCACAGTAACATTTCTCGCTAACTTAACCCTTTCAGACTCCTATGACGCAGAGGTTGCCAGATTAGCAATAAGAAATAGAGTTCTCTCACTCTTATAATTACCTCTCCAAAATTAGTTTTCTGCCCACAGCTAACTCAAAGACAACTGCAGAGGTTGAAGTAACTAAACTAAAGGTGTCTAAATACCCCTGATGGTAACAAAGGCATTTAAAGTATCCCTAATAGGCTCAAAATCGCGTCATATGTCGGAGAGGGTTAAAAGAACAGGCTGTAGGTCCATTAAGCCCTCACTGAAGGCCAGATCGATGAAGCCCTGATATAAGAGCGACTCCTAACGGTCAGCCAGAATTAGCCACCACATTATGGGAGGGTATTATTCAGATGAAAGAACTGGGCTTATAAAACACTGCACAATCCAATTCAATAGTGCTAAATAACGTAAACATTATAGGGTGGTCGGTGTTTTTTTTTTTTTTTTTTCTAATGTGATTGAGGGAGGCAAAAGGCATTACTGCCTATAGCGAGTGCCTCCCCCATAGTTGAAAGAGTGACAGGGCCAAAATCAAGGGACGTTCGAGCCAAAATGCCTGGACACACGGAGTTTGAAGCAATTTAAGTCATAGGAAGAGGGAAAGACTGATTCTGGGAGAGAGTTCCAGAGCTCAGCTGTTGAGTAGAAGAAAGTTTGAGAGTAACGTTTCGCTCTTGGGTTGGAGAGTTGCACAGAGTAGGGGTGGGATTGAGTTGCAAGACGGGTACCACGTGCCCTACGTAAAGGAGGTGGTATGCACTGGGATAGCTCTGAGGAACACTGATTATTATAGTAGCGATAGAATAGCGAGAGAGATGCAACAATAATGTGGGTTCAGCTAAAGGTGAAATCACCTGCACTGAAAGATGATATAAATGTTATTGAACAGTTCTAACATGTTGATGAAATATTCTGAAACATTCTCTATAAACTGCATGCCCAAGTCAGTGTTTTCCCTTTTTCAATGTTCACTCTCTCAAGTTGATAATATATATAGTAAGTGTACCAGCTACGAGTGCAGACGAGTGTACTGTACAGTCAAAATCAATAGCCCGCCGAAAAACTGTACTAAAATTTGTGTGATATCAAGAGAAAGGAATAATTAATTGGACACATCTACTACGTGAACAAGTAGTAATAGTCATGGGCTATTAACTTAACTTAATATTGTACTGTTCAAAAGCAAGATTTTCCGAGAACTTTTGAAATCGACTGTACATATATTCCATTAAGGTCAGCACCACTTAACCCCTTCAGCACCATGACGAAATTTCAATCCTGTTCTGGTTACCATTAGACGATTTTCTTTAAGCTTGTAATCTAACCCTAGGACTCATAGCGGTAAATGCGATCTCGATAAACCCTCTGAATAACATAGGTCCTTCTTAAATTGCATAAAACCATCTCATTTTAGCCAGCATCAATGGTAAAAAGGCGTCATGGTGCGGAAAAGGTTAAAGTCGCAATTACACCAAGCACGTCGCCAACTGCCCTGCAATTCACCAGTAACCTTAAGGGGAGGTATTTAGTTTGTTCCCTAGACCTCCATCAACCTTAAAATTACACCCCCTCGAGTCCCTTTCAAGATAAATTTGTAAATTTTTCGGTAGAAAAATGTCCCGGCCGAAGGCCGGTTCCTCTTAAATTACAGGCTCGCTATCGCTCGCCAGGATAAAATAGACACCTGAATTGCACGAAAGGTCTTAATATGGGATGAAAGTTCTTAAAATCGCTAAACTAATGGGGCAAACGTTTTATAATATCAAAAGCAATGGGGCTAAACATGAGGGAGAAAGGGGTCCAGAAAACAATCCCTCAAGTGGAGATCTCCCCTTAATAAGCAACCCTAATGAAGCAATTACCACCAAGCGGTAGTTTAAAGTAGTATTAGCCCGGTTGTGTCGCGAATGTTAACCCTTTCAGTGTGCAATGCAGCCTTTCTTTTATTATAGGCAGACTATCATGAGGTGATTTTCTTCAGCTAAGGAAGGACATCTAAGAATTGAACCCCTTCAGTACGATGACCCTTATTTTACCTTTACTTTGGCTAACATTAGACTAGTTTATGCAGATTAAGGGGAGATCTCCACTGAAGGGATTTTTTTCTTGACCCCTTTCTCCCTCATGTTTAGCCCCATTGCTTTTGATATTATAAAACGTTTGCCCCATTAGTTTAGCGATTTTAAGAACTTTCACCCCATATTAAGACCTTTCGTGCCATTCAGGTCTCAATTTTATCCTGGCGAGCGATAGCGAGCCTGTAATTTAAGAGGAACCGGCCTTCGGCCGGGACATTTTTCTACCGAAAAATGTACAAATATATCTTGAAAGGGACTCAAGGGGGTGTAATTTTAAGCTTGATGGAGGTCTAGGGAACACACTAAATACCTCCCCTTAAGAAGTTCCCATGTTAAGTTAGATAGTGTTTAACTCTAAGTCCTAGAGCTATATTATAATATGAAGAATATCGTCTAATGGTAACCGGAAAAAGAAAAATAGTACGTCATCGTGCTGAAATGTATCTATATTTGTGTTTGGTTAGCTTTTCTACTCTCCATTCCATTTGCGCTCTCTCTCTCTCTCTCTCTCTCTCTCTCTCTCTCTCTCTCTCTCTCTCTCTCTCTCTCTCTCTCTCTCTCTCTCTCTCTCTCTTCACTCCTCTCTCTCTCTCTTCACTCCTCTCTCTCTCTCTCTCTCTCTCTCTTCTCTCTCTCTTCTCTCTCTCTCTCTCTCTCTCTCTCTCTCTGTTTCTTTCTCTCTCTCTCTATATCTCTATCTCTATCTCTCTCTATCTTTCTTTCTCTCTCTCTCTCTCTCTCCTTCTTCTGTACTCTCTTTTTCTTCCCCTTTCCTTTATTTAGGGTTCTGCTATCACTACTAAAATTGAAGTCATGACCACCTCCCAAGAGTCGAAAGGTCTATGTGGCCAGTGTATCTATGTACAATATATGTGTATCACCCATTATCTCTCTCTTTCACCTTTCTCAAAAAACACTATTGGATCGCGTGTGAAGGAAGGAAATACTACTGACTTTTACGACAGGGATAATCGTTAATGGCATAAATCTTTCTCGTAATCCACCCTTCCATTTACTTGTTTCATATTAGCCTATCCCCTTTTTCAATATTCATGTCTCTATACTTTTCCTTAGCATTTCTAGTTTCTGAAATGTATCTATATTTTTGTTTGATTCTCTCTCTCTCTCTCTCTCTCTCTCTCTCTCTCTCTCTCTCTCTCTCTCTCTCTCTCTCTCTCTCTCTCTCTCTCTTTCCAGCAATATTGGATCGCGTGTTATATGGAAATACAGCCCCTTCTTGTAAGATCAGGACGATATATCTTCGTGGGGAAAAGAGTGGCTTCAGCAAGTGATTAGGGATGTCGATACACGCGCACACACACACACAGTACATAACACCCACCCACCCACACACACACACACACAGTACATAACACCCACCCACACACACAGTACATAACACCCACCCACACACACATTCATACACACTGTAAATAATATACACATACACACACACGTATATAACACACACATACAAAACACTACATAATGCAGACACAATATGTACTTTAACACACACACATAACAAAGAGTCACGGGTCAAGAATAATAATTACAAACTAAATACAATACAATACAAAACAAAACTACTTAGGGAGTGATTGGGTAGGAATGTTTGTGAAAATATCTTCCTGGAGAAAATATCTTCCTGGAGAAAACAAACTTCCCGAATAAAAAATAAAAAAAAAATAAAACAAATAAAAAATAAAAAGATATATAAACATCATTTGAGAGGAAGTCCTTTACTACCAGTTATTAACTTATTCATAGCCTAGAGATATCATCAGGTCGTCTGGGGTATTCGGTATGTATGGGCTGCTCCTAAACCTACACGTCGGTTCAGCAACTATAGTCCCTTCAGTATACAGAGGCCAGAAATACCCACCACGATCCTCTATAACTCATGAAGACTACAGTAATCGACGAGCCAATCAAGGTTAAACACATACCCCTGGTTTATCACCAACAACATCTCTTAATGGTAAATTATCATGGATGCTTAAATTACCTTTTCATACCGTCTTTAAGGGGAGATTTCCACCTGGAGGATTTTTTTCTGGACCCCTTTCCCCCTCATGTTTAGCCCCATTGCTTTTGAAATTTTAAGACGTTCGCCCCATTAGTTTGGCGATTTTAAGAAACCTCGCCCAATTTATGTCAATCTTAAGACCATTCGTGCCATTTAGGTGTCGATTTTTTCCTGGCGAGCGAAAGCGAGCCTGTAATTTACGGGGAACAGGCCTTCGGCCGGGACATTTTTCTACCGAAAAATGTAAAAATTTATCTTGAAAGGGAGTCTAGGGGGAGTAATTTTAAGCTTGATGGAAGTCTAGGGAATCAACTAAAAACCTCCCCTTAAACAATATACATTTATTACAGTGTAGCCTACGGTACATGTATTAGCCATAATAAGGAGCTAATATATACTGATTAACCCTTTCACGCACATATGACGCAGAGGTTGCCAGATTAGCAATAAGAAATAGAGTTCTCTCACTCTTATAATTACCTCTCCAAAATTAGTTTTCTGCCCACAGCTAACTCAAAGACAACTGCAGAGGTTGAAGTAACTAAACTAAAGGTTTCTAAATACCCCTGATGGTAACAAAGGCTTTAAAGTATCCCTAATAGGCTCAAATTGCGTCATATGTCGGAGAGGATTAATGTAATTATCTCTGTATCTATAAGTAGACTGTATACAACTATCTATCTACCTCCGGGAGTGATCTATCCTTCTCCCTTCCCCCTGCTTACTAAAAAGAGCTGGTTAGCTTTTCATTTTAGCGATAGGTTTATATTTAGGTTTATATTTAGGTTTATATTTAGGTTTATAATGAACCAGGGTTATTGAATTTAGGGTCATAATAGGTCCTTAATTCTACTTCAGCTCCCCCATTAAAATTTCCCTTTTTCTCTCTACTATTTCTCTTTAATCTTTCCACTTCAATATTTCTTGTTTTCCCTTTAATAATTCCTCTTTTACCTCGCCTTTTGTTTTCCCCTTGTCCCCCTTCCCCCTTCTTTATTTCTTCACTTCTTTATTTCCTCATTTTCCTTCTATTATTCGTCGTTTACTTTCTCTTATAATATTTTCCTTTCATGGTTCCGTTTACCTCACGTTCATTTTCCTCCCTCTCCCTCTTCCCTCCTTTCTCTTCTACTCATTACAAATTTGTTCTTCATGTTATTGCCGCTTTCCTTCACCCCCCTCTCCCCCCCCCTCCCCCCTTCTAACCTCTACACCAGGCCCCAATAAGAGCACGTTAACCCCTTCAGTACCGGTGACGGCCTTTTTAACTTTATTCTGACTACTACTAGACGATTTTACTCAGTTTAAAAGGGGCCTCCAGCAATTAACAGGCTTCGAACTACCTCGCTTAGTTAACCCTTTTTACTATCACAGATCCTCCTTAAACTGCACAAAATCGTCTAAATATAGCTAGAATAAAGTGAAAATGACGTCGCCGGTACAGAAGGGGTTAAGGTCGGTTTAGGGTTTCTTTTTTTCCAAATTCCCTGATTAAATGTATGTTTTTTTGTTTTATTGGTTTACCCTATTCTTTCTCTTCCTCTTTCCCCTGCCCAACGACCTAATCTCTCTCTCTCTCTCTCTCTCTCTCTCTCTCTCTCTCTCTCTCTCTCTCTCTCTATTAATACTATATATCTATCTATCTACAAATCCTATTAATTTATCTATTTTCTATATATATATTTGCTATACATCTATGCTTCAATCTATTTAATTATAATTCAATTGCTATACCATCCAGTTAATTAATATATGTCTCTATCTATGTATCTATCTGTCTATCTATCTATCAATCTACCTGGAAAGTAATATCAGTGTTGAGAGGCTGTTATGATATACGTTATTTGTTTCTCTTAGTTATAATACCTCCCTCTTAGGCTTTTTATTTATCTCTATGTCTATCTATCTTTATATCTATCTATATGGCTGTTAATCTATCTAAATACGTATATATGTATGTATCTATCTATCCATTCAACTAGGAGTATATACTGCATGTGCATCTATCATGTATAGCTAGAATATATCTATTTATATATGTGTCTTTCTATCTGTCTGTATGTCTATCCAACCACGTATATATGTATCTATCTTTCTGTTCAACTAAGAATCTGTTTGTGTGCCTAAAATCTCTATTCATCTG
>CM064552.1:41589031-41652480 GCA_032716605.1 Paralithodes platypus | reverse complement strand
GGGGGTAATAACAGTCTCAATATGTGGAATCCTCTAATGTTACTCCATAATAAACTAAAATATTCCGTTTTAACTGAAATGGCCAAGTAGTTCTAAAAGTTGATGTAATAAACTAATTGACTGGGAGTTTCATTACATTAAGGTATAAAAATACTCGCATGTTGAATACCCCCCATCACCCTCCCTTCTCCCTCTCCATTACCCTCCCCTCCCCTCTCCCTCTCCATTACCCTCCCCTCCCCTCCCCACCATTCTCTACCTTCCCTCCCCTCCACCCATCTCTCTAACCTGCCCCCTCCCTCCAATCCTCCCGTATCTTTCCCTTCCCCTCCAATCCTATATAGATCTCCCCTCCCCTCCAATCCTCTATATCCCCTCCCCTCCAATCCTCTATATCCCCTCCCCTCCAATCTTCTATCTCCCCTCCAATCCTTTATCTCCCCTCCCCTCCCCTCCAATCCTTTATCTCCCCTTCCCTTCCCTGCCTCCCAGTCTCTCCTACCCTTCCCTGTTTGTGTTGCTCTTGTTCTTTCTCTGCTTGTTTATCTGGATAAGCTGAGAGAGAGAGAGAGAGAGAGAGAGAGAGAGAGAGAGAGAGAGAGAGAAGAGAGAGAGAGAGAGATAGAGAGAGTGAGAGAGAGAGAGAGAGAGAGAGAGAGAGAGAGAGAGAGAGAGAGAGAGAGAGAGAGAGAGAGAGAGAGAGAGAGAGAGAGAGAGAGAGAGAATTATTGTTTGGAATGGTCGGGTGGTTTGCAGCGTTCGACGGAGGCCTTCGGTGCCTTGCAACGATTGTTTCTTTCCCCTCCCCTCCCTACCATTATCTTCCACCCCCTTTTCCATGATCTTCCTACTCTCCTCTCACTTTCCTTCCCTCTCTCCCTACCCACTCCCCTCCATTCACCTCTTCCCATCCCTTCCTCCCTGCCATTCCTCTCCTGATTAAAGTAGCATCATAACGGGGCCATTTCAATCCAATAACTATTCCTCTCCCTCCCTCTCTCTCTCTCTCTCTCTCTCATAGTGTCTTCTAAGTTCCCTAACTATCTGAATAGCCTAACCTAGCCCTTCCAGAAACAAAGTGCAATTTACGTTATGTTCTTAAAAACACTAGACGATGTTATACGACTTAGGAAGGACCTCTAGCAATCATAGGGGTGACATTGATTTTTATTAACCCTTCGACTTCCACACTTCCTTCCTATACTTATTTAAAATTATCTACTAATACCCAGACTAAAATGTAAGAGTTCGTAAAAGAGGTAGTTTCATAACGGGCCAATTTCAATATACTGGTTCATCCTCTCTAGTCTACTCCTCCCTTCCTTCCTCTCCTCACCATCCCTTCAATTACCTCTCACTCTTTCTCCTCCTCCCTTCTCTTACAACTACCCTTAATCCCCTCCTCTCTCCCCTCACCTCCATTACCCCCACTCTCCCCTAGCCCCCTCCACTTTGTTACTTAGCTGATGAGTTCCCTACATAGGCCAGCACAAAAATGGATGGAGTCTCTCTCTCTCTCTATATATATATATATATACAGGCTGGGGAACAGGTTAATTACTCTACAGCCAGATTAAATAGTTCACCCAATATCTTAATTAACAATCATGTAAAATCACCTATAGATACAGGACACAATTACCTCCCGACCAATTATCCACAATTATCCTTCATTTATACACTTACAATGTATATTAATGTTCAAGTTTTCGTTAAAATTGAGAATACTCAGGCTATTATAAAAGTGGTGTTACATAACTGGTGTACACCAACTCGGTATTTCTTGTGAACCATCTGCTTATACAAAAAAAAACTAAGTATTGTGTAAGCCAATAACTGTTGATACTGCATTTATACTGAATCTTTCCCCTTTTTGTTTACGTTTACCTTGAAACGTTGCTTTCATTTATACTTGGAGCTAAAAGCCAGACTATGCTCGTGTACAATACTTTAATATTTCCTACGACAAACACATTAAATTCCCACGGGTCCTTCCTAATCTGTATTAAACGTCTAACGATAGCCAGATTTAAGTATAAAATGCATCATCATAATGAAAGGGTTTAAGAGGTCTCCTTCATTTACATAATTAAGTCTTAAGAGGAAAACACTCCTACGAAAACATTAAATAAAATTAGTGACAACGATAATAATAAATATTTATATAAAACGATACTTTCATTCTACAAAAGTCTAGGTAAGACATACATATATGAATATGTTGTACAATAGTCACAAAAAAGTTCATCAAACACAAATTTAGTAGAGGAGTATCCAAACATTAGTTTGTACTAAAATATTGGATATTAGTACAGTATTACAAAATCTACACATAGTATTAATATGGTAAAAATCGTAACTAAAGTTAACAGTTCCTACATGATAACAAATTAGTGAATAAAGTTTATTTAACTTTGTTTTTGTGTAGAACATTCAGTTTCATTCATAGATTATACCCTGTTACTGTCTTACAATAACATATTGTTGCTAACCATAATCCAATCATAATTGCAGAGTTATTACCTATCTATGACACCATGATCCCCAAAGGGGTGGCCACGAACGTATCGTTCACATGCACCTCTGTCCCCAGTCAGTTGATGCCCCTCCTCCCATCCAGCACCGCTTTCACGCATATACTAACTCCATCCTTCCACCTATCTCTTGGTTTACGTCTCCCTCTTTGTCCGTCTACCTCACTTACACAGTTCAATAATATTTTGAAAGGTTTATCGTATTTACAAGCAGTTCTTGCTACTGCCAGTACAAGTTTCAATATATGTTCAATATGGGGTTTGATTGATGTTTATATTCACTGTTTAGCAAAACTTTCGGTCAAGATAATTCATAAAAGGAATATCATAATAACACACACACATAAATATTTCTCCTTCAAAATTTACTTAAGAGCATTTAGAATACCTTACCTTTTGATGTGTTCGCCACTCTTCTAGCGGCACCAAGGAGCGCGATGCCCCTCGTTATGGGTGGTGAGAACTTACCGTCTCTCATCTCCTGAGCAGAACAAAGATGAACAATAAATAAAGTAACACTCACCCCCGGCCCTTGAAGCAGCGACCACCTCACACCATTCTCCCTCCTGTAAACAAAGGGTGGGGGGACTGACCTGTTCCTTCTCCTCCTGTGTCTTAGGCTGCAGGGTGAGGGAGAGGTGAATCACGCCCATGTAGGCAGTCTTGTTCGGCTCACTCAGGGGGATGGTCAGGTCGTTAGTTCTGTAGCAAGGAGAAACGGTATCGATATATTTATTTATTTATTTATTATATTTCTTAGTTATAAATTATTATTTTTTATCTTCTTTGTTTTGCCTCACTAGTTTGCTGATGTATTATATTTTTCTGCCCCATTCAGGTGTCAACATTTGCTGGGTGAGCAATAGTGGGCCTGTAATTTTAGAAACAGATTTCAGCCAGGAAATTTTTCTTGAAGAGAGCTCTTGGGGCATTTTGTATATTGAACGGGGTCTTACAGGCTTTTTGTTTTAGTCTAAGGGACAACCAAAAAATTAATTGCTTGGAAATGGTAAAAACAATCAAAACCCATAATACAAATTAAAAACCACCCCCACCACAATAAACCACCAACATGTCAGATCAGCTACTTTATAATGTGCAGTTGAAATCAATTGTTCGTCGATAATCTTAATCATAAACTGTGTAATACTCAAGTTACTATCACTTTACTTTGACAGACCTCATATGTTTCTAATATAACGTGACTACAGGTATAGTCCATGTTATTTTAAAATGGCGCATTGCACTTGGTCACATGGTGCAAGAAAACTTTACTTCAGGCTAATTGGTTGATAATACTGTGTCTGAATACCATATTTTGATAGTAAAAACAAACATAAGACATACACTACACCGCACTATCAGCCGATTAGTTCTGGGTGGCCGACTCGAGACAGAGCCCTCTTTATACCCTTGATTTTTTAGAGTGTAGATCGAAAAAACATGAAGGACGAAGTCTTGCGAAAAGATTTAAGCGGTAATAAGACTTTAAAATACTGATGAGATAATGAAACGTAAGGTAAAACTATATCCATGCAAGCATAAATCAGCATATCTACAGACCAATGGCAGTCACTGAATAAGCAAAACACAATTACCCTTCAAAAATTGATAGAGAAGGACAATTAAAATACCAATACAGAATAGACCTCAAAATGTTACCGTAAATTATTCGCCACCCCAAAATTGTGATAAAAAGCATATGTAGGTCTGAGAAGACAATAAGGCCATAACACTCTTGTCCAGGGAAAACCTTTGGGCTGGTGGAAAGGAAATTTACGATGGTGGTGGGTCGGGGGGCATGGCTATAAAATAGGGGAAATGGAGATATATTTTGAGGGGATGCTGCAATTCTTGTAAGAAAATGTATTGCAATTCTAATAATATACACAAATTATTTTTAAAAACTGCTACTTATGGAAATTACAAAACTACAAACACTCTTCTTATACCCGGTACTATAGAAAATGGACTGTGAGAAATATATAAAGGCAGGAATATTTAAACCTCTAGAGTGGAATGTATTTCTGGATTCAACAGTTTGGCAATACCCTTGATGTGTCTATCTATTGCCAGATGCCTTAATCCCCGAGGGGGGTGGCCATGAATGAATCATCTAGGGTAGAGGCACCAAAGGAGATGCAAAAAGTTTTAAAGTTTTCAAGAAAAAAATCAGTGTGTCAAGCTCATTCATTCTTTTAACTTGAAACTCACTTGATATATTACCAAATGGTTATTCTTTTAATGGATGTGTCAATGTTTGATATATTTCAAGTATTTTCCGAGATAAGAGGTCCAATATCAAGTGCGTCTCCTTATGACCACCAAACCCTAAGTAGACGCACCCCAGTCCAGTGCAGACGAACGTCTGTTTTTTTGTATTAATATGCGAGTAATTTGACTATTTAGTAGATAATATTTATACCACTTATACTTCTAGCTTAAACTAAAGTAGTTGCATGCTGATAGTGGGCCTACATTGTACATCTATAGAGAAAATAAATTGTGATAGACTTTGCCCGAATCCTAAGCCATTTTTGGCAACATTTCCAAATAGCTACGAAAACTACATCAACGTGTAGTGAATACCAACCAACATCCGACTCTATATATTTTCTTTAAAATATCGTGCCGCAGTGAAGTTACAATGGTCGAGAATTGCACATTTGTTGGTAAAAAGCAACCCCGCCACCCTTCCCCTGCCTAGCTAGTTTGCGAGGGAGGGGGGAGGAAAGGAGGGGGAAAGTACGCAATAGCGCTTATATCTCTCATATATATCAATATTATATCACCACAAAGCACATAAATGCATATAAGATGCATAGTAACAAAGAAATATGCGAAATAAACCACAAATTACCGATTCGCGAAGTGGGGAATGAGAGAGAAATAAAGGAGTGTCGATTTCCCTCTCTCCTTCGCCCCCCACTGGCACAACCCTCTACTAAAGGGTTGTGCCACTGGCCCCACCGCACGGCAGCACGAGTCACTCCAGTGAGGGAGTCAGAGGGACGTCCAAACAAGTAGACCTATATCTCGTTGATGTTCAGTCACGGTCAATGAAAAAGTGCAATTTGGCCACATTTAGACCCCTGAGTGTGTGAGTGTGTGGGTGTGTGTGTTGTGAAGCTGGGTATCGAAAGCTCACACTTAGACCTACGTGACAAAAACAAATTGTACGATTATTTCTGTCATTATTTAGTCTTTATTCGATAGTTCATACACTATTTATTTCTATTTTCCATTTCTGTTAGTTTGTAGTTGTAGTTCATGCACTATTAATTCAATATTCTTGCAACTGAAATAAGATATAATATTATAAATAGGGCAGATAACTTTGATAAATAACACTAAACCAATGGAGATGCACACCACCACCCCATCCAGACGCGTCTCTATATGGGCCGCACGTGTGCGTCTCCATTGGGCCTCGAAGTCAAATGAAGGTAGCTCCACCACCATCAAAGGAAACTCGACCATGAATACAGGAGGAGGTGGGGCGAGATTGGGGTTTACCATGCATGCAGTTTATGCCCTTCTAAACCCAGTTTGAAAAAATGTGTCTCCATTGGTTTTGGACCATATCATGAACCAATGGGGACGCACCCACTTTCACGAGCACTCGTTCATGCAAGAGTCATGAAACCATGCAGGAGTATAGTTCAAGAAATGCTCTTTCCATTTGAAACAAAAGAAAAACTATCCGAGTTAGAGAAGTAGGAAAAAAATGAGCTGTGAAAAAATCGCTTTCTTAGGTTTGGGCTAAGAGATACCCCGAAAATCTAATTTTTATTTTTGTTTATTTTTTCTCAAGATAAATGTGTGTCCTATTAGGCTGGTAGTCTTTGAGAACATCACTAATAGCATAAAGTATTTTTTGATGTATTTGTTTTCTTTTCAGGTACTTTAGTTTTTTGCATGGCAGTTTTTTTGCATGAAGTGCGTCTCTATTGGACAATTCGTCTCCTTTGGTATCTCTACCCTAAATGCTCCTCTGTCATCCTTCAACCTTCTTCCCACCCAACACCACTTTCACTCTTATACTTCTCTAGTTCATCCCTTCACTTCACTCCAGGTCTGTCTCTCTCTCTCTGCCCTTCCACCTCAATCGCATACACTCTTTTAGTCATTCACACACTACCTTATGTTCCTTATGACTGAACCACCTCAAGGTGATCCTCTTCACACTCTCCAGCACAACCACAGCATATTGCTCTCATACTTTCTCATTCTTCCATCTATTTCTCCATGTGATGCTACACACACTTATCTTGATTATGTTTCTCCAACAATGTCTATGCTTAATATTTCTATGGTATTGAATGGAAATGGCACTCTCAACGAACAGACTTGACATGGTCACAGTATGTATCTGCAAGAAGAGCTGTGGTCTGCACAGTGAATGCTCAATAGAAAATGCATTATTAAAATAAAGTTAATTATTACGGCAATGACAAGAAAAAGTTAGCTGTTGTTGTAAATAACTTGCTTGGTCAAAAAACAAAAACATGACTGCAAGACCAGTTTCTGTATCTGATGGTCAGTTGCACACTGTTTGGAACAGTGTGCGAAAAACGGAATTTGAAGGTAAATACGGGGAAGAGCAAGGTTATGGTCTTCGAAAGGGGTGAAGTCACAGAGTGTGAGGTGAAGCTGAACGGTCAGGCTATGGAGATCGTCAACTCTTTTAAGTATCTGGGCAGTGTGTTGAGTAAAGATGGGACTATGGATGAAGAGGTGCGGGAGAGGGTACAACAGGGGAAGAGGGTTGTAGGAACGCTAAAAGCAGTAACAAAAAATAGGGTGGTCAGTATGGAAGTGAAGAAGTCCTTGCATGACAGTGTGGTAATCCCGACACTGACTTACGGAAGCGAAGCATGGACGTTGGTTGAGAGACTCAGACCAAGAGTGAGAGCAGTGGAAATGAATTACTTAAGGAGTGCGTGCGGAGTTACATGGAGGGATAGACAGACTAATGAGGAAGTAAGAAGGAGGTGTGGTGTGGAGGTAGATGTGCTGGAAAGTGTGAAAAGGAACAACTTGAGATGGTTCGGCCATATGGAACGTATGGAAAGCGAGAGAATGACTAAGAGGGTGTATGAGAGCGAGGTGGAGGGACAGAGGGGGAGAGGTAGACCGAATATGAGGTGGAAGGATGGAGTGAGGAAGTACATGAACGAAGGTGGTGCTGGTTGGGGGGAGGGGCGTCGACTGACTGGGGACAGAGGTGCATGGGGGCGGTTCGTTCGTGGCCACCCCTTCGGGGATCACGGCGTCAGGCAATAGATAGATAGATAGATAGATGGTCAGTTGGCTTTTGACTAAATTTTATTTTTATGGGTATGGGGCAGAATCAGGAAACCAACTGAAGGCTTTATTGATTATAACATTAAAACACATAAGAATTCCAAGAGTGCAAGGATATTTACCCTTTCAGTATATGATCAAATTAAAAATAACTTAAATGACTCCGATGTGGGTTCAAAAAGATATAAACTTAACTGACCTTTCCAGCTCAAGTGAGGTGAGGTCGATCGTGGCCGTGCCCATAAAGTCATCTTGAAGACCCCAGTCATAGTCAAACACCTGAAAAACAAAAACATCATCATTATTATTAGCATTATGATGATAATTATTATTTATATTACAGTACCATTATCTTTACCTCCAACCCCTCTCTGAAATGGCAGACATCAAAGGTGCAGTAGACCAGTGTTACATTTACAATGAAAATGCTTGCACCTGATCAGCAATGTTGGTGCTGATTACACTGGTCATAGACAACACTCACAACCAAAGCCATTCCAAGCTGACCACCTCACCTAGATGGGATATGGCAGTAGTATGACAACAAAAAATCATTATCATCATCACCATCATCAGACACACATGAAGAAGACAAAGGAAAAGTGGACACTGTTGTTTTTTATACAAATTTTGTTTTGGTCATGTGGGTATAACCTTCCCCTTCATCATCAGTTATTGACATTCTATATACATAATAGACAATTACATCTCTATACTATTAACTGCTCAAGGAAATTCTGCATTAATCATCATTATAAAAGAATCTTGTAACTACAGTACAGTATATTAATTTTAATGGTATCAGTTTAGATATAGCTTAAGATCTACATTAGTCTCTCAGCAAGTGCTACTTAAGGAATCATTGCACAGTACAATCGCCTGCTAAGAAAATTGGTATATCATTAAATAATTCTGTGTAGAACTTCGGATATAGGGGTGTTCGTAGGGAACCGTATAGGTAGCGAACAAAAATAAAGATGTTGTTCGCTACCTATACCCTTGTGATACTTTTCCTCTTGAATTCTGATATGCTATAGAAAATTCAAATATTCAGTTCCACTGGGGGTAAGGGGGTCTCAAATTTTAATCAAGGTAAACAAAATATGTCTCACAAATATATCCTACTGCATTTCATACAAGGTGACTAAAGGAGGGGATGGTGTGAGTTCAGACCTATGGTCATCCTATACAGTAAAGTCTTGTTATGATCTTGTTATGCAATTGTCTGGTTGTAGCACTGCAGAGGCTGGTGTGGTGCAGAAGCTTGCAGGTGCAAATGCTGCAAGGGGGACATTGTTTTAGTCTTTTGCTGCCACACGGTTAGCACTATGCCATCATCAGCCACAGAGATGCCCTGATAAGGCAGAATTAGGGCAGGACTTAATTGTAATACAGTACAGTCCAACTGCTGAAGGGCAAACCTGTCCGAGCCATTACAATGTAATGGAAAAGGACATTAAAATATTGTCACAGTTTTAATCACTGGGTTCGAATTCCCGGACTGCCACATGTGTTTGTTAATTTCATTAATCGAGTTTAGGAGTAAAGTTGGTTGGTGGAGAGAACATAATAATCAATACTCACTGTTGCAAGTTTTTCATAACGTAGTGTACCAGCTACAAGTGCTGACTACACCCTAGATAGCATGGCTTAGCCTTTGTATAACCCATGTCAATTATTACCCTGAACCTTAATCTTTACGGCTTAATATTTTTTATAATCGCCTATTGCTTTTCATATGTCATTTTCCATTTTCATTTCTCTTTATTTATGTATATTAAACTTCTGTATATAAGATTCTGGGTTAGCAAACATATGCCATGGGTGGATGGGACTCGTTAGCCTTGGTCGGCAACCCATCTTGGGGAGACAGCCTTATAAAAATCCGGGTGGGTGGGACTCATCAGCCATGGTCGGCAACCTGGCTAGGGGAGTAAACCTGATACAAATTGGTACTGCTTACATAAGGGTGAAGCAGGTTAATGGATGGACTAGCCGAACACCACTGTAGAAAAATAGTGCTAAAAGATACATAGAGGGCCTCGGGATCAGACGGATCCTATATTGAGTGGTCAATCCTGTAAGTCCTTCAGTAAACTGGCATGGGGATAGGTCCACTTTGGTGCCTTCTGTGTATGGCCACCCTCATTAAGGGGAGTAAGGCATCTGGCAATAGATAGATAGATAGATAGACCCTACATTAATTTCTTTCTTACCTTCATAATGACAGGTTCGAAGGGATCCTCAATGGCCAAAGTAAATGATTCGTCCCAAGTTGGATTGAGGTCCTTGTAAACCGTCTTCGACTTGTATGCCATCTTGCCCTGCACCTTAAACTTGACGTATGGGTCGCTGGTACCTATATGAGGGGGGAGACAATGGGGAGGGAGGTTAGCAAGGGAAACGGAAGGAGAAAGTGGAGGAACAAGAGAGAATTAGTTAGAAAAAACGTGCAAAGTATGAGAAAAGGGTAAAGACAGCTCTAACTTATGATAGCTCTGGGTCAGTCATATTATCAGGTAAAGTAAAATAGCTATGATATAATGGGAAACAGGTTAGTCAGGGAGATGTGATGGCTTCTAGGTAGTCTATAACATCAGGTAAGGTAGTGAGATGATGGAAAAAGAAAAGCTGGGACAAGAGACAATGAACAGGAAAATGAAACAAAATGCAGATAAGCAGGTTTAAACAAATCATAAGAGATGAAAGAAAGAAGACAGACAGGATCAGCCAATGGGAAACCCAAAGACATCCTCAAAGCACGGCTCCCTTGAGGAAAATATAAATTATTAGGCCAAGCCTTTGGGCTGCACCACCTTTGGGGAATAAGAAAATGGTGAGGAGCTTGTCAGGAGGTAATTCTCTTCTGGAGTTACCATTAGAGCATTCCCTTTTGAATGAAAGCACCACAGGCAGGTATTCCTCATCACCACATGAAGAAAGAAACTCAAACAATAGAGAAAGACAGAGCAAGCCATGGGCGGCAGTGGAAACTCCAGCCCCATCTGATAGAACAAGTACTTCACCATGATATATCAAAGGTAAGGCAAAATTATATTGTTACCAAAATTTCCTATATTTCATACAAAAGTGAATCTTTTGTGGCAAATGAGAAACTGACATGTATGTAGAGGAAGGAATTGCTTTATACAGTATATAAACAAAAAATAAATAAATGTATACTAGCCTATACAGTACCAATATACTGTATATAAAAGGTGTTTAGAGATTATAAACAGTAAATATAATCCACTATAAGCATAGATGTACTATAAGAAAAAAGAAAGACAAAGAAAAGGCATTTCATAAATAACATATTTAGAGAATATCACAGAACTATTAAGAGTATGTCTCAGAATTCTAGCCAGAATTGGTAGAAAAACTATAATATCCTTGGAACTACAATACTGTATATCAGGCAGGTTTAACTTGAATTATTAATCAAAATATTCATAATAAAAAGTAGAGCTTTATTGCATTCCTTTATAAAAAGTATTGAACATGAAGCTTCTAAGTTAAACATCTGAACTTTACCAGCTTAAAAGAATGTATTATAAATATCCATTATAAAACTTAGATTATATCGAGATTGTTTTTGGTCATACATGCATCAACTACGGTATAGAGGTATCAGAGCTACGGTACCTACAGGCAGCATTCCGGTTCACTCTAGTCCGCATTCAGGAGCAATCTATTCTAAAAGGAAAGTCACCAATGATGACTTTTTCTAGCAGTATAGGATCAGCAACTCTTTTCTGGGAACATCTAATGTATTTTTTGTTTTTGTTTTTCTATTTTGCATCGGTAGTGAAAATGAGGCTGACAGTAGATTATGCTCTGATATATATTTATGGGTTATTGTCATTGGCATTGGAACTAAGCAGCAGGTAGCATATTTTCTCGTATTAACCCTTTCAGGGTTCTGGCCCAGCTTAACCACCCACCCCTATTTGGCATCCCCACTTGCTAGAACATCCCATCCTTGCATCAAAATCCGTTGAGAATAAATGAGAATAGCTGCCACATGTTAAAGGAGGGTCATGAGTACCACGGAGCATCTTACTTAAACTATATGAGAGTATTCTAAGTCTACAGGAAAGAATTTAAAGTCCTTAGTTCATATGCAATAATGTGTATAAAAAAAAATTAGAGGGTTAATTTAGGGGTAATTTTGCAATGCTATTGGTAGCTATGCTGAAGGTAAATTATATTAAGTGGCTGAATTTCAATAAGACTTTCACTTAGTAGTTGCCAGTCCAGAATTGCCCCCCCCAAAAAAAAAAAATATATATATATACATATTGCTAGATAAAGTGCTCATATGACTCCACCTTAAAAGGCTTCCTGCATCATGCACTGCATTTCAAAATTCACACCGGCAAGGATTTTCATGCCTCGGCAAATAGCATGCGTCGAGGTACTTGAGGGTATGATAATGTAATAATTATTTCTAAGTCTTATAGATATGTTTATATTTTTGCAGGCCTGGTTGTCCATATTAGCATGTGTAAAGGCCCTCACAAACACGACAGGCCTAAAATTATACAGGTCAATTTGAAGCTACTTTGATCATGTGGGTGGTTTGACAAATGTATGCAAGCCTGTGAAACCTGCACAAACTGTCAAACCACCCCACACATGCTCAAACTGGTCTGTGTGGTACTGAGATTTGACAGGTCAAACTCAGCATTAAGTTTTGTTCCTCACCTGATGGCTATACTCCAGGCTGTTGCCATTCTTGACCTCGCACTTCACCTTAAAGGGAAGGTGTATACCTCGTGTGTTAGGAGTACGATAACCTATGCCTCGGAGACGTGGCCGGTTAAAGCGGAGGATATAAGTAGTATGGAACGGAATGAGAAGAGAATGGTGAGATGGATATGTGGGGTTAACCTCAGTGACGGTGTATCGAATGAGAAATTAAGAAGGCGTCTGGGCACTAGGAGTATCAGTGAAGTGATGTGCACGAGCCGATTTGGTTGGTTTGGACACATGGAGAGAATGGATGATCAGAACTGGGTGAAAAAATGTTGGGCTGTGAACGTGGGGGGAGCTGCATGTAGGGGTAGACCTAGAAAGACGTGGGATTGGGTACTCCGGTCCGATCTCAAAACAAAGAACTTGACAACAGAGGCATACCTTGACAGGGTCGCCTGGAATGCCGCCATTTAGGAAGTGAGACTGTAACCACACTTTCTTTGGACGAAACGGTCTTTAAACTTGTATGTAGGTATGCATGTATGTGCCAATGTATCCAGTATTGTTCACACTTCTCGAAAGAGTAGAGTCAAATGTATTTCGCCTCATCAACTCACTTCCTCTTACTACAGTAGTTCCCTACAATCTCTTTCCACACGCCACAATGTTGCATCTCTTTCACTCTTCTATCGATATTACAAAAACCAGTGTTCTTCAGAGCTCTCTCAGTGCATACCCCCTCCCTTGCAGTGAGTGCGAGGCACTTGCCTTTCAACACAGACCTACTTCTATTCTGTCCGGCTCTCCATCTCAAGAATTGGCAAATTTTCTCAGTCATTCTTCTACTATACTCAACAACTGAACTCTGGAACTCTTTCCCTCAATCAATCTTTAATTCATCCTATGACTTAGACTGCTTTTTACTTCATGTGTCCAGGCATTTTGACCCCAACGTCCTTTGAATTTGGTTCTCGGTTACTCTTTTGGCTTGGGGGAGACACTCGTTACAGGCAGCCTGCCTTTTGTCTCCTCCATACACATAGAAAACAAATGTACAAGCCTTTAGCCAAAAAATAGAATCCCTTCATTGTTAGGAGAGGTAAAATTCCCTAAATAATACCCAACTACTTCTAGCCTTGACAACAGAGCGGCTTCTGTTGCAACCCCCTGTTCATGTGATATAGATAGTCAATCAAAATTCATCATATTCATCATATATTGAAGCCTTGAGACATGCTTGCATGTGTAAGCCTTGCTTAGCTAATGGAGGCATTTCCCTTCACAAAGCCTCGTTCCGCAAGAGTTATTTAGTGTATCCTTACATTTTCTACCCCCCACATCTGCAACAATCCTCAACACATGGCCAAACCTACCTTAATACATTTTCTACCCCCCACATCCGCAACAATCCTCAACACATGGCCAAACCTACCTTAATACATTTTCTACCCCCCACATCTGCAACAATCCTCAACACATGGCCAAACCTACCTTAATACATTTTCTACCCCCCACATCTGCAACAATCCTCAACATGGCCAAACCTACCTTAATACATTTTCTACCCCCCACATCTGCAACAATCCTCAACACATGGCCAAACCTACCTTAATACATTTTCTACCCCCCATATCTGCAACAATCCTCAACACATGGCCAAACCTACCTTAATACATTTTCTACCCCCCACATCTGCAACAATCCTCAACACATGGCCAAACCTACCTTAATACATTTTCTACCCTCCACATCTGCAACAATCCTCAACACATGGCCAAACCTACCTTAATCTTTTCATATAGGGGCCTACATTTTAACACCGACACATTTAATATCCTGTCAATGTTGCACTCACAAGTCTAACTTTCAAAGGAAAGCTTTACATCTATTTCACTAACTACAGTATAGGCCTATCTCAATACGTTCAAGAGTGTGTATGTCTTCCTCCTATAATGTCATACTTCTCTTGCAGGCTGCCTATAGCTCAGACATTCTGGAACCTAGTTCAATAATGTATTAAAATCACACATGATTTTTTTTTTTTTTTTTTTTCTATGTGATTGAGGGAGGCAAATGGCAGAACTGCCTATAGCGAGTGCCTCCCCCATAGTTGAAAGAGTGACAGGGCCAAAATCAAGGGACATTCGAGCCAAAATGCCTGGACACACAAAGTTTGAAGCAATTTAAGTCATAGGAAGAGGGAAAGACTGATTCTGGGAGAGAGTTCCAGAGCTCAGCTGTTGAGTAGAAGAAAGACTGAGAGTAACGTTTCACTCTTGGGTTGGAGAGTTGCACAGAGTGGGGGTGGGATTGAGTTGCAAGACGGGTACCACGTGCCCTACGTAAAGGAGGTGGTATACACTGGGAAAGCTCTGAGGAACACTGATTATTATAGTAGCGATAGAATAGCGATAGAATAGCGAGAGATGCAACATTGCGGCAGAGAGAGAGATTTCAGAGAGTTGGTGAGTGGACGGGAGATAATGATACAAAATTACCGAGGTGTATAATAATACAACAATTATAGCTAGGCCTTAAGAAGATGGATAATTACCAAACCTTTCATCACTTACTGTTACTTTGTTAACCTACCCTCACTGCTTAAATACCGGTATGTGTACATGATTATCTTACAATTACACGTTATGTCTGTTACGACCGGCACTACGAAATAAACAAGGGCACTCAATATTGGACTAGATGATAGGCTATATCTGCAACAACGGTACGCTAATTCCAAACCCTCGAACTATTACGCCGGTGAACAAAACACTTAAAACCCTCCAGAGTTAATCTACTGGATAACGGGGTATCAATTAACTGGGATTTAGTGCACTTCTACAAAGGCTTACCGATGACGGCAAAGCCTACTCACAACAGGAGTACTTTACGTTAATAAAATGCTCTTAAGTAATAACAATGCTTGAATAAACTATGATAAGATTTAATAAAGGAGTATATGCTTACGTTAACTTTAGTGTGAGTCTGTACTCAACACTAAACTCTACAATGCTCTATGAAAACACTGAAAGTCTAGTCCTACAGCAATCAGATAAAGAATCTTCTGAAAACGTCTGATGCTCTAAGATGCTCGTTAATATAGAACAGAAATAATGCAGGGGCAGGACACCAAAGCGTGCATCTTAAATACACCAATAAGTAGGATACATATATATAACAAGGGAGTGCAACAACTCTGTGACAGCACTAATAATCGCCACTCAAAACAGTACTTCCTTAGCCAACGTAACAGCCAAACTGGGTTGTGCACTATGCATCAACCTAGGCTAAAATAAGGCATGAATAATTCCTAAAGCATACACAATGAAAGTTAATAAACACAATGCTGTCTTCCTCACTAATAAAGTCTAGCAGTGGCATAAAAGGTATCAGGAAACTAGGCAGAGCGCAAGCATGCTCGTAGCCTACTGTCTCCCCTTGAACAGATTTCCCTTATGTTACGTTAAGTGACTTGGAGGCTCTCTTGGTAAGTCCAGATCTCTAGTATCTGGTCTAGCCCTGGCGCTCCACAAAGGTCAACAAAATGAGGTAGAAATCATACAGGTGAGAGTAGGCAAAAGCCCTTCACTTGTATACTGCTACACTCGCAAAGGAAAATATGCACAAGGGTTACAGGCTATCTAGCTTCGTCGATGTTGTACAGGCTCTGACTTGCCACATACATAACTCAGACACCGACCAAAGATACCCTCCACTGTCTAGCATTAAATAATAAAAGAGAACAGCCCAATAATTAGAAGCACCCCAACACTATGGTACCATTTGACTATGACTCTAATAATCCCTAAAACTAGTGCAAACATATATGGAGAGCTGGTGCTGGTAATACGACTGGCCGACTATGGAAGTCGTATGCAGAACCAGAAGGGATAAGTAATTGAATAAAGAGAGAAGTATGAAACCGAAGAAGTTCAGAGAGAGAGATAGTAGTATAGAGGGTTATATGGGAGACAGAATTGCAAGGGACATGTAGGACCTAGCACACCAAGCCTAGCTCTGAGGAAGGTAGCTCCTCGGAACCCCTAGAATCACACAGAAAGGCATGGTGGTCAGCCAATCACAGGCCGCTACGTCACCAGGCAGCAGGGCTGCAGAAGGCGCCAGGAACCACCAGCCAATCAAAACCGAGAGAAAGGACCACGCGGGCGGGAACCTCAGGGAGGGAGGAGGGAGGAGGAAGAGCAACACTCACCTCCCCCACCCTGCTCGCTCGCTCTCTCTCTCTCTCTCATTCACTACAATGCATCCTATGTTCTAGCAATGATATAAAATACTTCCAAGTGTCACAGACAAGAATAAAGATCACCACTGATCTGTCTGTGACAACATGTACTCTATGAAAGAAAGAACATCGTTCTACGATTATTGTAGCCCATATCACTGCCCTGGTGAGCGCTAGCGAGTCACGAGCGCATTCTGGCAAGCTGGCCAGCGTAACATGTCATAATTACCTTTGATCTATATGGCTGTGACGATAATTGTATATTGGTTTACATACCTTGCTATATACAGAAGGCAAGCTTACAAGTTCTTGGATTTCTCCCATTAATATGCTACTGATTTTATAAAGTTCCGCTACAGATACTGAAGAGTCCCAAACTGGCGAGCAGTAACCACCAAGAAAAGGAAAAAGGTGAGAAGGATTTAAGTTCAACGAGTATGGAGTTTGAGAAACATAATATGAATGATAACAATACAGTAAGTGCTACAAAACCTGGGGATTAATTTTCTACATTAAAGATCCTGCACAAGATGCCGAGCTTACTAGTCAACGCCTCTTGCAGCTACTGGGATCATACAAGAGGGATAATTGGCCTCACAAGCTAGATACATCCATCAACGTCAGCAACACTATAGTAGTCACTCCATTATTTTTGCCACATATCTTGAAAATCACCAATATACTTTCATGAGTGACAGTACCCATGTTATTTCCAATATGTTTTAGTTTGTATGGTAGTTGGGGGCACCCATCATCCACCTACTTTAACACTGAGCTGCCTTGTAAACCAATGTATCTCTGACTAAAGTGACAAGCACAAACAGTTCGCAGTACCCCTCGAAAATGTTTGCAGTAGTAGACTATACAGCCCAGGCTGGTGGGGCACTTCAGCCTTACGGCACCCGGTGTAAGTAATGATATACTGAAGTTAACCATGGCAACTCCTGCCTCATGGCAACTTCAGGTTTTCAAATTGATGACTGTTCTGCAGTGACTCTTCCCTCCGGAGAACTGTTATGGGTTGCACTCAGGCTGAGCTATGTTATCATAGATGTACAGTCACACCACTTAGTCCTTGACCTGGGGTGTAAACTATTGGCCTGTTCCTACACATGTTAGTACAGGGCTCTTTGTTTTTAATAATCTTACTACTTGCTTTACAAAGTTCACCAAGGATAGGCATGAACCGAGTTTCCTTGCATAACTGTGTTTAGGCACAGCTCTTGCTTACCTTTTCTGATAAAGAACTTAAACGATTGACTGTACAGTAGCCCCTCAAGTAGCACTACCAGAGGGACTACTGTGCCCTCTTAAACCTCAAGCAAAAAGAAAACTTTGGGTAGGATTAGGAGGGTAGTTTCGGCTAAGGATTTTGATTACAAATGTGATGACGAGTGACAACATAAATGCAATAGTAATTATAGTGTTGCTTTCATTCAATCTTAGTTTCTAGATGATAAATTTTTATTTAAAAAAACGTTTATAGTACCTAGGGGATAGTTACCATTCCAACAGCATACCATCTCACAGGAAGGTTCTAAGCAATCCTCTGGGTACAGGGTTACAACGATAGGCTCACACCGAAAAACATATGAAGGTGGACATTCTGTATAATATATAGAAAATACAGCACTTCCTATTTTGACATTACTAAATGAAACTATAAGGGCAGGTAAGGTATAACCACTAGCTTTATGATATGCAATAATATTCTGGGTTGGTTATGGGAGCAGGTAAGGTAGACTAACTCAACTCTCCCAATCCTATCCTATTCCTTTTGTCACTATCCCTGCAATTAAGTTATCTGAGAACAGCCTTCTGCAGGTTCCTCCGACAAATTTATAAAATATGATGAGTTCTCTGTTTGGGTATAGGAAGGCTGTGAAGCATAGTTGTCAACAAACTTTATGTGTCCCAAACTTCACTTCAACCTTGCATTTTTCCATTTCAACAAGATCTTCCTTTCAAATATGATTAAAAGGAGTTTTCTTAGATATGTCTGTTAAGATCAGGCAAGAATCTAATTGAAAAAGTTGAGCAAACCCAAGACAATTCAAGATGCTTCCAAACGTGCGGAGAGACACACACTAGAGAGAGGAAGGAACCTGGTTTGTCCTATAATTTGGTCCTCTAGTTTCTAAAATGCATCATTCATCTCAGCAAAGAACTAAGAGTCAGGTGTCATCTGCTAAGGTGTGAGAGAGAGAGAAAGAGATACCAGGCGAAAGAAGGTGTGTGTGAGAGTGTGAGAGACTTCATATGTATGGCAAATACTCCTGAACTTATATTTAGGAGATAAAGAGGAGATACGGTAACACAACCATGCGGCAACTCTCTCTCCTTAGTATTGTTTGGTTAGTCTTTGAGGCTTACAATAAGAGTAACACCACATGAAGATGAACCTTTAATATGACAAAGTTTAGCTGGATAGCTTTTACAGGTAAAAGTCCAAACGCTCACAGCATGAAAGTGCTTTTCACATTACTGCGAGTTGTTACTGTATCCCTTGATTAACGGGATGGGGCATCGGATCAGCCTAAAGGTCTTCCAGCTGATATAGCCATAGCTTAGCTGATCTAAGACCTTGACCTAGGTGACCTGTCCCCTTGGGGATCTATGTGGCTATACTGTATAATGCTTGTACTACGACCACAAAATAGAAAAGAAAACAACAACCTTAGCATTCTCACTTGTGGTCATCACTCAATGATGCTTTAACCTTTTTCCTTATGAAACTTTTTCATAAAATAGGCCTATCTTTATATGGTGTTTCTCTTACCATTGTGTTAATTCTAATTCACAAATCTTTGAGGTGCACGCTTCCTAAACGTAAGAGGAGAGATACGATAAACACAACCATGCGGCAACTCCCTCTCCTTAAGTATTCTTTGGTATTAGTCTCTGAGGTGCACGCTGAGTTTTTGTCTGGTTAAAAGGATCAACAAAGTAGTGGTAGTAGTAGTGGGGTGTGGTGGTGGTAGAGAAGGGTGGTTGGTTGGTGGTTGGTTGGCAGCTAAAGAAATGACGCCCGGAATCTCTACCTGCTCTCGCGGAGTCTCCTGTCGGGGAGGATGAGTACTGGGGGAGGAGCTTACCGCAGGCGTCTCGAGCCACCAGGTCTTGCCCGCGCTTCAGGTTGACGTGCAGCTGGAAAAACGAGTACTGGCGCAGAGCTCGTTGGCGAACCACACTGGGATCCTGCCGCCAAGGAAGAGGTTTGGTTAGTTATATTATTAGATAAGGATTAATAGCCGACTCATGATGATGATGATGATGATGCAGTTTTTAACGCCATACACTCCCAGCTGAATAGCTGGGCTCATGAATGGTAGAGTATTGAGTTAGCTATAAAATCAGCTGAGATATACTAACTCTTAATCTTCCAATGATGAAGATTATGATGTTAGTTACTTAGTTAAGGCATAAGGCTTACAGTAGTACTAAGACTAATTCTACTTGTTTATCCTGTGTGTACCCTATCACCCCCTAGTGCCACGCCATTATTACCATAAGGGGCATTAGGAGCTGACGACTGATGCTTGATGAGAGAGGATGATGATGCCTGAAACTACACCCTCTAACCTCAGGCTTTACTTGTTGATTCAACTAATTTTGCATGGCCTTTCACTCTCTTCGTTTCATTTTCTTTTTTCCCTCCTTTAATTTGTCTGTCTGGGTGCCTTATTGCAGAATTTGGACTGTATCTAGCCTATCTTGAGACTATCCTTACTGGTTAACTTAAGGCCAGTCACATCCGTCCTGGTTTCATGAATGAATGATCACATATTGGCTTTTCAATTAATGAGTGTTCACCGAGAACTGCTCAACTATTAAACGGACTACTATGCAGTCTATGCTGTTAAAGCTCCAACCTTGTACAGTGTGGGATGCTTATATTAGAACTTATCATAAAGAGACTGTGATCCAGGCTTTACTCATCTTCATCACTGAAGTTGCTACTCTATCCTTGATTCTTATTTCGTAGGCGTGTGCATAAACCTTTAACCGTCCTGGTGGTGTAATGGTTAAGGTGGCAAAAATATGTGTGTGATAACCCGGGTTCGAATCCCGGTGGATCATATATACTTTAATTAATTTCATTGGGGGTGTGGTGGTGAGATTAATAAAAATAATATTATGTTGTGATCCTCACAAAATTTGATATTCCTCCTCTTTGTTAAATCTTTCAAAACAGCCCTCTGAATGTTTTCTTCAGACTCAGTGGTCTAGGTAGATTATGTTACAATAATATGTGTACCCAATGGTGGCCTGGAGTTGCCATGAGGCAAAAGCGTGGCGATTATCAAGGATGGTTACCTTTCCTAAGCCAACTCATTTAAGTTGCCATTCATAATGTACAATTGGATATGGGCTTGCACTCTGTTTCACAGCAGAGCAGAGATCCCCTATCCCCTAGAGGTACACTACATAAAGATTATGATGATATGAATAATATTGAGCTAGAGGAGGATATCCCTGGGGAACACAATTACCCAAATCAACAACAAAAGCTGCAGAATATAAACAAACTAAAATTAAGTAATCATTCCCACATTATCCTGTACAAAAGTACTTATTGCAAACAGTTAATTGACTATTTTGCAATGTCAGAGAGATTATTCATTCCAGCTGAGAGCAAAAATATTACCTTTGAAACTCTTTGTATAAAATCTTACACAAGTAACTATGTTGGCTGAAAAGATACGACGGTTAGAAGGAAATTACACTCCTAACTAGTACAGTATGAGTGATCTAGGGGGTGCTATCACGATACTGCATATCTAGTCACGTGAAGTTTCACTTTTGTGCTGTCACTGATGTCAGTACTTAATCATAAACAAATCCATATGTCCTAAATATGCTCGCTATTTCCAGTGCACTAATGATCCACTGACTCATCCCAAAAACTTAAGAAAAGAACAGGGACTCAGTTATCCAGTTGTTTGTGAGTCCTGACATTACAGTAGAACAGCGTTTATCCGAAATTCATACATCCAAAATTCTAAGGTATCCGTAAATAGTCAAAATTTGTTCTTATTTCAAGCAACCGAAGAAAATTGGGATCCATTCAAAATTTCAAACTCCGCCAGGTGAAATTTACTGCCAAGCGCTGTAACTTTTGGTTCCTCCACCAGGCGTCGTATTGGGAAGCATTCTACAGTACCATTGTTTTTGTATCGAGGGTTTTTTGTCAGTAGCATCCGAAATTGTATCACCGAATATCTGTGAAATGGTGCCTCCAAATAACACCCAAGGCATCAGGAATGAAGAGCAAGAGGGTTGTTCTAATACTTATGCAGAAAATAGTGATATGTATGAAGATGGATAATGGTGTAAGCAGGACTGTTTTAATGCGTGAATACAAAGCTGGTTCTACGACTCTGCATGACATCAAGAAAAACAACTTATTAAGCTTTGTGGCTAATAGTGATGTTACAAAGACAATGAAAAATCGTCATACGTTACGTGATTGGACCAGCTGGATAAAGTACTGTACGAATGGTGTACGAAGTGTGTTGAGGGGTGCCCTGTCTGGACCACTACTGATTGAAAAAGCCAGGGAAATGGTAACAAAAAATAATAAACCTGGGTTACTTCTGCTTCAATCTTAAATGATGAGTTAATATTAACAGACATTATTGATATTTACCTTGCTTTATCTACTTTACTTGGCATATTTGCATACCTTACGAAAAATGTAGGCCTGGGGAACCGCACATCCGTAAAAATCACCTAACCAAAATTTTGAAGGACTTGTGATTTTCATTCGTATTCATTGTCGATAGGATCAATTGCTTGCTTTTGCGATTTCCTTAGTTTATTTGTACAATAAATGTAGGTTATTAGTAGGGTAGTAATTGTTAGGGGTCACTTGAAGCATGCTATGCTTACAGGTACCTACCCGATAGCACTATCGTTAGTGAGTGATGTGTGTGTTTTTGTACTTTTATTGATATCTTGTCAAATTGAAAATTTAGCTTAATATAAAATTTGATATAAATTGTAGTTTCTTTATTCATACAGAATTTAGTCATATTTACCAGAACGTCCCGGACTTCCCAAATTGACTAATTCCTTGAACATGACGAGGTGCATTGTTATATGTGCGATCAGTTTACTTGGCAAACAAATTGACTTGGTCATGTAGTTGTGTACACCCTATGTGGTGGATTGTGTTCTTTTATTTCAAAATTTTATTTTATTAAGCGGTTTCCACATAGCGATTTTGATCAGTTCTTTTGCATTTATCTTGTATCGTCCCAGTTTTAGTTTGTTTATTTTGCAAGTTTTACATTATAATTTCAGATAAACGATGATCTACTGTATATGTTAGTAAACCATGGAGCCTCACAAGTATCATGGGTTACTGAAAATGTTCTCCTCAAGTATATACTGTATATCTAGTATTTAAGTTAAGGCTGGTGTTTGCAGATACTGCAGGTGCAAGTGCTTCAGGGGGACTTTGTTGAGTCTTACTGAGACACTGTTAGCGCTATACCATCAGCAACAGTGATGACATGATAGGGCAGTGTTGTGGCTAACTATATTGTTCTGTACTATAATAAAAAGGATTGAAACTACACTGTCGAAAAAATGCTTTGAGTATCGAGGCCGAGGTTGTAACATGAATCTTCTCATGGTTGATATAAATGGTAGAAGCAATATGGTTAATCACACTCTTGTCTCACTCTAGAGGTGTTTGTTCTTTGAGTGAAAATAATAATGACATGCTGAGCCTACTCTTAGTAGGCCTATAAGCCAAACTATGCATTTACAGTACAGTATATCAATGAAAAAATAACTAAATTTCTTAGTAACCCTTTCACGACCATATGATGCAGAGGTTGCCAGATTAGCAATAAGAAATAGAGTTCTCTCACTCTTATAATTACCTCTCCAAAATTAGTTTTCTGCCCACAGCTAACTCACAGACAACTGCAGAGGTTAAAGTAACTAAACTAAAGGTTTCTAAATACCCCTGATGGTAACAAAGGCTTTAAAGTATCCCCAATAGGCTCAAAATTGCGTCAAGAACGTGAGAGGGTTAATTATTGTTACTGCTATACTAGATGCTGCTGATATTAGTAGTTTATATACAGTACATATGCCTAAATTTAAAGAAATATATATGAGGAAAATTAATATTTATATTAAACTTTACTTGCAGTATGATTCTTACTGAAAACTAATAATATTATACAGGACAACTCTGAAAGCACATACACAGTACAATACATATTTACAAGACATGATCTTCATAAACTTTAGAAAATATCTATACTCAAATTATAATACAATGAATCTTGGAGGGCAATAAGCTATGCTAAAAATAATGGCAAAATATAATAAGTGATGGTCTTATCTAGACCACGCCATTTACACAGGTGCTTATATACGGTACCTAGTGCTGGGTTCTGATGATAAAATAATAACTGGGTGGCTAATAAAAATTGGATTGTCAATTTGGTATAATAATCTGCATAAAATGTCTATTACGGAGATCCGTTTAAACAAAATCCTGGAAAAGAGGGTATAACTTCTGAAAATACTATGCATCTGAAATACCTACATCTACAGAATAAAACTCCTAATGACTTGCAACACAGAACATTGCTTCCAAGCAAAATGGTTGCACCAAAGCATTACATATTGCTACAAAAATCCATTTTAATACAAAATACAGGAAGATTGAAACATACTCTATTTTTAACCAACACCACTAAAGTTGCCACTGCATTCATAAAAGTCATCACCTCAGCTCAGTGGTCTGGTTAAACTAATATTAAAAACAAAACCTGCCCTTTAAATCACCAGGTTGTCTTCATAAAGTTGAATTACACAAGGATTTTTTTTAACGCAGCGGTGGCGGACCACGACTGTGAGGACGGGACCTCTAGACGACTTCAAGTAAGGTAACTTCAACCCACAACTCTGAGCTGTAAAGAGTCTGAATTTTACTTTTGGACGAATGTTTTCACCAATTATTATCTATCTTCAGTCTAGTGCAAAATTGTCTGTGCAAAATTGTCTCAAAATGTTACCAGGATAAAGTTGTGAATCAAAAGTTGTGGGAAAAAGCCCTCAAGTACATCCGCCTTGAGAGACAGTACAGTACATAGGTTATTTACAGTTAGGTTTTATGTCTCCAGTAATAGTAGGAGTATGTTGATAATTAGTTGATCATGTTGAGTTTTGTGTTGAATTTTAACCCTTTCAGTATACCATGACACACACACTCTCTCTCTCTCTCTTTTTATTTATTTATATATATATTTTTTTTTTTTTTTTTTTAGTTTTTTTTTTGGGGGCTATTATTATCAAGTTTTGAAAGGATCTGTAGGAGTGAGGGGGCTAATTGACATAGCTCATAGCCCTTTGATTCCCAGAGGCCTTTCTTAAGTTGACAAAATCTGCTAATGATAGTCAAAATAAGATGAAAAATTGCATCACATAAAAAAAAGGATAGAAACAGTTGATGACTTTAACGCAGTAGCAACTTTAGTATTATTGACGCTACACATTAAGCATGCAGAGAAGCACAATAAACATCAAGATCCATGTGACCGTATATCTCCCCAGCCACTGCCGAGCCTGTGTCCTTGTGGTGTGAACCGGCGGGCTGTTGGGGCCACTGAAAATTATTGTTGGGATAAAACTGATTTACTTACAGAAGAACGAGTTAGAGACGATGTTGGGATATTATTTCTAAGGTAAGGTAGGGTAGGCTAGGATAAATTAGTTATGGATGTAGGGATATCAATTATAAGGTAAGGTAGGGTAGGTTAAGTTCGTTATAGATGTAGGGATATCAATTCTACGGTAAGGTAAGGTAGGTTAAGTTAGTTAGAGATATAGGGATATAAATTCTAAGGTAAGGTAGGGTAGGTTAAGTTCGTTATAGATGTAGGGATATCAATTCTACGGTAAGGTAAGGTAGATTAAGTTAGTACTGTTAGAGATATAGGGATATAAATTCTAAGGTAAGGTAGGGTAGGTTTAATTAGCTAGAGATGTAGGGATATAAATTCTAAGGTAAGGTAGGTTAAGTTAGTTAGGGATGTTGGGAAATCAATTCTATGGTAGTGTAGTTAAGTTAGTTAGAGATGAAGGTATATTTATTCTAGGGTATGGTATTATAATGTAAAACTTGCAAAATAAACAAACCAAAACGTATACGAACACAGTAAAAAGACAAAACAACTAATCAAAATCGCTATGTGGAAAAAACGCATTAAGTAAAATTAATAATTTATAAATAAAAGAATACAATCCACCACATAGGGTGTACATTACTACATGAGCAAGTTAATCTGTTTCCCAAGCAAACTAATCGCACACATAACAACGCACTATCGAGTCACGTTCAAGGAATTAGTCAATTTGGGATGTCGGGGACGTTCTGGTAAATTTTACTAAACTCTGCATGAATAAAGAAACTACAATTAGTGTCAAAATTTGCTATTAAAATCAAATTTGCAACTTGACAAGACATTAACAATAGTAAAAAATACAATGGCTATCACTAACGATAGTGCTATCGGGTAGATACCTGTAAGCATAGCATGCTTCAAGTGACCCCTAACAATTACTAACTATATCAGTTAGGGATGTTGGGATATCCATTCTACAGTAAGTTATGTTAAATTGAGAGAGATGTCTTCAAAATGTTGAGTTAGGGAGGATAGTAGACAGTCTAATCTAGGGTAGTAGTACTAACAAAATAGTGAAAACAGCTAATCTAAGATAGGGTAGGGTAGGCTATCTTAGGGTATGTTAGTAAGAAGGGTTTAGGCGAGTTAGGTTACAATAGCAAAGGGTAAGTAGAGAAAGACCAGAATACACCACCTGCTTTGTAGTTGGTTTAGGGAGGACGGTGGTTAACCTAGTCTAGGGCAAGGTAGGTTAAGTTTAAACTTCATTGCATATGCTTGGGATAAGTTAATTAGGTGGAATGGTGTCCATGAGACAACTGAGTTCTGTTGAATGCTTCAAGAGACAACTTAAGACTTTTCTCTTTGAGAGAAGCTATGATCTTGAGAGAGGTGTCATGACAGATGGCTATAGAGTTTAGGCTATTTTTCCACTGCTAGTGATTGTTAAATGTGTGTTGTATATAAGCCTTCTTTTGATGCATTGATTTTGTTCTTTTTTCTTTCTCTTTTCGAGCGCTAGTGAATTCTTCGGAAAAATTGGCGCTTATGAGAAATAAGTAACATGCTTATTATTATTATTTAAAGTATGAATAAGCTAGATTAAATTACGTTTAACTAGATGAAAACAGAAGAGACTTAACCACTTGTAAGTTGCAGGATACAAGAAAGTTCAAGATGTAGATATTGATGCAGTATTCAGCCAGAAATCAAGCTAATATATGTTTGAAGTTTTGACACAAACATATTAAATCAAAATCAATATATATTATTTCCATTCCTCACAAATCCACATGTAGTAGTACCGGTAGGCTATTCTTTCTATATATTGGTGTCTGCTGTTTGAACTTCCTTACAGCCTATGATTCTCATGCGCACAACTGGGGCCATTTAACTCAAGCTCATCAGTCAAATCTAGGTAGGTTAGGCTTGGCTAAGTTTGTGCTTATTTAGTTGTGATTGGGTTTAATTAATTGCGAAGGCTATGATTAAGGATACAGGTATGATTAAGTTAGGATAACTTAGTAAGACTAGGTCAGGTTTCATAGAACATATCATACACCTTATCAAAAGGTTAAGGTTGAGAAGAGAATGGTGAGATGGACATGTGGGGTTAACCTCTGGGTCGGGGTATTAAGTGTGTGCACCTCATGATAATTCATCATCAGAAGAAGTCACTGCTCTGAAGGACAGATGGTTAGTTATGTAGAGCAGATTAACCAGACCACTGAGCTCCATACGGAATTCTCATAGGTCTGGCTCATAGGTCTGAAGGACAGAGTCAGTGTACTAAAAGCGTAGAGTTACTTTGAGGCAGGAGTTGGTATGGTTAACAATATCACATTTACCAGTAAAATAGGTCTATGCCAGGGTAAATAGGTTCCTCGTGACCTCATCCCTTAACCACTAACCAGGGGCACTGGTAACTGTTTGTGGTTATAACTTTATGCAGAGCTGAACACAGCAGTACAGTACCGCATTAAAGGAAAACTTCAATTGGAAAGGCAACTATCAAGTAGAAGGAAAACGAAGGACGAAGGTGCAGGTGAGTTTCACATTCAGGATGAAGTTGTGGGTAAGAAAAGAAGGACAGAAACAAGTTGTAGGATATAAGCTGAAACAGAGTTGTGAGGGTAGAGGTGTGGAGGTAGGAACAAGGTGTAGGCTAGGTGATGCATTGAGGTAGAGGTGCAGAGGTAGAGGGTGGGTGGCACTAACCTCCTTAGTCCACACCTCACACACGGTAGCACTGCTGGAGGCCTGAATGAGGTAGGAGGGAGCAGTCATTTCAGTAACAGGCTACCTCCAGTATTACTAGGATTAACCAACATTCACAAATCATACATCTTTTCCACTATTAGAATCAATACAATATTTTTTGAAATTCAAAGTATCTTTGATACATTTTGTCTGCAGTACAGTAAACCCCTCTCTTTCAACTAATTGTGAGGAAATCTTATCTGAAAAAATTAAGTCCAAAAAGCATAATTAAATCAAATTAAGATTTACACAGTCCATACCGGTACCATATACAAAGTGTTCATAATTATACCTGCCTCTTGAGTTTTACCTTGCTTTTTTTTCTCTGAAATTGAGAAGTATAAGATCGGAATATACACCTAGTTTGAAAACCCCGGGTTTCTAAGTACAAAAGAGAGAGGTTCATTGTATTATGAATATAAACTACATATGAGAAGGAGCAATTTTTTGTTTGTTTTACTTCAAGCTTCATAAGGTTTACGGGTTATATGGTAAATCAATAAAGTGCTCCTAGTCATTGGGGTCAATATTCAATCTGTAAACTTTTCAGATTTATTTTTCAGTGCATTAATGTGTATAATTTTAATTTTTGGGTCATAGACAACTTATGGTACGTTGAAGTGTTCATTGTATAATCTGTGAATGTACCTTTATCAGAGCTCTGTAATGTACCTTTATCAGAGCTCTGTAATGTACCTTTATCAGAGCTCTGTTTATATAATTATCTTTAAAAATACATTCTTCAAGGAATAAGATCACCATCTATTTAAATATGCCTACCTTTGTAGAAAGCAACACAAATTAATGCTTAACATAACCTAAGACAGTAATGCAATATGCCTACATATCAATAAATATTTTATTCTATACAGTAATAAGTTTAACATTCATCACACAACTAACATTGTTTAATATTCCTCACATAACCACAATCTATCGAATGGTTTTCCAATGATTGGATGTTTATAAGTTAACCTATTTATTCTGAAGGGTTACTTCTAGTTTGTTCTTACTACAATAGTTCAATATAATTGCATTTAAATTAAGAAGTACCATAAAGATTAACCATCCTTCGCTCACTGTAATGCATGGCTGCCCTCTAAACCATACCATACTCTGCGCACCTTAACTGCACCAAAAACTGTAATGCATGGCTGCCCTCTAAACCATACCATACTCTGCGCACCTTAACTGCACCAAAAACTGTAATGCATGGCTGCCCTCTAAACCATACCATACTCTGCGCACCTTAACTGCACCAAAAACTGTAATGCATGGCTGCCCTCTAAACCATGCCATACTCTGCGCACCTTAACTGCACCAAAAACTGTAATGCATGGCTGCCCTCTAAACCATACCATACTCTGCGCACCTTAACTGCACCAAAAACTGTAATGCATGGCTGCCCTCTAAACCATACCATACTCTGCGCACCTTAACTGCACCAAAAACTGTAATGCATGGCTGCCCTCTAAACCATACCATACTCTGCGCACCTTAACTGCACCAAAAACTGTAATGCATGGCTGCCCTCTAAACCATACCATACTCTGCGCACCTTAACTGCACCAAAAACTGTAATGCATGGCTGCCCTCTAAACCATACCATACTCTGCGCACCTTAACTGCACCAAAAACTGTAATGCATGGCTGCCCTCTAAACCATACCATACTCTGCGCACCTTAACTGCACCAAAAACTGTAATGCATGGCTGCCCTCTAAACCATACCATACTCTGCGCACCTTAACTGCACCAAAAACTGTAATGCATGGCTGCCCTCTAAACCATGCCATACTCTGCGCACCTTAACTGCACCAAAAACTCTCCTGTGCCTACCTCAATTATTTAAGCTGTGGCCTGATTATAAAGATGGAATATATCATCAATTACAAAATACAAAAATGACTGTACTGTATCAACATACAGAAGACACAGCAGTTTGTGTTCTATAGTCAAGAGTCAGGAAATTGGTTGCTAAGTGATTAACTTTCTCAACAAGTCCAGATGAGTACCGTACATTCATAGTGCAGTTTGGCATTAAGGGGAGATATTCACTTGAGGGAGTTTTTTCTTGACTCCTTTCGCCCTCATGTTTAGCCCCATTGCTTTTCTAATTTTAAGACGTTCGCCCCATTATTTTGATGATTTTAAGAACTTTCAACCCATTTCTGTCAATTTTAAGACCTTTCGTGCCATTTAGGTGTCGATTTTATCCTGGCGAGCGATAGCGAGCCTGTAATTTAAGAGTAATCGGCCTTCGGCCGGGACATTTTTCTACCGAAAAATGTAAACATTTATCTTGAAAGGGGGTCATGAGGGTGAAATTTTAAGATTGCTGGAGGAGTAGGAAACAAACTAAAAACCTCCCCTTAAGGCTAAACACAGTTCCCAGTGCTTCTGATAACATTGTGGCAATCCAACATTGGGCAAGTGTCATATTCTAAAGTAAGGAATATTTTCAATAAGATAATAGCTAAGAACACAAAAAACACACCAGAAGCCATAAACCTGGAGCAGGCAATCTTGAGCGCAAGTGCTAAGAGTAAAATCATGTGCAACACACCACACTGGCACGTCATTACCATACAATAAATGTGGCTGTAACTGGTTCATGTTGGTAAGGCAATATAATGGGTGTGAGGGAAAACACGGGAAAGAGCTTATTCCTGAGGAAGCTTGGCGTGGAGAAGTGATTATGAAGATGTATGAAGGCTCATGTACTGCAGGAGAGGGAAATTAAAATTGAGTAAGGAGTTATCAATAAATTTGGGAGATGGGGAGTGTATCATGAGTCATTTATCAAGTTGTGTTCTTTCATTTCATAAATTTTATTTTAGTAAGCGTTTCCACTTAGCGATTTTGATGTGTTGTTTTGACTTTATATTGTCTTTGTCCCAGTTTTGGTTTGACTTTGTTTGCAAGTTTACATTTTAATTTATCTTGGTAATAGAAGGGCTCTCAAAAGTGTATAAACTGCCTACTATGGGAGGTGCTGTATGCGAATGAACTGGTGTTAATAGCAGACAGATAATAAAAGGTGAAGTTCAAAGAGTAGTGAAATGTATTGGCTGATAAGGAGTTAAGAATAAATGTATATAAGCAACACCAAAGTTATGATCATATGGCATAGGATTTTGCGCTGATGATGTTAGTGGGGAAAAACCCTGCTCTGTATTATGGGGATTGGGTGTAACTTGACTAAGTATGGATGAACAAAATTGGGTGAAAAGATGCAGGTCTGTGATTGTGGAGGGAGCTGCACTAAGGGGTGGACCGAAGAAGAACGGGGATCGGACTATATGTGCCGATCTCGAATCCAAAAACTTGACAAGTGAAGCAGCCCTTAACAGGGTTGCCTGGAACGCCGCCATTAGGACAAGAGACTGAAACTGCACGTATGTGTGGAGCACTCGGTCTTAAAATGTTATATATGTATGTATGTATATGCCATGGTTGGGTTCATACGATCGGTGAGATGGAATACATAATTATTTGCGTAAAGTTGCATTTTTGGCCACTTAATCACTTACAGGGCATAAAGATAACTATGAAGTATAGATTTAACATTTGTATTATTTGTTTCCATACTGCAGCCATCATGCCCCCCTAGGCAAAGAGGCCAGTTTATGTGTATGGAGTACATGTTGAATGTTACTGTATTGTTGGAGTATCTATGGTTGTGAGTGTCTGTAAGTTAGAGTAATCAGCTCCATATTTTGAACAGATGCAAGCAGTCACATTGCAAATGAGACATTGGTCCACTGCACCTCTGATTTCTGCCATTGCAGAGAGGGATTGGAGGCAATGAGGTATAAGTGACAAAAAAACAATCATCCAGTGAGGGACATAGTTTTGGAATTGGATATGAAAAGTATGTCATTTGCCAGCCTGAAGGAAACGGCCAGAGATGAGCAGTTTGGAGTGTCATAATTAGGTGAAGGAAGATCATAAAGGTACACAATGTATATTACAGTATGTACAGTACAGTATATACCATATAAGAATTTGGGTAATATAGAATTGATTACAGAATACATATTATTCTTGGCTCAAAATATGTTACTAGAAATTAATAAAATATAGATTAGAGAATATAGAAGTAAAGCTCTCCGGTGTTTTTCCTTCCACCCAAAAGTAGCTTTATTATAAGTGCTTAACCCTTTCAGTATGGATAATATCTCATTTAGTCATTTATTCTGACTAACCTTAGACAGTTTTACTCAGGTCATGAAGGATCTGCCATAGTTAAGGGGTTAACTGATACAGTCTGTAGCCTTTTAATTTCTCAAGATCCTGTCTAAGCTCAATAAACTCTTCTGATGGTAGCCAGAATAAATGAAATGCACATCACCTGTACTGAAGAGATTAAATTATATATGGCCAAAGGTACCGGTAACTGAATGTCATGTAAGAATATTATGTTCATGACATCAACATTTAATGTTGATCAGATTTAAGTGTAGAACAGCTCTACCTGTAGTTTTATCAAATGGTTCTTAAGTATCTATCAATCAACATGGGAAATTTACCTTTTGGTTATAATATAACCTACAACTTACATTTAACTTCGTGACTCAGTGGTCTGGTTAAACTACTGTATTAAAAAAAATACAATATTTAAGTTGTTACGTAACTTATGTATACAGTAAATAATCGTGTAAATAAATGCAAATGTAGCATACTTCTGCATTCCTTATGTAATATATGGCACAAATGTTCCATATTAAGTGTAGTTTTGTTTTATTATTCATATGTTTAGTTTGGAGCATATGGATAAAATGTATTGTAGACTATGTAACACACTCAATACATAATCACATTGCTATTTATCAAAAATTCACACAAAAACAAGATCCAAAATAGCAAAGGATATGAATGAAAACACCAAAAATAGCTTAAGAGTGCTTATAAAACTTGTAAGTAAAACAGAGAATAAAATGGAAACACTCAAAGTTTTAAATATAAAAATGCTTAAGGATACAATGCTGGATTTTAAAAAAGTACCAAAATGCTCGCCAGTGCATAAAAAAACAAAACCTGTTTATCCCAATGCAATTTTACTTAGATGTTGCAATGTTATTCAATATATACCATAGCATCAGACATACTAGTGTACACATATATTAACAAAATGGACACAATTTAACTAATATTGTGCAAAGAACCTTGAACACAAACACACGTCTTCCACCACATTCATTATTCAAACACATACCCAAATACACCTCAACATACTTAATACAGTACTGTATATGCATAATGTACAGTACGGTACATACATATACATATATACTGTACAGTACATATACTTTAAAGACAGTGATCCAGAAGAAGTTTCATGTCCTAATATCAGCATTCCACCAACCCAACCACTAGCTTGGACAAGTACCACCAGATATACTCACATCAGTTTATTTTAAAATCTGAGTTCCCAATTAATCAAATGGTTATACATATTCTGTCAACAAGAAATCACATCTTCCAATTATCAGGCATACAGTACAGTACTTAAGTCCGTACAATACCAAGTGGAGAGGATGGATTTTCAAAATTGGCAGAGAAGCTGCAGGTCTTCGAATGAGGGAGCTGCGAGATAGGGTATACTTTAGAAATATGTGGGGTCAGGTATTCTTCAATTTGATATTTAATTTAAAAGCTTGACAAGTGAAGCAGCCTTGACTTGAATTCCACCATTAAAGGCATAAGATTGAAACTGTACTTTTTATGGATCACTCAGTCTTTAAGGTGAATATAAGAATACCCTAAGCCATCACACACTTGCATACCATACCAAATTAATCACAATCATAATTTTCAACAGTGAAGATTAATCAACAGGAAAATTAAATTTCCTGGAATAATAAATTTTCTGTAAAAATCCATGCACTGTAAATCCAACCCACCTGGTTCTGCTGCGAGGTGTCACTCTCAGTGAGGTCCCGGGTGGTGGTATTGGTGGCGGGGCTGTTAGAGCGAGCATCCTGGCTACTTGGGGTCAGGTGGCGAGCCCGGGCAGGGGTCGGGGGTGTGAAGCTGCTACCCTCCTGTTGTTCACCACCCAGGTCTGTTAAGTTGGAATGTAGGTTAGGGTGAGGAGGTTTCCAGGTTAGCTATTAGATCATTATTTGAGCAAGTGGTATGCTCTAGGCACCAATTGCATAGGGAAGTGCTTCCAGGGGAGTTTTAAGCATGTGATAAGGATTTGCTGTGATTGTTAGAAAAAATAAATAGGTTGTGCATATATAAATACCCAGCATATGAAAACATGATTTGTATAAACAAAAGTCACATATAAGCAAGAATAATAAATGCACACACATCACACAAGTTAACAAAAAAAAATAAAGCATTTAGAAACTTGCAAGTGTAAATGCTAATTTGCTATACAATTTTGCATTGTAATATTAGTTCAGCCTACAATCAAGAACAAATCCAAACGAAAGAGTGGCGCCAAAATACAATCCTCAGCACACTCAAGAGTGTGCAAAGTGTGCAAGAGTGTGTAAAGTATATATTTGTTACTGTAAAAGAATCACACAACAAACTGTTACTTACCAATCAATTTTAAATCACATTGAAAAGATATGATTTTTTAAAAGGCAAGAGAGAATCATATACCAACAAGGCCTCAGTAATAAGTATAATGTGCCAAATAAGTGATGTTACAGTTATTGTTCATCATCATCATCAATCGGACGCCTCGCTTCCAGAGGAAGCACCCCAAAAGGGATGGCCATGGCAGAAACTGCCTCCAGGCTCCCAGAATTGCCTCCACTGACCCACTGCACAGTGCTATTTCCACTACGTGGATTAACCTATATGGCCCTTACCATTGAAGGAGCAGACCCAGAGCAGTCCCTCACCAGGATGGCAGTTCCAACACTGTTTTGCTATTTTATTTACCCCAGTGGGGCCCTGGCTGGAAGCATACCAAGCACAGGAATTTTCTGAAGATAGGAACCAGTGGTCCACTGCTCCAGAAGCTGATTATCATTGCACCACCAAAGTGGCGGGCGGTGGGGTCGTCGCATCCCTACGCCAGAGAAAGGCCGACTTGTGCCAGTGGGCTGTGAGAGTAAGATACTAGGGAACCTTGGGACACACCATTATGGCCCCATTGCCTTCACCACTCTCAGGAAAAAAGTTAGAAATAACAATGATGAAAAAGGTAAAGTCAGAACCGGCTATGGGAAGTAGAGGACACCAACCCTCACTCTGACAGATCCAGCCCACCACTGAATGTGTTTCAGCTAGGTTAGAAGCCCAGGCAGGGCTTGCATCTTCCATCCCTGTTCTTGATGTATTGTTTGTATACTGTACTATGGTGGTAGTTTCTTTGTCGAGTCCAAATTTTGTGTGGGCGTTAAGTCTGGGTGTCAGCTTATTTTGTTTATGTTTGTTGATATGTTGTTTCAATGTCATTAGAGTATCATATGTTATTCCTAGGTTTTTTTGTGTGTGTAAGGGGAGTGTTGTTTATGGCGAGGTGTGGCGTGTTTTTGTATTCGGCTGTCCAGCTTGTGAGGAGGATTGCAGTGGATTTGGCTGGGGCTAATTTGAGTCTGTTTGTAGTGCACCAGTCATGTAGTGTGTTGAGATAGGGTTGAAGGAGATGTGTTGCTCTGTCTGGGTCTTGGTGTGTATATGCGAGTGTTATGTCGTCTGCATAGGAAGCTATATTAATTTGGGGTATGGGCATATCATGCATGTATAAATTGAAGAGTGCGGACGACAGGGCGGATCCTTGCGGGACTCCATTTGTGAAGTTTCTGATGTTAGATGACTGACAGGCAAATGATACATGTGCATATCTGCCTGCTAGGTAATTGACCAGCCACCTTTTTGCATTGTTGTGCATGTTTGTGTTGTAGATTTTGTTTGTTAGGTTGTGGTGGGGGATGGCATCGAAGGCTTTACTAATATCGAGTGTGGCAAGTAGTGATCTGTGTGGTGGTCTGGCTGAGTTGATGCCGTCAGAGAAACATACTGTATATTAATTGAAGTCATATTACTTAGGAATGCATATACAACTTTGTACACAGGAAATGTAAATACAAGAAGGGAAAGCAGACAAAATACTGCAAAGTATATAACATAACATTTATAAGCACAAAGTTAGTAAAACTCACTCACTCTTTCATAAAGACTGTTAGTCTAAAGCTCTGAAGTGTTTCACACTGCCCTTGATTCATTGAAAATAGCACAGGAAAAAAAAAATTATATACCTTCCCAATGTTCAATACCAAGGACCTGATGCAATGACACCTGCAGTTGCTTGCAACTCAACACTATAGCTTAAAACAAAGGCAGTGTGCTTGTTTGTCACTCAACACTACAGTTACCAAAGGCCCTGTGCGAGGTAACCATTCAACAACACTATGGCTTCAGACAATGGTACAGTGCTAACTCATCACCCAACACACCCATGCAGTACTTAACCCTTAGAGCCTTCACTCCGAGAGATCCCTGCACCCTCGGAGGAGTTCCCTGTCACCACCACCAACTCCTCTTCCAATACTACGGGAGGATTGGGGCTCTTCCCTTCACTTTCTTCGTCTGTAAGGATGCACATTTTCGACTGGATAGTGGCAATCAATCTATCAAAGGGGTATATGTCGTGGCAGCGTGTGACTGTACTCCAACAAGAGGGGACTCCTCAGACAAGTCTGTAGGCTGTAACTTTGTTCATCCTTTGCCTCTCCCCCTGAAGGGAAAGGTGTATGCCTCATGTGTTAGAAGTGCAATGACGTATGCCTCAGAAACATGGGCTGTTAAAGTAGAGGATGTCAACAGAATGGAGCGTAATGAGATGAGAATGGTGAGATGGATGTGTGGGGCCAGGCTACAGGATAGAATAACAAATGTTGAGCTGAGGAGACGTTTAGGTATAAAGAGTATTAGCGAGGTGATGCGTACAAGTAGACTGGGATGGTATGGACGTGTGGAGAGAATGGATGAACAAATTGGGTGAAAAAATGCAGGTCTGTGATTGTGGAGGGAGCTGCACCAAGGGGTGGACCGAGGAAGACCTGGGATCGGACTATACGCGCCGATCTCAAATCCAAGAACTTGACAAGTGAAGCAGCCCTTAACAGGGTTGCCTGGAATGCCGCCATTAGGACAAGAGACTGAAACTGCACTTATGTGTGGAACACTCAGTCTTAAAATTTTATGTATGTATGTATGTATCCCTATCAATTTCACACATGATTGATTGACTTGCTTCAGTCATGAGTTGTTAGATCTTCCCTAAAATGTTCTCTACACAAGGTTGTCTGTTATTGAGACCAACACATGAGTAATGTTGACTTTGGGGAAGTGAATCACAGCATCATTGATAAAGGCTAGCTTGGGGTATACTTGTATAAAATAATAAATAAACCTTATAGATACAAATAGAAGAAAAAAGTAAAACCTCCATTTACTGATGCATTTATGTAGGAGGCCCTATATAAACAAATGTAAATGTAAATATGTAAATATATATATATATATATATATATATATATATATATATATATATATATATATAATATATATATACAGTATATATATATATATATATAAAACATATTGATCAATCTTTTCAGTAATAACACTTCTTGGCCCCTATAATTTCTTTAAATGGAGGTTATACATTATCAATTCTGAAAAAAGCTAATACAGGAATCTATAATATAATAATTGTATGTAATGGATATGTGTATGAAAGAAACTCAAAATCTTTTACATGCAAATGGAAAAATTAATATAAATTTAGAAAAAGTTAAAAATGAATTTAATAAGCACACATACAGGTACATAAAAGGTAAATGTAAACAAATAAATATATAATAATTATAAAAATGTTCCCTCCATCCCATAATATCAAACTTACTGTATACTTACTCTCTTACCTTTGGATACCTTTGGATGTGTTCGCCGCTCTTCTAGCGGCACCAAGGAGCGCGACGCCCCTCGTTATGGGTGGTGATTTGGTGCAGTAGACTGTTTGAAGCGACAGCTCGCTCCCTTGCGAGGATGGGCTCGTCTGGCACTTTTTGCAGTTCGACATCTAGGGCTCTCTTGAAGTTGTCTAACGAGATGTCCCTCATGTCTCTTACTCGCCGTGGGAGTTTGTTGAAAAGACGTGGGCCTCTGTGTGATAACCAGCCCTCTCGCAGAGAGCCCATAGAGGGCTGGTTATCACACAGAGGCCCACGTCTCTTCAACAAATTATAACAATAGTCCTTCTATTTTCCTTACTGTATATAGCAAGCATGCTTTAACGCAATTACTGCAATGCCCGTCACCTGACGGGAGCCGATTTTCGCCTAATATGTGGCCTGGGAGCGAGGCAAGCTGTTGCAGGCAGAGCCTTACGGGAGAGCCTCATCCGGAGCCCACAGAGCCTGGGCACATAGCTTACTGGTGTGCGAGACAGCGTCCTCTCACAACATTGCAGCGTTACACATAGCGAGAACGGCTCAAAACCGCATATTTTTTAGAGATTTTGGCCAACCTATGCAAGATCGTTGAAAGACAACCAGATGTCGTACAGAGATGATTCAGGTATCATTGGAAAGCTCTATTACTGTACTCTCACGGATATATCATTGTATTACACTCTGGATTTTTCTTATGCATGAAAATGAGCAGGGAATGAAGGTAAAGTTAGGCCAATATGCCTGCCCCACAGGGGTTACATTAAATCATTGTTTTCCCTTTATTTTTCAACAATGATATGTTAACCTTCTTTTACTATTTGTTTACATTTTTTCAAAATACAGCATAATTTGTTAATATCCTAATACTGACTGCAACTTTCTTCCTATTCATTTCTTCCATTAACTGTTCTTCTTTATAGTACTTATATTCTGTTTAGTTTCTAAAATGTTCAGACATTTACTATTTTTGTCCCTTTTTGTATATTATCTCCAAATTTCAGTCTTCCAGGGGAATTTGAGTTACACCTATAGTCAATGGGTCAAATCCCGAAACCATCAAATAAGTCCCATCCAAGGTGGTCAAACTTTCCCGATAATATCCAATAAATGGCTATTGAGTGATAAGGGAGCTCCGAAACCAAAGCTAAATAATATCAGAACAATAAGAAATATATTTTGTAGAACATATTGGTAGCTAAAAGCCCCTCTGATGGCACCAATTTTTAACCTGGCCCATAGACTATGGTAGGTGGAGGATTTTCACACACATCACTGTCTTTTCATAGCAAAAGATTATTAACCCTCTCACGACCATAGGACGCAGAGGTTGCCAGATTAGCAATAAGAAATAGATTACTCTCACTGTTATAATTACCTCTCCAAAATTAGGTTTCTGCCCACAGCTAACTCAAAGACAACTGCAGAGGTTGAAGTAAACAAACTAAAGGTTTATAGATACCCCTGACGGTAACAACGGCTTTAAAGTATCCCTAATAGGCTCAAAAATCGCGTCAGGATGTGAGAGGGTTAATTACTGTACTACTGCATATAAAAAAAATCAACGGTCACCTGCATTATTGGTGAAAATTCTAGTCAACACTATAATTTCACATGATAAAAGATTTGGTGCAGAATAAGGCTCAGTAGCTGCAGGGTTCTTAGTCATTTTAAGCCATAATTATGGCTCAGTGGTAGGCCTACTGGTAATACCTTTGGTTACATTTCATTTGAAAGTTTGAGCTTTGAATATCAGTAGGAGAGGATATTTAATATACTCCTGTGAAATCTATATATTTATATAATTCCAAATTTCTTCAGTCCCCAACAAACAAAACACCTCAGAGCGATATTGACCTCGGTCAGGAGGAAGCCCCCTGTCTGTCTTCATCAACAGCATTCTCATAAAAATTGTTATTTAAATATCATTGTAATTGAACTTGTCATCCTAACCTGTGTGTTGGCAATGCAAGACGAGGAAAGGGATGCATCAGAGGGGCACGGTGAGAGAGGGGTGCGAATACCTGATGCCGTCCTACCTTACTTTTAGATGTCCTATCCTACTTTATATCCTAATTAGCTTTCTTTATCCATTCTCTGTCATACTGTTTTCTTTACCATGCAAGTAATGGGATATGTTGTGGGGAGACAGGTGCCTGATGACGTCTTACCCTGCTTTCTATAAAATCATGCTACCTTGAGAATGTTTGTATAGCTAACCTAGAGTCCTCCTACCCTGTGATTGCTGGCGGTGAGAGGCGAGTAAGGGGATGCGTCTAGGGGACATGGTGAGAGGGGTGCCGGACGAAGACTGCTCAGCTGAAGAGTTGTCTGCTGCATAGTCTGTTGTGCTGTCCTGCTGCTCCACACTCACATCTGTTGAGGGGGACTTGAATGAGTAGAGTGTAACATAAAATTGTAATTGCAAAATACTCTCACACAACCAGTTCCTAACCATCATAATTAGTAAGTAACTCTCAGATCAATAGATTCAATTCATGACTGGAGAAAATGTACCCTAATTTCACCAATTTTGGAGCTGAAAGCCCTATTGACCGTATTAAAAAAGGGACCCTGCTCAATAGAAACAGAAATTATAAATACAGGTCTCCCTCAATTTACGATTGGGTTACCTTCTTGAAAACCCGATCTTAAATAGAAATATAGTGTAGCGAACCCAAAAGGTAATGGGGTAAATGGGGATGCGTTCTCGGACCAGCCAAAACACAAACACAAACACTTAAAAACCTATAATAATATCGTAAATCGGGTCATCGGATAGTGAGGGAGACCTGTACACAATAGGCCTATCTAAATTTGTTACCGCCATAGCAAAATAGAACATATTGTTACACAGCCCTTTTTCTCAGTCCTGAATCCTCACCAGGTGTTAAGAATAAGGGTGGTAATATAGCCCTAGCCTATGTGCGCAACGGATAAAACATATCTAATAAACTCAGGTATCTCACTGATTCTAATATGATCCGGCTCAAGAAAGATTATTATATCACTGCGTCAATATACAAGGTACTGTATAGCCAAACTACTATAGAAACCCATCTCAAATTTGCAACATACAGTATAAGCTAATAAGTCAAGTAGCCTAAGTCATTAATTACACGGTTCTATTTTCTGCTTTGGAATATGAAATAAAATCGGCAAGAATGTTAAGTGCGGGCGTATCGCCAGCCTTGTTTACACTACCGTCACTACGCGTAGTGGCACTAGACCTTTGCCATCATGTTCCCATCTATTTTGACTGACTGCCTTTGGATACAATAATATGTTGAGGGGGAGTTTATCCCCCCCCCCCATGACATATTGTCATCATCATATATATTGCCAGCAGGGGGCAAATTACCGAAAAAAATCGCCGTCAAAATAGACGCGAACTTAACCACAGCGATCGACAAATGTAAACATGACGGCGGCGGCGGTGGCGGGGGAGGCGTCGGACCTGGTGGATGAGACTCGATAGCCTTGGCGGGTAACCTATCTAGGGGAAAAACCCTACACAAATTACCGACGGGCGACACACTAATCGGTGCCACTTACAGGTGGCGATTATTATAACATACAACAACAACAATCATGTTCCCGTCTATTTTGAATGCCATTGGATACAATAATATGTTGAGGGGGGCTTTGCCCCCCCCCCCCATGACATATTGTCATCATCATATATATTGACAGCAGGGGGCAAATAACCGAAAAAATCGCCGTCAAAATAAATGCGAAGTTAACCGCGGCGATCGCCCTATGTATACATGACGACCGTACGCCCGAACTCTACATCCATCCCATAAAATCTAATTGCTGAACATACTAAAGTTGATGACAAGCGCAGATGACGGGTTAATAATAGGCCTACTGAAATATCATAACAGTACCACTCCTAATTGTGGACGGCCATTGTTCACTTCCTCACCCTATAAACTCCGGTGTTCCTCAGGGCTCTGTCCTATCTCCTATTCTCTTTCTAATTTTTATAAATGATCTCCTTAACTGTACCTTAATTCCCATCCATTCATACGCAGACGGCTCAACCTTACACTACTCCATTAGTTTTTCAGAACGCCCCAGCCAGCAATCTCTCAACGACAAACGTAATGAAGCCATAGAACTCTTAAATTCTGATCTAAATACTATTTCCAATTGGGGCAGATAAAACCTTGTTAACTTTAATGCTTCCAAAACCCAATTTCTCCATCTATCTACCCGTCAGGATCTCCCAGCGGACTATCCCTTATTCTTCAACAATACAAAAATCAACCCTTCATCTTCTCTCAATATTCTTGGTGTCTCTTTTTCTTCTGCTCTCATTTGGAAGGACCATATTACCAGTCTTGCTAAGGCAGCCTCCCAGAAGCTGGGTGTGCTCAACCGCCTTAGGGGGTTCTTTTCCCCTGCACAGCTTCTTGCTCTGTACAGGGGCATAGTGCACCCTTGTATTGAGTATTATTCACATGTGTGGGGAGGTTCCTCTCACACCGCTCTCCTAGACAAAGTTGAAAGGAAGGCCTTTCGTATCATTAACTCCCATCCACTCACCAACTCTCTGCAGTCTCTCTCTCTCCGCCGCAATGTTGCATCTCTCTCGCTATTCTATCGCTACTATAATAATCAGTGTTCCTCAGAGCTATCCCAGTGCATACCACCTCCTTTACGTAGGGCACGTGGTACCCGTCTTGCAACTCAATCCCACCCCTACTCTGTGCAACTCTCCAACCCAAGAGTGAAACGTTACTCTCAAACTTTCTTCTACTCAACAGCTGAGCTCTGGAACTCTCTCCCAGAATCAGTCTTTCCCTCTTCCTATGACTTAAATTGCTTCAAACTCCGTGTCCAGGCATTTTGGCTCGAACGTCCCTTGATTTTGGCCCTGTCACTCTTTCAACTATGGGGGAGGCACTCGCTATAGGCAGTAATGCCTTTTGCCTCCCTCAATCACATAGAAAAAAATAAAAATAAAAAAAAATAAATCCCCAACAAAATAGTCATACAAGTATATATCAATTAGGCCTAATGTGCAGACTGCAGTACTGGACTGTGCAGGCCTGGTATCATATCCTAGGTCAATACTGAAATCTGTCCTTCTTCTTCTTCTTCTTCTTTTTGTGGAGTTGCTGTCCCCTCTCAAAGCCAGCTCACCTATGCACCGGTGACTTCTCCAGAAACAGATAGAGCTAGATTTAAGAATTAGTTTAGAAATTATGTAGTCGTAGAAAGGATAGTTAAAGACAAAGAATTGAAGTATATAGCTTAAGCAGAACTCTCCCCTCCTTATTTTACCCCCTCCTCCACCCCCCAATATCTTGTTCTCTCCTTATCTTAATTTATCTTTTCCCCTCTCTACTATTTAATCTCATTTTTCTTCCTCCCCCGCTCTGGTCCCCTTCTCCCCCCTCATCCTATTCTATCCTATTCCGTTTTCTCTTCTGCCACACCTGCTCCAGGAATCTTTTCACTACCTTCCACTCGTAGTAATCAAATCGATGCCTGCATTTAAACATAGGCCTACACTAGGCTATACTGTCAAAGCTATAATCTTGAAATATACTGCTATCAAATTTAGCTTGTTAGCCTATTGCATAAATAAATGTTTGCTACACATATTAGACACTCTATAAATACACATATGACAATGTCTTAATCCTAAAATAAATTACACTTGTATGCACTTAACCTAGGCCTATATCTTATAATAACTCACAGTTGTTAAAACATGGTGTGGGAATTTGCTCGCACTGACATTAAAAATAATTAAATTCAATAGTTGTTGTTATTCTTGTTGTTGTTCCATAAGCTGCCTGGCTGAACAGCCCCGAGTCCTTAAGGAAGGCCATGGCCACGGTCGGGCTTTCCCACAGAGCTCTCAAAGAGTGTGAATTGTGTAGTTGGCGTAAGTGGTTGTGTGAAATGCAGTCTTCTATGATGTGTTTAATGGTATGGGGTGCTATGTTACAACCTGGGCAGGTGTCGACGACGGAGTCATCCAGTCTCTTCTGATAGCTCAGAAGAGCTGGATGGTGTCCGCATCTCAGCCTGGCCAGGTGGACTCTGTCCTCGCGAGGAAGGATGGATTTCGGGAGGTCGTGCTTGCAGCTGCGTGTTGTCTATGAATGAGTGGATGGAACGGCGAGTGATATGAGTATGGATGTGCTTCCGGAAGTTGGTTTGGGGTGGGCAGGGAGGGAGAGAAGACAGTATTTGTGTGTGATAGCGTGATAGGTCCTGGAATGGCGGCGTCTACGCCGTGGGACCACCTCCCGGAACTGCCGACCCTCCCGTCCGGGGACAAGATCACCGACAGCGGAGGACAGCAGGCTGCCGACCGTGGGGAGCAGTTTCCGGGAGCCAAACCTCCACAACTATCCCCTGCCCCCTCCCTGGGGGCATGCGTCCTTGGAGCGGCTGCGGTCGCACCGGGCAATTCTCAAATTCAATAGTAATAAGCAAAGGATAAACCAAGACAAGTTACCCTACATACTCAGTAAAATAATCCATCAGCTAGTTGGTCACCAAAGATGTATCACTAAAACTCCTATTCCTTTCTAGCACACACTTGTTGATTCTCCGAACTCTGATTTCCGACTGGCGGCCCCTCCGAGTCTTTTATGAATTATGACCCCTGCGCAGACGCAAAAGTACCAGCTTCCTACAAACGCGGATCCCTTGAATTTTTTTGTTTTCCAAACCCAACACAATCCAAGATAACTCGGCAATGCTACAATGCTTGATATTAATGAGTATACCGAAATAAAGCTATCTCAATCCCCACCAAGCTCACGACATTATACAAATCAGAACATCCTACAATACAATGATTTATGATAGCACAACAATAGTGCTACGAACTCGAAGCCATTATATATCCATTGCACTGCTTTATTACTGAACACAAATACTACATTACTTACTCAAATCTCAAGTATCTTCAATGATGTATCACACATGCATAAGCATGTGATACATAAAGGTGTCCTAGCTTGACAAAACATAAAATAAGACCTAGCCTCAAACACAAAAAGCAAATCTCGGCGATGTGATCGTTTTCCCGCCAATTTCGAAGAGCCCGAAAATCAACTCTAAATTATTCCCATAAGGCCTGTAGTAAATTTTACGACTTTTTTCACTTCTAGCACAGTGCCTGCTATGATAACATCTTATTCTAAATACATTTCTGATCAACATGGCACCTATACAAATGTTATTCTACACAAACTAAATCAGATATGACGATAAGGTAAACTTGAACATTCCCCTATCTTATTTCACACAGTAGCCTACACAACATTGTCCCTATATCAACTTCATATAACTAAATACAAAATGTACCCTACATCTCCTAGTTACACAAGGTAAACTTAGCCAGAAGACAGCACAGTTATACAATATACAAAATATTATAATAATATTTGGAGCAAACTCGAGCTACCACCAAACATCTGATAGCAAGTCCATAGGCTATCCCACCATAGACATGAAGAGAAGGCTAGGCTATGTAAACAGCGAGATCTGGAACTCGTCACAATATGTACAGTTGCCCACAATAGTTCTGTTCCTCGTCATGATCTTATGTATGAAAGTAAAATAGTATGAATAAACTGCAAGTGTGGTTTCTTATTACTATCAGTTGACTAATCAGATAATTATTATGTTCTCTCCACTAACCAACTTTACTCCTATCTATCTATCTAGCTATTGCCTGACGCCGCGATCCCCGAAGGGGTGGCCACGAACGAACCGCCCCCATGCACCTCTGTCCCCAGTCAGTCAACGCCCCTCCCCCCAACCAGCACCGCCTTCGTTCATGTACTTCCTCACTCCATCCTTCCACCTCTCATTCGGTCTACCTCTCCCTCTCTGTCCCTCCACCTCGCTCTCGTACACCCTCTTAGTCATTCTCTCGCTTTCCATACGTTCCATATGGCCGAACCATCTCAAGTTGTTCCTTTTCACACTTTCCAGCACATCTACCTCCACACCACACCTCCTTCTTACTTCCTCATTAGTCTGTCTATCCCTCCATGTAACTCCGCACGCACTCCTTAAGTAATTCATTTCCACTGCTCTCACTCTTGGTCTGAGTCTCTCAACCAACGTCCATGCTCCTAAACTCGATTAATGAAATTAACAAACACATGTGGCAGTCCGGGGATTCGAACCCAGGACGCTCACACCGAAAATCAACACACTTATGCATTGCACCACGAAGACAGTTTAAGTTAGCCACTGCATAAGAAACTATAGGCTACACTTGTAACTCAATCATGCGCATTATATCTTTATGTATAAGATCACGCAGAGGAACAGAACTTATGTGGTCAATTGTACATTCGGCAAAGTTCCCATCAAGATTTCTCAGTTATTTTGAAGATTGTGTAGTGAAATTTGGTGATCATTCTATAAACTTAGTCTTCAAAGGATGCAGAGCCATAGTAGTTTCATATTTTTCCACTACGTATCGAAACATTAACTGCTAAGGGATTCAATTTACCGTCAGCTGAAAAGAAATAGAGTAGCCTATAGATAAATTACCAGAAACACATAATTGCCAGCAAAGATGCATTCTCTTGTCAAAACATTGTCGGGCGTCCCTACAAAAATTATTACGTGAAGTCAGAAAATCCATCTGAACTTACCTGGGTGTGAGTTGCTCCTGGCACCATCCAGCAGAATGTCCTTGCGCCTCACCACCGTCTTCTCCTTGCTGAGGGTGCGCTGGAACTTGGTCTGTAAGAAACAATTGGGATCAGGGTGGAAGTTTACACACCTCTATAGAAAAAGTCGTGGTAAGATCCTGTGTAGCGGGGAGAACTGTTTTTCAGATGCCTATTTACTAAGAAACATTGAACAATATCTTGAACCTAACCTAACCTCACCAATACCTTACCTAACCTAACTAAAACCTAACCTAACCTAGTATGTTAGTGGGCTATTTATAAATGTCTATCTATCTATCTATCTATTGCCTGACGCCGTGATCCCCAAAGGAGTGGCCACGAACGAACCGCCCCCATGCACCTCTGTCCCAAGTCAGTCGACGCCCTTCCTCCCAATCAGCACCGCCTTCATCCGTATAGGCCTACTTTATAAATGTAATTTATATAAAATGTAAAAATATATTGCAAAATTACCAAATTATTGAGATATACTGTATGTACACTTGTACAGGTCTCTCCGCTACACAGGATTATACCAAAGTCACAATCACAATCTAATCCATGTTTCTGCACATGAGCATGTTTGTATTTCAGTAGGCTATATTAATCAATTTAACATTAATGCTCCTGATTTATTTAAGAGCACTTAATTTCATGCCGATTTCTCGCATTATTTTTCTCTCATGATTAGGAATTACATTACCGTAAATACCTATCTTCTGACTTCTCTGTATATATGAGTTTTTCTCCTATAACATTGATTTTATATGTTTGTTATGGGTAGGCTAGTCTGGATTAGTTTAAGAGACAACTTTATTTTCTTTGTATGTATTTACAAATATATTTTCCGGGTTTCTCTGCTTAGTTTTCTGATCATCTGCATTTAACTGATTTAATATACTTATAAAAGTAATTAAAAGTTTCTAAATATAGTAAACTAATCTTATAAATTGGGAGTTAGTGTAGGTACGGTACATTAACTCAAATTTTGGCAATAATCTTACTTTCTACAAAAACCTTTCCAAACAACAAATACACTACCATCTATCACACAAATTAATTAAATCACAAAATACATGGAGCGAATCAACAGTAAGCTCACGAAATTCACGATTCAATATATCTACAAGACAAACAACAATTATTAAGGGGGCCCACCTCGTTATTTTTCTCTCTCCCTATCTCTCTGGGTTGTATCCATTTGGCCCCTTTCAGCCTACTGTTTTAAGACGTTTATCCCCATCCAGAAGTCGATTTTTTCTTGGCGAGCGGGAGCGAGCCAGCATATATTTTACAATGTTTTTGACAGCAGGCTAAATTTGTACATATTCCATACAATACTGGCTCGCTATCACCCGCCAGGAAGAAATCGACAACTGGATGGGGGTAAACGTTTGAAAACAGTATACGCTGAATGTGGCCGAATGGATACAAGCCAGAGAAAGAGAGAACAAAAACAGGTCACCCCCCTTAATAACCGTATAATACACATACTTACTTGTTCAGCATACGATGGTGCATTTATCCATTTTATTCGGGCTATCATTAGAATAAAAAAACAGATTAGGAAAGATTTGTGAGATTCAAAGGGTTAATTGAGAAAGTTTGTACCCCTTCGATCTATAGTAGGCTTTATTATTTACCTTTCATATGTATGTGCTCTATAATTTGTATGTATTAAAATTCTGAGCTAGTGAACTTCTGTGCATATTCGTTTGATTCCAAGAGGTCTTTCCTATTCTATATAAAATAGTCTAGTGTTAGCCAGAATACGATGGAAATAACGAGATCCGATACTGAAGAAGTTAATAGGCAAAGTTAACCCAATGATGCCTTAACCACTTCAATCAAACCTATTCCATTATTTATTCTAACTACCTTCAAGCGATTTAATTCAACTACGAAAGGATCTAGCAAAGTTATAGAGTTAATTTTAGTTGCAACTGTCTTAAGCTCGTTAATTTCTAGTAGCCCTTCTTAAACCAAGTAAATAATCTAGTAGTGACATTGATAAAGTAAAGAAATCGTTGATTGATTGAGGGGTTAACTTAACATACGAAACCAATGCTGTTAATATCGACATAACAAAAATACAAGTGGACAGACAAAAACATACCATTTCCAAGCTAATATATGCATCACCCATTAGTATAAGTATGTTATTTGATTCACAATGCACCTCGTATAAAGCAGTTATGATAGCCTATACAGTTGGTGTTTATGGACGTGGCATTGATAACATTGTAATGATGGTTAGTGTAAAAACTGGTCTGAAATTTTAATTAAGAATATGATTCAGGTACAGGAAATGAAAATACACGTCTTTAGCATTCAGTTTACTATTTCAACCAACTAAATGATGTGAGCATTTTGATAAAAGGAATTTACAAGCGATCATAAGTAAGTCATTATTAGTTACCCTTCTTTTAGCTAGTTTTCTATGGTACATATGACCACATAAAATGGACTTGAAATCATGTTTGTATAATATTAAAATGTAAAACTTGCAAACTAAACAAACCAAAATTGGGACAAGGACCCCTTCAGTATACCATGACACACCATTTCATTCTATTATACTATTTTAAGACCATTTTATTAAGTTTATAAAGTCAGTGTAAGTTAAAAGTAAATAGACAGATTGTGTGCCTTTGAATGTTAACCCAACAAGCGTGATAGGCCTCATGGAAGTAACAAGCGTGATAGGCCTCATGGAAGTGTCTGTTTAGTGTACGCGATAGGCCTCACGAAAGATAGCCCATGAAAATATGCCCCCAAAATGCCCCAAAGGCACTCAAATGGAAGCAATATGTGATTAGGTAATATAATCACTCTCCAGTACCTCCTTCCTCTCCCCTACATGTATCGCAACCCCCCCCTCCCTCTTCTTCCCCCCTTTCTCCCCTCCTCAATTATTGGTTAGTATTCCTATTTTCGTCATTTCTCTGTTTCCCCGCACAAAATATGGTGAGTCACACTCCCTCCTCCCCTTCACATGCACGGAAAACAACTGGGAGGGTCAGTGTTCCTCAAGCAGGCCCAGCAAGCAGACCTATGTTGCACGTTCTCTCCCGCCACAAATATATGTTTTTCACTAGATATTTGCTGTTTACACATATTTTCTGGTCTTCACTGTTCATATGTTAAATGTTCATATGGTAAATATAACAAATCTAATTTTTTTTTCCGCGTACACGGCACTTTAAAACACCTCAATTGCGCGTTACGCGGGTTAAAGGCCCTCCCTAAGCTGTATAAAATTGTTGTGTTAACAAGAATATAATAAAGACATATTACTGGAGAGATGGTATGAAAAAAGCGTTGGAAGATAGAGATATGACTGAAAAACAGGCAAAGGAAAGTGGTGATGAATAGGCATGAGTGGAGAATGCTTGAGAATAGACGAGAGATAACGCGGTCGTAGGGAGTGGGAATTGGGCGCCTGTTGGACTAGAAAATAGTCCATCAGGCACCTGGCCCGGGGAGCTGGTTTACTGTATATATGAAGGGCCCTGTCTGGAATTAATGTCGCGGGCATTGTGCTGTAGTTCCGCTGTGTGACTACCTGCTGTGACCGGAACCTCTCTGGGAGATCTGGGACCTGGGCATCTTTTGCTGGAGACCCCTCATGGTCCTTGGTCTCTGGGTCTTCTCCTGGGTGATGTGTGTTAATTTTTTATTATTCGTTTAATTTTGTTGTTTCTGTTTGGGCTGTCTCGCGTCGCCCACCCCCAGCTATGGGATATGTGCCTGAGTATGTACCGTACACACAGTACATACACACATATTACTGAAAGGGATAAGTTATTGGAAGACCACAAATGGCTGTTCTCAACTTCTTTGGTTTCAGTGGAGGTTGGGACATTTGTGATGACTGCCATTAATGTGCTCTAATAATCAAAATTAGAATAACTAAAAATCAGTGAAATTAACTAAAATTTCAGAGTGAAAATAACTGTAAAATGAGTGAAAAATTACCGCAAAATTCAGTAAATATAACTATAAAAATCAATGAAGATTACTAAACTTAAGAGTAGAAATAACGAAATTTCAGAGTGAAAATAACCGTATAATCAGGGTGAAAGTAACTGTAAAAATCAAAGAGAAAATAATTGCTGTGATTCCAATATTACCAGAGACCGGGAGATGGTAGTAACGGCAATGAAGGTATACTGGTGATTCATACAGTATATTAGCCAAGTTATGGAGAGAGTGTGAGGATAATGGCCAGGTGTTCTTGCACTTGTGGTTGGAAGGTATTGGGAGTATTATTAAAACTTCCACTACCACCCTGCTATTACTCTTAATTACAGTTCTATATTTGTTTCTTGAATCTTTCAAAGGGAAGATAAATGAAAAATGTAGCTAATATAACACTCATATGAACCCCTTCCATACCGGCGACGTATTTTGTATTTGATTGCAGCTACATTTAGGCCATTGTATTGAGCTTAGCTAGTCATCTATCAATTAAAAGGCTACAAACTATCTCAATTAATAATTTTGGCTACCACATATCCTTCCAAAGCTTTATGAAATTGTCTTAATGTAGCTGAAATCAAATATAATATACGTCGCCGGTATGGAAGAGGTTAAGGGAATGTTGAAACGTATGACACAAACTATTTTCTAACTCCAATCTATAAGCTGGATGATTAACTAACAGTTATGTAAATGATTTCGGCAGACAAGCTATAAACAGTTCATGATCTTGCTAACTCGCATTTCCTACGTTATATACAGACACCAAATATTTGTTAGTAAATTTATATATAGTAATAATTAATTTACCCAGCCTATATAATTTATACATAACTTAAATGCGTACCGTATATAATTTGAAGTAACAAAAGCTTCGCTTGATTGAACTGTTAACAGATGAAGAAATGAGCCATTACAGCAATATGTCAGACTATGATAGTTATCTAACCACCAATGTATCCCCCAGTTATCATAACCACCAATGTATCCCCTAGCTATCTAACCACCAATGTATCCCCCAGTTATCTAACCACCAATGTATCCCCCAGTTATCATAACCACCAATGTATCCCCTAGTTATCTAACCACCAATGTATCCCCCAGTTATCTAACCACCAATGTATCCCCCAGTTATCTAACCACCATTGTATCCCCCAGTTATATAACCACCAATGTATCCCCCAGTTATCTAACCACCAATGTATCCCCCAGTTATCATAACCACCAATGTATCCCCTAGTTATCTAACCACCAATGTATCCCCCAGTTATCATAACCACCAATGTATCCCCCAGTTATCTAACCACCAATGTATCCCCTAGTTATCTAACCACCAATGTATCCCCTAGCTATCTAACCACCAATGTATCCCCCAGTTATCTAACCACCAATGTATCCCCCAGTTATCATAACCACCAATGTATCCCCTAGTTATCTAACCACCAATGTATCCCCCAGTTATCTAACCACCAATGTATCCCCCAGTTATCTAACCACCATTGTATCCCCCAGTTATATAACCACCAATGTATCCCCCAGTTATCTAACCACCAATGTATCCCCCAGTTATCTAACCACCAATGTATCCCCCAGTTATCATAACCACCAATGTATCCCCCAGTTATCTAACCACCAATGTATCCCCCAGTTATCTAACCACCATTGTATCCCCCAGTTATATAACCACCAATGTATCCCCCAGTTATCTAACCACCAATGTATCCCCCAGTTATCTAACCACCAATGTATCCCCCAGTTATCTAACCACCAATGTATCCCCCAGTTATCTAACCACCAATGTATCCCCCAGTTATCTAACCACCAATGTATCCCCCAGTTATCTAACCACCAATGTATCCCCCAGTTATCTAACCACCAATGTATCCCCCAGTTATCTAACCACCAATGTATCCTCCAGTTATCTAACCACCAATGTATCCTCCAGTTATCTAACCACCAATGTATCCCCCAGTTATCTAACCACCAATGTTACCCCCAGTTATCTAACCACCAATGTATCCCCCAGTTATCTAACCACCAATGTTACCCCCAGTTATCTAACCACCAATGTATCCCCCAGTTATCTAACCACCAATGTATCCCCCAGTTATCTAACCACCAATGTATCCCCCAGTTATCTAACCACCAATGTATCCCCCAGTAATCTAACCACCAATATATCCCCCAGTTATCTAACCACCAATGTATCCCCCAGTTATCTAACCACCAATGTATCCCCCAGTTATCTAACCACCAATGTATCCCCCAGTTATCTAACCACCAATGTATCCCCCAGTTATCCAACCACCAATGTATCCCCCAGTTATCTAACCACCAATGTATCCCCCAGTTATCTAACCACCAATGTATCCCCCAGTTATCTAACCACCAATGTATCCCCCAGTTATCTAACCACCAATGTATCCCCCAGTTATCTAACCACCAATGTATCCTCCAGTTATCTAACCACCAATGTATCCCCCAGTTATCTAACCACCAATGTATCCCCCAGTAATCTAACCACAAATGTATCCCCCAGTTATCTAACCACCAATGTATCCCCCAGTTATCTAACCACCAATGTTACCCCAGTTATCTAACCACCAATGTATCCCCCAGTTATCTAACCAACAATGTATCCCCCAGTTATCTAACCACCAATGTATCCCCCAGTTATCTAACCACCAATGTATCCCCCAGTTATCTAACCACCAATGTATCCTCCAGTAATCTAACCACCAATGTATCCCCCAGTTATCTAACCACCAATGTATCCTCCAGTTATCTAACCACCAATGTATCCCCCAGTTATCTAACCACCAATGTATCTCCCAGTTATCTAACCACCAATGTATCCCGTCTGACGGTGAATTGCCAAGTATCCGTCTTGATTATTTAGCTATTACGATATTTTTTGCCGAAATATGATGTTACTTATGAAAACATGACATAATTACGACTAAGAAAAGTAGTATTATCAATTGTTTTCATTATGTATCGATTAATTAGTTGTCAAGGGATTCAATTTGCCGTCAGCTAGAAAAAACCGGACTATAGTAATATTGATGATTAGGTATGCCCATGTCCATTAAAATTACGATTTATGTTGCTAAAGCCGGTATCACACGAGCGCTTTTTCACTCAACATTTATCCTCAACGGTATCACACGAGCGCTTTTTCACTCAACATTTATCCTCAACACTGGTCTGGCAGCTTATGAGGTCAACATTTAGAATATTTCGATCACCTAAATTCATCTGGCAACAGTCTAGTTTCCGTTACCAGTGCAAAATATTCCAGAAATGTTGCCAGAAAAATGTTGAGTATCGAATGTTGACTATAAATGCTCTCGTGTGATACCGGCTTTATCCTTTGACAGTAAAAACAACTGAATATGTTTAACAATGTAAGAAGGACCGAAAGGAATGATAAGGCTTCAAATATATCAACCCCACCCTTTAACTACCACTTGTAGATCCCTAACCCTAATCAAATCGTCTAATGATAGCCAGAATAAAATGCAGCTAGTGGTCATCGCACTGAAAGGGTTAATGTGTTAATTGTTTAGTAATCAAGGCCGCTTCATGATGCAATTGATTAGTCCTATTCCAATCATTTGTATTTCTCGGTAATGTGTGTCGAGGGATTATTGTTTGGGAAAATGTAAGATATTCGACTTTATTCCATTAGATTGCTATTATAAAGTATAAGGATGGTCATATTATTTGTTTTTATTTTCTATAACATAAGATATAAAACTGTGTTACTCAGTTACTCAGTTACTTGTTCGTCAAGGGGAATCCACGCAATGCGAGCTAAGCTCATTATTATCGCGCCTCCTTAACTGGGAATGTATTGCGTGAAATGCATGTTAAGTGTTTTATGTACTGTTGGAATGGCTGTGGATGTGTGTGTAGTTTGCATTTTAGCCAATTGGCGACAACGTAAACGAAGGCTTAGGGTGGATCTGTATGGTACCATTCTCACTATAGACGGTACCGTCTCGCCCGAAGGCTTAGGTAGCCATCAGCTTAGGTGAAGCATATGATACCCATCTCGCCTTGTACCATTTTTGCCAACCCCAGATGGGACGTCACAACGTCGTCCACTTATTCCAGGTACCTATTTACAGCTAGGTGAACTGAGGCTAACACATGAAAGGAGACAAGCCCAATTTGTCTCCGCCCGGCCGGGGATTGAACCCCCGACCCCTCGTGTGTGAGACGAGAGCTCTACCTACTAGGCTACGGGCTGTGTGTGTGTGTGTGTGTGTGTGTGTGTGTGTGTGTTTACTAATGCTTGTGTGCATTTGAGTGTGTTTCAAGTAAGGTAATTGCTTCGTGTGAATTATGCAGACAGGTTTTTAAGTCACATATACATTTAGATTTTTGCACTTTCCCTTTTATAATTGAGCAATGTCTGTGTGTGTGTGTGTGTGTGTGTGTGTGTGTGTGGGTGTGTGTGTGTGTGTGTGTGTTGTAAAGATATAATGATTGTCCTCGTCTTCTCAACTTGGCGCCAACATACCCCGACTACATCTACGATACCGGTACTATACAGTATAAGTCTCCCACATAACTACAGTAGGTTAATAAGGGTTAGTTTGCCGTGACACACCTTTACCTTCAGCCCGGACGCCGCCTTCTTCAACCGCTGGAGTAAATTGACGAGAAAAAAGGTTAATATGGAGTTTTGTGCATATTGTTTGTGCTAAATAAAATAATGATGAAGGCAATATGGAACTATAAACCAAATATAAAGGTTTATCTTGAGGTTTTCTGCATTTTGTTTGGGCTTAAAAATGAACAATGAATGCAATATGGAGCTGTAAGACAAATGAACAATGAATGCAATATGGAGCTGCTGTAAGACAAATGCAATATGGAGCTGCTGTAAGACAAATATAAAGTAAAGTTTAAGGGGGTGACCTGTTGGCTGTTATTTCTGTCCTTTTCTCTCTTTCTCTGGCTTGTATCCATTCGGCCCCATTCAGCCAACTATTTTAAGACGTTTATCCCCATCTAGGTGTCGATTTCTTCCTGCCGAGCGATAGCGAGCCAGCATTATATGAAGAAATGCGGCTTCGCCGGAGACATTTTTCTATCGAAAAATGTACAAATTTAGCCTGCTGTCAAACAAAAATAAAAAATATGCTGGATCGCTACCACTAGCCAGTAAAAAATTGACACCTGGATGGGGATAAACGTCTTAAAACAGTAGGCTGAATGGGGCCAAATGGATACAAGCCAGAGAAAGATAGAAAAGGACAGACCAAAAACAGGTCACCCCCCTTAACAGCACGGTAACGTCCGCAAATAACAGCCCAGGCAACCTCTACTCATTTCCCTCTGTTATCAATGTCACTCCGGTATCCACTGCTCTCCTTTGAACTTCTTTAATAAATACATTCATGAACAAATTGAGCAACTATGGAGACAAAGCACACCCTTGTTTCAACCCAACTTTCAAATCAAATTAAATAGTTAAGTATATAAATATTTATATAGCCAAGTACATTATGTAACCTAGTAGGCCTACTTAAATAGCCACGTACATAAATAATCAAGTACTTAGGGGGCAGGAGGCTAGGAATCCTTCTCCCCTTGTATATTTCTCCTACTCGACGAGACAGCAACGGGCGAGGGAACGCGAAAGTCTGTTCGGGTTCTGTCTCGTGTCGGCCACTCCCAGCAATGGGGTATGTGCCTAAGTATATACATACATACAAATACATACTTAAATAGCCGATTAAGTAACGTAGTACCGGTACTTTAATAACCGAGTAAATATATAACCTACTACTAAAATAGCCGAGTACTTAAATAACCTAGTATTTCCACAGCCACGTACATAGCAAAAACTAGTACTTAAATAGCCACGTACAGTACATACATAAAGTAGTATATACCGGTACTTAAATAGCCACGTACAGTACATACATAAAGTAGTATATACCGGTACTTAAATAGCCACGTACAGTACATACATACATAAAGTAGTACCGGTACTTAAATAGCCGAGGACATACATAACTTAATACTTGAATAGCCACGTACATATATCCTAAATAACCACTTAACCAAATAACCACGTTCTTAAACAACCAAATGCCAAAATAACCACATACCTTAAGAGCGATGTATGCAATTAACCACATAATCACATACCTAAATAACCACAAACCTAAATAACCACATACCTAAATAACCACATACCTAAATAACCACATACCGGTACCTAAATAACCACATACCTAAATAACCACATACCTAAATAACCACATACCTAAATAACCAAACCACATACCTAAATAACCACATACCTATATAACCACATACCTAAATAACCACATACCTAAATAACCACATACACATACCTAATAACCACATACCTATATAACCACATACCTAATAACCACATACCTATATAACCACATACCTATACCACATATAACCACATACCTATATAACCACATACCTATAACCACATAACCACATACCTATATAACCACATACCTATATATATATAACCACATACCTATATAACCACATACCTAAATAACCACATACCTAAATAACCACATACCTAAATAACCACATACCTATATAACCACATACCTATATAACCACATACCTAAATAACCACATACCTATATAACCACATACCTATATAACCACATACCTAAATAACCACATACCTATATAACCACATACCTATATAACCACATACCTAAATAACCACATACCTATATAACCACATACCTAAATAACCACATACCTAAATAACCACATACCTATATAACCACATACCTAAATAACCACATACCTAAATAACCACATACCTAAATAACCAAACCACATACCTATATAACCACATACCTAAATAACCACATACCTAAATAACCACATACCTAAATAACCACATACCTAAATAACCACATACCTAAATAACCACATACCTAAATAACCACATACCTAAATAACCACATACCTAAATAACCACATACCTAAATAACCACATACCTAAATAACCACATACCTAAATAACCACATACCTATATAACCACATACCTATATAACCACATACCTAAATAACCACATACCTAAATAACCACATACCTAAATAACCACATACCTATATAACCACATACCTAAATAACCACATACCTATATAACCACATACCTAAATAACCACATACCTAAATAACCACATACCTATATAACCACATACCTATATAACCACATACCTATATAACCACATACCTAAATAACCACATACCTATATAACCACATACCTATATAACCACATACCTATATAACCACATACCTAAATAACCACATACCTATATAACCACATACCTAAATAACCACATACCTATATAACCACATACCTATATAACCACATACCTAAATAACCACATACCTAAATAACCACATACCTATATAACCACATACCTAAATAACCACATACCTATATAACCACATACCTATATAACCACATACCTAAATAACCACATACCTATATAACCACATACCTAAATAACCACATACCTAAATAACCACATACCTAAATAACCACATACCTATATAACCACATACCTATATAACCACATACCTATATAACCACATACCTAAATAACCACATACCTATAACCACATACCTAAATAACCACATACCTATATAACCACATACCTAAATAACCACATACCTAAATAACCACATACCTAAATAACCACATGCAAAATTAACCACGCTCCCAAATAACCACACTAACTGTATATAACTATGTACATAAATAATCACGTACCAAAATATCCACTTATCTAAATAATAACGTACTATAGATAAATGACCACATATACCTAAATAATTAAGTACCGGTACCTATATAACTACATACCTGTATAACCAAGTACCTGGATAATCACGAACCTAAATAAAAATATATATATATATTATATGACCACTTGCTTAAAACCTTCCAACAAACAATAAACTTCTCTCAGACAGATGGCACCTGGGATAATGATTGGAATACAAACACAACACGAGATATCTCCCCAGTATTGAAGGCATTGTGTGGAAACTAGTTGTAGGCATCCCGCGGCCCAGTACAATATATCGGTAGTGCTTCGTCCACGGACTGGAAAATATATTGTTTCCTCCGTGAATTCTTTAACATGAAGACAGCATTCTCTCTCCCTCTCATTCTCTTTCTCTCTCTCTCTCTCATACACATATAATATATATATATATATATATATATATATATATATATATATATATATATATATATATATATATATATATATATATATATATGAGAGAGAGAGTACAAAGGAGTACAAAGGAAATCAAGCAACAACAGATCTAGTGACCCTTCTAGGCTGCTTGTCCTCCAAAACACCAAGGATCAAGTGTCCAAACAGTGGTTTAGAGTGGGTAAGGGAACATTGGAAAGGGAACTACTGCCCTGGAACTAATGTCCGTGGAAGGATTAGGAAGTTAGTAGGGGACAGATGGGTTAGTAACTGAGGGGAGGATAAAATAGTTATTCATTTACAAACGCAGTCAGTCGCGGGTTTGATGCGAGATATTTGTCTAGGCGGAGTTTAAATGAATCAACGGTGCTGCAGTCTATGACATCTCGGGGAAGAGAGAGAGAGAGAGAGAGAGAGAGAGAGAGAGAGAGAGAGAGAGAGAGAGAGAGAGAGGGAGAGAGAGAGAGAGAGAGAGAGAGAGAGAGAGAGAGAGGAGAGAGAGAGAGAGAGAGAGAGAGAAGAGAGGAGAGAGAGAGAGAGAGAGAGAGAGAGAGAGAGAGAGAGAGAGAGAGAGAGAGAGAGAGAGAGAGAGAGAGAGAGAGAGAGAGAGAGAGAGAGAGAGAGAGAGAGAGAGAGAGAGAGAATGCTGTCTTCATGTTTAAAGAATTCACGGAGGAAAGAATATATTTTCCAGTCCGTGGAAAGTACTACCGATATATTGTACTGGGCCGCGGGATATATAAATATAGTATTAAGTTAAGATAATACGTAGTGTGTCTTACCCTGAGCGTGGTGAAGAATGAAGGTGCAGGTCTGGGCTGGGTGTTGGCCCGGGGTCTGTCCTCTGATTTACGGGGGTCCAGGGTGGGCGAACCTCGGGGGGACACCTCGCCGGACCTGTAGGGGGCAGATAAAGGAACCAATTTAGTAACATTCATGATCATCATCATCATAGGGACATGTTTGCATAATTATGTTAGCCTTGTTTACTAAATGGCGGAATTCTCTGCGTCATGGTCGAGCTTTTCTTGGGCCTTCCCTTCTCTGCTCCACCTTAACAAATCTACACTCTTATTCACTTTCACTAAAACCGGTAGCACACGAGCGCTTTTTCCTTCAACATTTATCCTCAACAGTCGTTTGGCAGCTTATGAGGTACACTTTATAAGAATGTTATCAGCTAATTGCATATATCACCATCTAGTTTCCGATACAAAGTACAAAATATTCCAGGTACTGTATGTTACCAACAAACTATTGACCATTGAATATTGGTGATAAAAGCTCTCGTGTGATACCTCCTGAAGTTGTCAGCATCTTTTCTCGTCATATGACCAAATAACTTTAACCTTTTTGTGTACATGTCAAACTAGCATACACTTGACATATACCAGTATGTCGCAGAATTGATAATAATGTGGCCGTTTCTCCCAGGTGAGGTTGGGTTGAATATTGGTAAAATAATGGAATGTTGTACACCATAGCAACAAAGGTTTGATTATTGCTACCAGTTTTCACACACTTTCCACTCAAATGCCCTCTTAACTCCAAGCTCCAATACATATATATATACAACGAAACCAAAACATTTCAAAGAGTGGACGGTTCAAGCAGCGGTGAGTTTGCGACCTTTGGCACTACATCCATAAGTGCCAAGGTGCCGGGAGAGAGAGATGTACATAGATTTACATAGCTACACTGGCCACACAGATCTTACGATCCCTGCGATGTGACCAGGACTTAATCCTAATAGAGATAGCAACCCTAAGAGAAAGTGGAAGGAAAGGATAGCAAAGATGAAGGCTCTCTGAGAGAGAGAGAGAGAGAAGGTGCTAGGAAGAGGAGAGGGTTGGGGGAATGGAGGAAGGGGAGGGATAGCAGGTAGGGAGAAAGAAAGAGAGAGTAGTGGAGGGGAGGGGAATAGGGGTAGGGATGGGGGAGGGGGGGATTTAAAGCAGAGAGAACACACGAAAAAGCAAGCATGTGAGGAAGGCAGGAAAGATGGATTACTTGGGTGAGAGGCCAGAGGTTAGAGGAAGTTATGTTAGACTGTTATATAAGGTATGATCACATATACCTTACGACCCAAAGGAGGTGATCACGACTTGACTCTGCCACATTTAGCAGAACACCATTTACAGTAAAATGGAAGAAAAGGACAGCACAGTAGAAGGTTGAGCGAGAGAGAGAGAGGGGGGGGGGATGAAAGCAGGTTAGTAATGAGGGAAGGAGTTAGAAAGTAAGAACTGCATGTGGAAGGGAAAGTGGGGTGAAGGAAGGGATGGAGAGAAAGAAGGAGGAAAATGAAGGAAGAGGTGAGAGGTGATGAGAGAAGGAAGGAAGAAGGAATAGGGGAAGGACAGATGAATAACCTCTATCAGGGATAAGGAAGAGACAAAGAAGGAAGGATGGAAGGAATATATAAAGGGATACAAAGAAGAAAGAGAATGAGGTAAGAAGGAAATGCCGTAAGGAGGATGAATGTAAGCGAAGGAGGATGTAATTAAGGGAAGGGGGAAGGAAGGAAGAAAGTATGGAAAGGAGGTGGGAAGGAAGGAATTAAGCGAAGCAGAAGGGAAAGATGGACATGAAGGAAGGAAGGAAAAGGTAAGGAAGGGATGGATGATGGAGAGAAAGGAGGAGGAAAGTAAAGAAAAAGAGAAGTCAGAGAAGAGAGGAGGAAGGGATAAAGAATAGATAACCAATGAGAGATGGATAAGAAAGAAAGAAGGGAAGAGAGAGAGAGTACAAAGCACAAAGGAGTACAAAGGAGTACAAAGGAAATCAAGCAACAACAGATCTAGTGACTCTTCTAGGCTGCTTGTCCTCCAAAACACTGAGGATCAAATGTCCAAACAGTGGTTTAGAGTGGGTAAGGGAACATTGGAAAGGGAACTACTGCCCTGGAACTAATGTCCGTGGCAGGATTAGGAAGTTAGTAGGGGACAGATGGGTTAGTAACTGAGGGGGGGATAAAATAAAGTTATTCATTTACAAACGCAGTCAGTCGCGGGTTTGATGCGAGATATTTGTCTAAGCGGAGTTTAAATGAATCAACGGTGCTGCAGTCTATAACGTCTCGGGGAAGCCCATTCCACAAGTTGACAACTCGATTGAAGAAGAAATTCTTAGATTCGTGTGAGTTAAAAGATTTACCAATAATTTTGCAACCGTTTCCCCGCGTGTAATTAGATTGGTCGATAGTGAAGTACGGTACTTACTACAGTTCATATTGTCGAGAGAGAGAGAGAGAGAGGAAGAAAGGCAGGTAGGGAGACGAAAGGAGAGAAGGAAGGTAGGAATGAGAATGGACAAATCAGAGGTTAAGAGAGAAGGAAGGAAGAGAGAGAGAGGAAGAAAGGGGGGAGGAAGGTAGGAGGGAACTGAAAGGAAAGAAGAAAGGTAGGAATGAGAATGTAAAAAGCAGAGGTTAAGAGAGAAGGAAGGAAGGAAGATATAGAGGAAGAAAGGAAGGAGGAAAGCAGGAGGGAGATGAAAAGGAACGAATGAAGGTAAGAACAGACGCTAAGAGAGAAGGGAGGCAGGGAGAAAGACAGGAAGGAAGGAAGGGAGAAAGAGAGGAAAGAAGAAAGAAGGGAGCTAGAAGAGAATTAATGAAATTAACAGAGGCTGAGATGGAAGGGAGGAAGGGAGAAAGAGAAGAAGGAAGGGAGGGAGAATGAGAGGAAGGAAAAAAGGAGATATCTAGAAGAGAAAGAATGAAAGGAGAAACAAATATACAAATGATTACCTATGTGGCGAGACAAAGGACGGGGGAAGCATTACAATGGATTACAAAAGATGACGAAAGGAAAGCAAGCACCAACATATCACAATACTGATCCACATAGTAAACAAGGAAGGATAAAGAACAGTTTGGAAAAAGAGAAAAAAAGAAGTAGGTGCGAAGGAAGGAGGAGAGGGAGGAGGGGATTATGAACGAAGGAAGGAAGTAGATAAGGAGGAATAAAGGGACATTATGACACGATCGATATAGGCCTAATTGTAAAACAGATATTTAACAACAAAAACAAAAATTAAGATCCAACAGAAGTAAAAACGAGGAAAATGGAAAATTAATATGAAGAATAAGGGAAACTATTATATAATGGAAAGAAGCCAGGCGTGAAATAGCTATAAACTATTTAATACCAGGAACGAAACAAACGAAAAACACACACACATACACAATAAATTAAAATACCCCCCCCTTCCCCCTCTCTCTCTCTCTCTCTCTCTCTCTCTCTCTCTCTCTCTCTCTCTCTCTCTCTCTCTCTCTCACACACACACAGAGGAAAGAAGCAAGGCAAGAGAGATGTAGGCTATGAAATATTCAGAACCAGGAACTACACAATCCACAGACGAAAGCAATACAACAACACACACACACACCACTAACACACACACACACCACACACGCAT